>CM057464.1:194144079-194151579 GCA_030035585.1 Dugong dugon
AAAAAAAAGTACTCTACATTTAACTTCAAGAAGATAAAGTCATTTTCTCTACCTATTAAATCACATCTTACTGAGTAACTTTAAACTCGGTTTTACCTGAATTCTTGTTGGTCTTGTTCTGCCGACTTTTCACTTGCTCAGTCCAAAGTGTGGGGTAACGTGATGCGATATCTAATAAACGAAAATAAAATCATGATTTTTCATTCATCACAAAAACACAAAGAAACAAAAAAAAAATCAATAAATGAACACCCTTTATATATTTTAAAGAAATAAAGTGATTAAATTGATAAGATAAAAAACAATAATATACATTGTAAAATATTATTTTTAGCACGTTTTTCTTTTTCTTTTTTTTAATCCAAAAGTATAATTACAGACTATTTGAATCCAGATGGGTCTCACTTAAAAAAAAAAAAAAAGAAAAAGTTTTAAAAGAAAAAATAGCCCCAATGTGCCAAAATGTATTCTTATGCGGTAAAGATAATTACCCATGTCACACACAGAGTTTTGCTCAGTTGAAAGTCTCAACACAAACACAATATTTAAAATATAACTTTGGGAACACATCACTTTTAGTAATACTGTTTAACAAACAAATTTAATGGGTATAGTAGGATCACTATTTTATACCTAAGAACACAGACACTGGAAAAAGTAAAAAAAAAAAAAGCCATTTGTCATCTAGGTAACGCCGACTCATGGCAACCCCAGGTGCGTCAGAGTAGAACTGTGCTCCACAGGGTTTTCAGTGGCTGATTTTTTTGAAAGTACCTCAGACAATTTATTCCTGGGTAAGAACAGGAAATCCATCCTTGTTATGGCTACTTAGAAAATGTGAAATATGAATGGAAAAACAACACACGTCATTGCACCCTTTTGAAATATATGTTTTCTATTATCCAAGTTGTAATATTTCAATCATAACCAGATGTTAAAGGCTTCTTATACTGTGGCTTTTTAAATTTTGATTAATAAACAAGCAAACAAAATAAAATGACTTAGCTTTCTGCTATACGAAAGCAATGTGCCATTCGTAGTCAACAACCAATACTTAAAACACCTCCTCCAAAGTCATCAGGGAAAGATAATGGAAATGCTCTCGTAAGGCGGGAAAGGCTGAATACAGCCCACTTTAAGTAGAGTTCTAACAGAGACAGCTTGGTTCCATCTCCCCAGCTCCATAGCCACCCTTCCTCACTTCCATCACCAAGACAGACCACGCCACCCCTGGGACTCACCTTCTTCATCTCCTTGGGGCTGAGTCTCCAGCACGGGAGCGGCCGCATCATCTGAATTCAGAATGGAAAAGATTTGCAAGGAGACTACAATTATGAGAGCAAGTTAAATAAGTGTGCACACATGATTGATGCTGACAGTCTGCCTACAGCCCCCGCGCATTCATCACAACACCCACACCGCGCAGATAGGACGGTTGACCCCCAGACCACGGCTTGGCAGGAACCATGAATTGGTGTTGGTTTGAGGGACTACTTCAACACGCTGTTCATGGCTTAAGACAAACGTCAGGAAGGGAAACGCGGGATGTGGTTCAAAACCATCACAGCCAGTCCTATTCCTACGATGGATGAGGAAGAGATAGAAAACAGGAAAGCAAAAGAAGGCCGGCTGGGAACGAACAGCTGGTGACCTGAGCTCACCAGGTGTTATAAGAAAGGGGAGATCGGCCAGCGGGGTCAAAGCCAGATGCACCTACTCGGCCCACTGGTTCCCTAAGCAGAGAGGCGAGCACTGAAGAACCATGGATGCAATGGCGGCCCTGTCCCTCTACATACGTCTTCAGACTCCCTCTTGTCACTTCTGCACTGGAACAGGGCACGTGAGAAACTGTGGGACAGGGTGGGGTGGGGCAGCAAGAGTACAAACCATCAGAGGATGGAGGGGTGCAGTGTGGATTACAGAACGCCACTCCAGCTTCATGGAAACATATGTCAACCGAGTGATCTTTTTATGACTAATTGAAAAACACGCCTGGGGTTTCCTGGTAAAGCATAAGCCTCTTTGTGTGTGTGTGTGTTTTAGGTGAAAGTTTACAGCCCAGATTAGTTTCTTATTTACAAATTCATACACAAATTGTTTTGTGACATTGGTTGCAATCCCTGCAATGTGTCAGCACTCTCCCCTTTTCCACCCTGGGTTCCCTGTGTCCATTCGTCCAGGTTTCCTGTCCCTTCCTGCCTTTTCATCGTTGCTTTTGGCCAGGTGTTGCCCATTTGGCCTTGTATACTTGACTGAACTAAGAAGCACATTCCTCACACGTGTTATTGTTTGTTTTATAGGCCTGGCTACTCCTTGGCTGAAAGGTCGGCTTTGGAAGCAGAGTCAGTTATGAGTTAGCAGGGTGTCCAGTGGCCATAGCCTCGGGGGTTCCTCCGGTCTTTGTCAGATCACTAATCTGGTCTTATGAATTTGAATTTTGTTCTACGTTTTCCTCCTGCTCTGTCTTGGACCCTGTATTGTGATCCCTGTCAGAGTGGTCAGTGCTGGTAGCTGGGCACCATCTATTTCTACTGGGTTCAGGCTGGTGGAGGCTGTGGTTCATGTGATCCATTAGTCCTTTGGACTCATATTTTCCTTGCATCTTTGGTTTCCTTCATTCTCCTTTGCTTCAGATGGAATGGGACCAGTAGATGTATCTTCGATGGCTGCTCATAAGCTTTTAAGGCCCCAGATGCTCCTCACCAAAGTAGGATGTAGAACATATTCATTATGAACTATGTTATGCCAATTGACCTAGATGTCCCCTGAGACCATGGTCCCTAGCCCTCAGCCCCAGTAGCTCGGTCCCTCAAGGTGTTTGGATGTGTCTGTGAAGCTTCTATGATTGTTCCTTGGTCACGCTGTGAAATTTCAGGATCAAATACAAGACACTGTGGTAGAGACAAGGGCCAGGCTACTCGGGCTGATGAGGGAACTGTGATCCGTGGCTTCCTAGCCACCCAAAGAAAAGACACAAAGTTTCTCTCAAGTTCTTTTCAGAAGAAACCAAAAAGGAGTTTTCAAAAGTCTTTAGCATTGCACAATTCCTTGGAAAAATAGTTTGCTATTTGTCAAAATACTAACAAAATACAGCATCATTTATTTGACGTCCCCAAGTCCACTACTGATGGTAACATTAAACTCAGAGTGTTTTGCTATTGAATATTTTGTAATCCTCTTCCAAGATTTCAAGTCCATGAAACTAAAATGAAATGGGGAACGTATTTAAATTCTTTTGGCATGGTAACAATTGACCATATGATTTGGAATGACAACAATTTAATACACGATGAGTTTTGTGTTTGTGTATTTCTGCTGAGGGCCACCAACCTGTTCCTCAAATCACTGGGTCCACGTTGGTGTGAAAATGCGCCTGCCTGCCTCTCCCCTCCCTCCAGCCCGAATCCTAAGCAGTTCTGTTTTCTGCGGTCCTTCGTCCCACCATCAGCCTCCTCCTTACACCGGGCTCCACTCAGCCATCACTGGAGTAAATTTTACCCCAATATACAAACTCATGGAAACCCTGGTGGCATAGTGGTTAAGAGCTATGGCTGCTAACCAAAAGGTCAGCAGTTCAAATCCACCAGGCAGTCCTAAGAAACTCTATGGGGCAGTTCTACTCTGTCCTATAGGGTCGCTATGAGTCAGAATCGACTCGACGGCAATGGGTTATACAAAATCATCGCACCTACTGAACTCACCAGCAAGAAAGGAAAGCAAAAACCATGTAGCGCTGTGTGTTTCCATTTCCACCCGTTAGACTTTGCTAAACATCTGCTTTGAACATAAGCCAGCTTTGATGCTGACTTCCAGGTGTTTATGTCTGCAGATCAAGAGAGCCTAAGTTGAGGGAACATGTCTTTCCTGAAACTACTTTCTGTGTCCGTGTGCCAGCTCCCCAGGAATGTATCACGGGGCTCAGTATGTGCCATCATGAACAAGATCAGGGAACAAATCGCCCCTGAAAGACTTTGACCCCTCAGTCTCCTCCTCCCTCTCTTTGTTTGATCAATTCTTCTAATCAGGAACATCATCGCTTGCTCTTCTCTGCAAAAATTCGATACGTCCCCACCCATTAACTTCTAGGCTTAAACCCCAACAGCTTGTTCTAGTGTGTAAGGCCACTCAAAGGGCAAATGCTTCCCAGCTCTGCAGACTTACCTCCTTCCCTTCCAAACACAAACCCCTCTCCTGCCAATGTCCCCAGAATGCCCTGTTTGTGACCACTTTTCCGCTGGAAAATGGGCTTTGTTCCTGCTCCACGTTATACCTGTCCCAATCCTCCCCATCCAGCAGGTCAAGTCCAGCGCCCACTCTTTCCTGAGCCCACCCCATCAACACTGCTCTTCTCCAAACCCCATCAAGTGTCCTTCCAATAGGCCCAGATGTATGCTTGTGCCGAAGTGTGCAGCATCATGCCACGTGTTAATAATACAGTATATTCCAATACCACACGTTAATAATATGAGGAGACTGTGTTATGGATTAAATTGTGTCTCCCCCAAATTCTAAACCCTAGACTTGTGGCTGTAACCCCATTTGGGAATAGGACTTCCTTTGTCATGTTAACATGACCCTGTCAGTGTAACCTGTGCCTTAAGCCAACCACTTCTGGGATATAAAAGAGCAGATTAAACACAGAGAGAAACAAGCATAAAGGTGTGAAAGACAGATGCCACGAGGAGACCTCCAAAAAATGCCGAGGAGAAGGTTACAGAAGCTGTGACAAGCACTTTCCCCGAGTGGACAGAGAGAGGCTCTAGACCTGGTGCCTGAATCAACTTCCAGCCTCCCAAGCTATGAGAAAATACACGACTGTTTTTTAAAGCCAGCCGATTGTAGTATTTGTGTTAGAGCAGCACCAGAGAACTAAGGCAGATGGTGAAGGCCCTAAGGCAGGGACGTATCCACCACAGGTTCAACATGGGCCCCAGGAGGCGAATTCAATACAACTAGAGAATATTAGGCTTTGTATTACTTTTATCTCTGCTGCTGGTTCTCTACGAGTCGGAATCAACACCACAGAACTCAACAACAACAACTGGTTCAATGTACCATAACCTCCATCAGAAACAAATAAAAAAGGAGAATGCCTAAGATTTGGGTTCTTCAACATCATTGCGTGTTGTCACTAGTAATGGTAGTGACAACCAAGACTGTTTGTTAATGACATATTTATAAAGTTTTATAAAAACAACTTCTGACTTCAAAGGTTGATATAAGACCAAAAAGCAGAGAACTGTCACTGGTTCTAAAGGGTGGAAGCCGAAGGAAGGGCCAAGAAAACTGGACGAGCAGGTTCACCACAGGCACCTTCTTGCCACGGGAAGACAACCCCATCAGCTACAAGCTGACTCTGAGAATGGTAGGCTCTCTGGACTGTTTGTACCGGGGGTGGAGGAAGCAACTCTCATGGAGGGAAAAGTGTCCCTCTTCCCTGTGGGGAACAGTTGGGACATCTTCATCAGAGGTGCCCCGGAGATGGCATGCTGTAGGATCATCTGCAGAGCGGAAACAGAGTCCTTGACCCCATCCACAGCTGCTGCACCATGTTCTCATGGTGGACCCACAACTCCATCTCTTACACCTTCTACAGGTGGTCCTGCCACAGCCTAGTCCCAGGCCCCTGATCTGGACACGTGTGGGCTTTCCAGCAGATTCTATGCCCAGCACCCAGCAAAGTGGTTGGCAAGAGTAAATCTTGAATACATGTTTGCTGAATGAATACTTGATTAACTAACCATCTCAGCTGTCACTACCATTACAGTTGTTGTTGACTGACATCCAGTTGATCCCTACTCGTACGACCCCATGTGATGGAGCAGAACTGCCCACAGGGTTTTCTAGGCTGTGGTCTTTACAGGAGCGGATTTCCAGGTATTTCTCCCATGCAGCCACCGGTGGGTTCAAACCCCAACCTTTTGATTAGCAGCCGAGTGTTTAACCTTTGTTCCACCAGGGCTCCTTCTACCATTACTAGTACATGTTCGATTCTGAATTCAGGACATAAACCATATTTGGGCACTGACTGGATTCGATGTTGTGCACCATCACGGAAATTCATTTAAGATAGTTACCTGTTCTTCCCGTGCCTTCTCGTTGTGGCAACTTCTCATTTACAGAACCTAAACAAAGACAGGGAGAGTGAGATCACATTTCAGCATCACACGTCATCAAGAACTAGGTCACACAGCCACTCCAATCCATCTTGATTAGTTCACAGAGCCTGGCACTTTCCAGTTAAATCACACACGCGACCTAGTGCCCTGAGGAGACAATGCCATCTGCAGTAACACTCTCTCTAGACTGGGAAACAGAAGATTAGCTCCAGATCCTGCCGTTAACTAGCTGAACAAGTATGTGGGAGCCTTTAACCAGAAGATTACAGTTTCTTCATCCGAAAAGCTTCACGATAACCTTCTAACATGTCACCATGCTGAGCTCGTGCAGATAATTAGATTAAAACGTTATTTAAAGTGGTGAAGAGGTTATGCAACTGAAGTGAAGGAAAAGCCCTGGTTTTAGCTTGATTCCAGCTTATAGTGAAGAAAACTGACGAATTCTCTCTTTGTAGAGGAGCCCAGGAAATACTAAGGCGGACCAAGTAAGTTGTGACATGTTTTTTTTAACATTTATATTGTACTAACAGATTTATGTTACAAATATGAGGTATTTTTTTTTTCCCCAACAGATCAAAACTGCTATAGTACCAGCTATTTTCCTTATCCTTATTACACCTGCTTAAAGGAATAGAAAAATAAAATCTGTTCAGAACTAATTGGGAGTTTAGCTTCCAACTCAGATCAGAATATTCTGTTCAGAACACATTTAGAATTAGGTGCGTGCTAGGTAATACTCCTTAGTGAAGAGTGCGTATGGAATGGAACTTGATATTTATTTTTAAATTTTGAATACTTCGCTGGGATATAGGCCCCCATGTACTTTAAAGACACACGCTCTGGGATATTTTGCGAATGTGTCTGTCCAGTTTCTTGGAGACAGGACAGCGATGTCGTGGGAAAGGGTAGAAGAAAGTCGTTCCTCTGAAGGGGCGCTGACGGCAGAGAAATAACAAACTTCTGGGCATCTTCTATCCCCTGGAGGTGTTGACTGCAGTCACACACAGGTTATGGGCTCTCACACGCTTCAAGGAACAAAATGCAACCATTCCGTAACACCCACTTCCACAGGTGCGTGTCCGCCATGCTGTGGGTGCCGCGCGGGAAGTGTGGCTGAGGTGTGGACCCTCTTGATTGTCCGGCGCCCGTGTCCCAGGCCTGCACGCAGCCCTGTCATGACACGCCAGTCCTCCCCCGGCCACATAGGGATGAAATTACTGAGTGAAGCATCTGGAGAGTTAATTTTGCCAGTGGATAAAAACGAACACAATTTTCCTGGTCATCTACTTTTTAGACCATTTTTAGGTGTTTACAGTAATGCAGGAGCCCTGGTGGTGCAGTGGTTAAGAGCTTGGCTGCTAACCAGAAAGTCGGCAACTGG
>CM057464.1:195956579-196376579 GCA_030035585.1 Dugong dugon
ACTACGTTAAGCACCATTAGAAAAACCAAAACAGCATAGTATGTGTTTCCTAATCCTCAGGGAGCTTGCAGTATAGTGGAAAGACAAGATGGAAATGCAATAATCCTTTAACAGGCAATGACACATATATGTTCCAGTTACATTTTCCACCCCCGGAGGTGTATTGGCAGGCATTTGAGCTACTTTAGTACATTCTGGCATCATGGCAGATACTGGTGCAACTGTCTAAAAAACAAGGAAATTGGTCTGCACCACATTTGAGCGTTGTCATTTGTAATAAGGGATGCTTCCCAGAGGAGTGATTATGCGAAACTTTTGTGTCTTTTGGCTTCTGTACAGCAAGATAATGCTTGCAAGTATTTTAACTAGTTCCTTTGTGTTATTGGGCAGGCACATTGACCAGCATTCTGAAATATTCAAGTAAATGAATTATTTTGGGGGTGAAAACAGTTTGTGATGCATTTCCTGGGCCATGGGACTAATCCGTCCCATGAGTGTGATGTGCTTCATGGAACGTGGGACCAATATGGCCTGCTTACATTAGTCACCTCCCTGATGACATCTTTTCTAAAGTGCTTGCCTCCCTGAAAACAATTTTTGATGCATTTCACGGGCGATGGGACCGATAGGAGACTGATATGGTCCACTTGCAGTTGGCACCCCATTTTTCTTTTTTCCCTCTTTTTTAAAATTTTTCCCATACTAAAATTTATACATACATTGTTATGTGAATCTAATTGCTCTCCTCATACTGTGACAGCACACTCCTCCTTTCCATCCCTGGTTCCCCATGTCAATTCAACCAGCTCCTAACCCTCTCTGCTTTCCCATCCCACCTCCAGACAGAAGCTGCCCGTTTAGTCTCTTGTATCTACTTGAGCTAAGAGGCACACTCCACACGAGTATCACTTTACGTCCCACAGTCCAGTCCAATCCCTGTCTGAAGAGTTGGCCTCGGAAATTGTTTTAGTTCTGGGCTGATAGAGAATCCAGGGGCCATGCTTTCAGTCTCCAGTCTCAGTCAGACCATTAAGTCTGGTCTTTTTACTAGAATTTGAGTTCTGCACCCCACCTTTCTCCTGCTCCATCCAGGTCTCTCTGCTGTGTTCCCTGTCAGGGCGGTCATTGGTGGCAGCCGGGCACCATCTAACTCTTCTGGTCTCAGGCTGAGGTCTCTGGTTTATGTGGCCCTTTCTGTCTCTTGGGCTAATACTTTCCTTATGTCTTTGGTGTTCTTCGTTCTCCTTTACACCAAGTGGTTGGGACAAATTGATGCATCTTAGATGGCTGCTTGCAAGCTTTTAAGACCCCCAGATGCCACTCACCAAAGCAGGATGCAGAACAGTTTCTTAATAAGTTTTGTTATGCCAATTGACCTAGATGCCCCCTGAAAGCATGGTCCCCAGACCCCTACCACTGCTACTCTGTTCCTCAAAGTGTTTGATAGTATTCAGGAAACTTCTTAGCTTTGGTTTAGTCCAGTTGTGCTGACTTCCCCTGTAGTGTGTGCTGTCCTTCCCTTCACCTAAGATAATTCTTATCCACTATCTAGTTAGTAAATAACTCTCACCCTCCCTCCACACCTCTTAACCATCAAAGAATGTTTTCTTCTGTGTTTAAACCTTTTCTTCAGTTCTTATAATAGTGGTCTTATACAATATTTGTCCTTCTGTGACTGACTAAATTCACTCAGCATAATGAGTTCCAGCTTCCTCCATGTTATAAGATGTTTCACGGCTTCATCATTGTTCTTTATCGTTGCATAGTATTCCATTATGTGGATATACCATAATTTGTTTATCCATTTGTCCGTTGATGGGTGCCTAGGTTGTTTCTGTCTTTTTGCTATTGTGAACAGAGCTGCAATGAACAGGGGTGTGCATATATCTATTTGTGTGACGCCTCTTATTTCTCTAGGATATATTCCAAGGAGCAGGATAGCTGGATCTTATGGTACTTCCATTTCTAGCTTTTTAAGGAAGCGCCAAATTGATTTCCAAAGTGGTTGTACCATTTTACATTGCCACGAGCAGTGTATAAGCATTCCAGTCTGTCCACAACCTCTCCAGAATTTATTATTTTGTGTTTTTTGGATTAATGCTAGCCTTGTTGGGGTGAGATGATATCTCATTGAAGTTTTGATCTGCATTTCTCTAATGGCTAATGATCATGAGCATTTCTTCATGTGTCTTGTTAGCTGCCTGAATATCTTCTTTGGCAAAGTGCCTGTTCATATCCTTTGCCCATTTTTTAATTGGCTTGTCTTTCTGTTGTTGAGGTTTTGCAGTGTCTTGTAGATTTTAGAGATTAGACCCTGATTGGATTTGTCATAACCAAAAATTTTTTCCCAGTCTGTAGGTTGTCTTTTGACTCTTTTGATGAAGTCTTTAGATGAGCATAAGTGTTTGATTTTTAAGAGCTCCCAGTTATCTAGTCTCTCTTCTGGTGCTTGTGCATTGTTTCTTATGGTTTGTACTGTGTTTATGCCACGTATTAGGGCTCCTAGAGTTTTCCCTATTTTTTCTTCCATGATCTTTATCATTTTCAATTTTATATTTAAGTCTTTGATCCATTTTGAGTTAGTTTTTGTGCATGGTGTGTGAGGTATGGGTCTTGTTTCAGTTTTTTGCAGATGGATATCCAGCTATGCCAGCACCGTTTGTTAAAGAGACTGTCTTTTCCCCAATTAATGGACTTTGGGCCTTTGTCAAATATTGGCTGCTGATAGGTGGATGAATTTATGTCTGGATTCTCAGTTCTGTTCCATTGGTCTATGTATCTGTTGTTGTACCAGTACCAGGCTGTTTTGACTACTGTGGCGGTATAATGGGTTCTAAAATCAGGTAGTGTGAGGCCTCCTACTTTGTTCTTCCTCTTGAGTAATGCTTGACTTATCCTGGACCTCTTCCCTTTCCATATGAAGTTGGTGATTTGTTTCTCCATCTCAGTAAAAAATGCCAGTGGAATGTGGATCAGTATTGCATTGTATCTGTAGATTGCTTTGGGTAGAACTTACATTTTCACAATGTTGAGTCTGCCTGTCCATGAGGAAGGTATGTTTTTCCACTTATGCAGGTCTCTTTTGGTTTCTTGCAGTAGTGTCTTGTAGTTTCCATTGTATAGGTCTTTTATGTCTCTGGTTAGAATTATTTCTAAGTATTTTATCTTCTTGGGGTCTATTATAAATGCAGTGATTTGGTGATTTCCTCTTTGAAGTTCTCTTTATTGGTGTGAGGAATGCAACTGATTTTTTTATGTTTATATTTTATCCTGAAACTTTGCTGAAATCTTCTATTAGTTCCAGTAGGTTTCTTGTGGCTTCTTTGGGGTTTCTGTGTGTACGATCATATCATCTGCAAATAGAGATACTTTGACTTCTTCCCTACCAATCTGGATGCCCTTTATTTCTTTTTCTAGCCTAATTGCTCTAGCTAGGACCTCCAGCACAGTGTTGAATAAGAGTGGTGATAAAGAGCATCCTTGTCTGGTTCCCATTCTCAAGGGGAATTCCATTTAGGATGATGTTGGCTGTTTGCTTTTTCTGTTGTTGATTTCTACTTTTTTGGCTTTATGGTCAGAAAAGATGCTTTGTAATATTTCAGTGCTTTGGAATTTGTTAAGGCTTGCTTTATGGCCTAATATGTGGTCTATTCTGGAGAATGTTCCATGTGCATTGGAAAAGAAAGTATACTTGGCTGCTGTTGGGTGGAGTGTTCGGTATATGTCTATGAGATCAAGTTGGTGGATTGTAGCATTTAGCTCTTCCGTGTCTTTGTTGAGCTTCTTTCTGGATGTTCTGTCCTTCACTGAAAGTGGTGTGTTGAAGTCTCCTGGTTCTATCGTGAAGGTGTCTGTCTCTCTCTTCAGTGTTGTTAGAGTTTGTTTTATGTATTTTGAAGCCCTGTCTTTGGGTGGTGCCCCATTTTTCAAATAATAAAAAACTACCAACAAATGATGATTCAGCATCTATTCCATTAGTGCAAAAACATGGCATTACCAAAAAATTCCAAAAAAATTCATCCTTTAAAGGGATAAACAAGAGGAACAATCCAAGTTGATGTATAAGAACATGCTCCGTTGTGCAAGACAAACTGTAAATGCTGAGGAGGGAGAAGCAAGGGGTGAACGGAGCCAGGGAGATCAGGGAAGACTTTAGGGAAGAGGAGGAACTGGGTCCAGAGCCAAAAGGTGTACAGTGCAGACAGAGATGGGGCATGGCTTCCAGGCTGAACAGCAGCACAGACAAAGGCACCCTGATGGGTATAAACATGGCAGCTTCAAGGAACGGAAAGGAGAATTGTGCCATTCCAAAACCTGCCAAGTGCCAAGGGGCAGTGGGAGTAGTTTAGAAAGGTAGGGGAGACCAGATTGTGGAGGTTTTTGAGGAGAAGGGGAGTGTGAGGGAGACAATGAGGATGTGAGGATGGAGGTGTTTGGGGTTAGGGAAGGTGGGAAGGTAAAGGTCCTGGAGTCGGGGTGTGCACAGTGGGGGACAGTGTGTGGGGGTCCATGGATGTGGTGAGGGGACCTGAGAGTGAGAAAATGGATACAAGAGACGAGGTTTGAGAGAGTCCCAAGTTCTGAGCCTGGTGAAATTAATACAGAGGGGACAGTGTAGTGTAGACATAGCAGATAAGATCGGAGATTGGGATGGAACATCCTTTAAGGATGGGACTAGAGAGAATGGGACTTGGCTGTCAGGAGCTGGGCCAAGCGAGCTGAACAAGAGGAGCCTGAGCCTCGAGTCCCAGCAGTGTCCTTGGAGCTGTGGTGGTTGCTGCCATCAAGTCGGCCCCCAACTCAGTGGTGACCCAGTCACAATAGAACAAAATGCCACCCGGTCCTGTGCTATCTCCATGATTGGTTGCAGATACATAGGGTTTTCATTGGTTGATTTTTGAAGTAGATCATCAGGCTTTTCTTCCTAGTCCATCTTAGTCTGGAAGCTCTGCTGAAACCTGAAACCTGTTCAGCATCACAGCAACATGCAAACCTCCACTGACAGACAGTTGGTTGCTGTGCGTGAGGTGCATTGACTCGGAATGGAAGCTGGGTCTCTCACATAGAAGGCAGGAACTCTACCACTGACCCACCATGCCCTGAGTGCAGGCGAGGAGAATGAAGTGAGAAAGTGAAGAGCCACTGAAATGGCTGGAGGAGAGCCCCTAGCCCCAAAATGGTACCTAGGCCTGTTGCTTTGGAATCAACCCGAGCGTTTTTGGAAAAGCAGACTCTCAGGTGCCTTCCCAGTGGGTCTGTAGCGGCCATGGAGCTACAGAGGCTCGTTCTACACAACGTGAGCCAGGCCCTGGCTCTGCGGCTCTCTGCCCCTCCTTGCTCCTATCCTGACACCTGGTGGTGTTTCCCCAAGGGGCCCGTTGCCCTAATGCAGGGCCATTGGTCAGCGGGTCTGCCTCTGTCGGGAGGCCACACATGTCCTGTCACAGAAAACATGTACAGGGCCCTTGGTCCCTGTGTCAGTTCCCGTCAGGAGCAGCTTTGACTGGCCGCTCCTCACCACTTAGGGGGCCAGGAACCCCTTGTTCTTCAAGGCACTTGGCAGTGGTCAGTCCCTGCAGGGGAAGCGACATCTGTCAACCCTTTCATGTGCCCCCGAGGGCTCCACTCAGCAGATGGCGGGACGCTACCGACACTTGTGTTTTCTCATCTGGAATAACATGCGTGCACTGCTGGCGGACATTCACGGCTCCCACGTTTCTCAGAGTGTTTCCTCCGGAGGTACGCAAAGCCCCACATAGGTAGACAAGCCCACCCCTTGTCCCTTCCCGGTATGTGTAAGGAGGAGCTTCAGGGCAGAAGACAGGCTCCCTGTGAAATACCCCAGGGTGTGTAAGGAGGGGCTTCAGGGCAGCAGACAAGCTCCCTTTGAAATACCCCAGGGTGTGTAAGGAGGGGCTTCAGGGCAGCAGACAGGCTCCCTGTGAAATACCCCAGGGTGTGTAAGAGGGGCTTCAGGGCAGCACCCAGCCCCTGAGCACAGCAATGACCCTCCTTCCTGCCGCCCTTGTGGGCTCACCCCTTCCCACTCCCGCAGCTTTATTAAAAACAAGCATTTCAAAACTCTGACAGAAAGAACAACTATGAACAGGATTTTCTCCACCCTCTTCTTAAAAAAAAAAAAAAGTTAACTATATCTTTCCCTGGTAATAATAGGTTCCCATTTCATTTTCAGATAGTGATTTTAAAAATGCTTATTATTTCAAACAAACCTCGGGGTAATTGCATTGAACTGTACCCGGGCTGCGGCTTTGGGGAGGCCTGAATTTCAGGACTGCTGGGAGCCCACTCACCTGTAGCATTTTTGAGAAAAAGTTGACCTCCAAAACTCGCCACTAGTGAGCTGCCTGCTGAGATGGCCTGTGTTTGTGGTCAGCTTGAAGCTGGGCTGTGTCTCATGGTGCTTTCGCCCTCATCCCCAACCTCTGCTCTTCCTCTGACCTTGTTTTGAAGCTCACTGCCAGGCAGGCCACTGCTTGCCTACCTCCACTCTGAAGTTTCTCGTTCTGTCTGCTCTGGCCTTTCGCTGCATTTAACTTTCACCTGAATACAGTCTTGCTGTAAAACGAAAACACAAAACTAACAACAAATAAAGCTTAATTCTCCCATAACTACTGCTCTGTACTCGTTTTCTCCCCAGAAGTCACCTCTGTTATCAGATCGGTGTGGCTCTTTCCAAGCCTTTTTCCATGCCTTTATACACATGGCCCCGTACTCAGAGAGACACACAAGCACTGCTGTGTGTACGTCTCAGAGTGAAGGGTCTCCCCACAGGGCTTTTTGCTTCTCTCACCGCTCGGTGGCATGCCTCTGAGAGCGTTGCTACTTGCTTTGTTAACGTCTATACATCACATTCCACCAGCTGCAGTATTTTATTCCAGTATTCTCCTCCAGTCCAGTCCTGTTGAAACACCCCGACTCATGGCGACCCCATGTGTGTCAGAGTAGAACTGTGCTCCATAGGGTTTTCAGTGGGTGATTTTTCAGAAGTAGGTCACCAGGCCTTTCTTCCAAGATGCCTCCGGGTGGACTTGAACCTCCAGCCTTTCAGTTAGCAGCCAAGTGTGTTAACCATTTGCACCGTCAGGGGACTCCCCCACTGTTACTGTCTTCATGGATATTGCACTGGCTCCAACGCGTCTCTGGTGCAAACTGACAGGCAGGTGGTAGGTGTCATGTGTGGTAAAGTGAGGGCCAACGAAAACAAGGGAAATCCTCAGTGAGATGGACTAACATAACAGCCGCAGCAAAGGACTCAAGAACACCAACCATCTGAAGATGGTACAGGACAAGGCATTGCTTCGTTCTGTTGTACATGGGGTCACCATGAGTCGGGGCCCACCCGGCAGCAACTAGCAACCACCACGGGATCCTTTGGGGAATGTCCCACACTGAGATTTACACAATACGAGTTTCGGGGCCTGTAGCAGTTATCCACCACCTTGTAACAAATTACCACACACCCAGAAGCTTCCAACAGCACACATTTGTCATCTCAAAGTGTCGTGGTCAAGAGTCTGATGGGGCTCAGTGGGGCCCTGCTCAGGTCCCACCAGGCTGCGGGCCATGTCAGCCCGGCCATGTTCTCAGCTAGAGGCCCCACTGGGGGAGATCCCCTTCCAAGCTCACTCGGATGCTGGCAGAGCCCACCTCCACGCAGCTATGGGACAGAGGGCCCTGGCTTCTCACTAGCTGCCGGCCAGAGTCACCCTCAGTTACTAGAGACACCTGCAGTTCTCAGATGCCGCCCATAGCCCCTTGTCTGGTGGGCTCCCTGTAAAATCAGTGTGGGGGCAGTGTCTGACCTCCTCTGACTTCACAAGGGGGAAGGCGAATCAAAATCGACAGCTTGAGGCTGATTCCTATGAGGTGGAGGTCAGACGTGCCTCCTCTCTCCACCGTCTTTACCAATTCTGACACCAACCATCTCTCCCAAGGCACTCTCTATTTCTCTGCTGGGTTCAACAATTCATTGCAATGGCCATCCAGAACTCACAGACCATACTCACGATGATGGAGTGTATTAGGGAAGTAACACGTTACAGTTCAGGTTCAGGAACACTCAGGATACAGTTCTTCCCTTAGGACAGCCTCCTCCCAGCCATGCTCGCAGAAAAAGCCTCTGCCCTGCTCAGGTAAGTGTTACAAAGCTATTTTAGCTCTGCTGGTAAGTACCCTGAGGCACCCCACTCCACCAGTAAGCCTTGGCCCAAAGGCACTCAGCTCTAGCTCTGTGGATCAGCACACCTAGCTCCACCAGGTGCCCAGGAGCATCTACTCCTCCAGCAAGCCTCCTGCAAAAAGGCAGTCAACTTCCTTTCTCAGTTGGCTGAGATGCCCACTGGGTCATCTCGTGCCAGTCTCTCCTGCTGCCATTTCTTTGCCACTGCTTCTTGCCATCTTCCGTCTTACAGCTCTCTGTCTCTCAGTCTCCTGGTTCCAGGAGCGTCTCAGCACAGGGATCCCAGATCCAAGGGACACACTCTTTGCTCCTGGCTCTTCTTCCTTGGTGGTGGTGGGATCCTCTCCTTCCCGCCTCTGGGATGGTTCATTTCAATCTCAGCAGCAAAACTGACCAATCCCCTTTGGGGCCACAGTTACCCTGTTGGCACAGTTCCACCCGATCACTTGGGTGGGAGTTACAGGATCGTGGCAAGGGGAGCTTCTAACGGGGTCTTCAAGCAGGACAAGGTCTTATGTAACATAACATTGTGACATCCTGCCACCTTTGCAAGTCACAGGTCCCGCCCACACAGGCTGTGAGCTCCAGGAGGCAGGATCCAGGGCCTCAAGCAGAAACAAAGACCTGGAGTGGGCTGAGTAGAGAGGCCCAGATGCCCAGAAGACTAGTGCCCACACCTGCAGGGTCCTGGCTGAGTGGCCCATGGTCGGGAATCTGTCATTCTAGAATTGAAAGCTCTGGGGTCCACTAACTCTGCAGACCCAGGCCGGGCAACCCCTTCCATAAGAGACAAGATGTCCTCGGCTGCACAGCAGGCAGTGGTCTTGCCCCAAATCCTTTATTGTGCACAAGGCATCTCAGTGGGAACTGCAGAGCCGTACAGGGCTTCGTAGGCATGTGGAAACTGCAGGAAGCAAGTGCTCTCCTCATGTCTAATGCGCAGGTCCAGCTCCAGCATGTCGGTGTCTGTCCTCACACCAGCCTCATCCCTCCCAGCCACCCCCCTGGCACCTCCACTGCGCAGAAAGCCCCTGGCTCCTCGGGGGCTGCCGCTCTAATCTGCTCTGTAATCTCAACAATTTGTAAATTTCCTTCCCGGCACTTCCTGCCACCATCTCTCCACGGACATTCTTGGGTTCAGACTTTAATTGTGCTCCTTGCATTGCTTCGCATTGTAACAGGCTTTACTGCCTGCGGGCTGTGTTTTCCCACCACGCCCACCTGCCCCGATTGTCCTGGCAGGAAATGGACTTTCTTACTCTCTCATTATCGGCCTTGCCATCCTGGGCCTTTTTCCTGCTCTAAACAAAATTTACTGTGTATCCACAGCCCCTTCTCCCCAGCTTCCCTGCCTGCACAACATTAATTGCAACCTTTAACATTGAATGGTCTGAAAAAATACACCATCTTGGTTTTATATGCCATCACATCCGCACTCCGTGTGGAAATATTGCGGGAACCAGGCTGCCCTCCTTGCTTCCTGGCGATCCTTGGAGCAAGGACATGTTAGTGCTCCCACTGGCTTCTTGGGGATGTGTCTGGAGAGTTCCCTGTGCACACCCCTGGTTTGGTGTGCCCTGAGCCCTTTTGTGGAGCAGAGAGAGGGTCTCCCCCATAGCACTCTCCTCTCGCTCACAGAAGGCCACTCCCTGAAACAAGCAGGCCCTGAATGAGCAGCCAGCTGCCTACTGGGTGATGTCCAATGTCCTGGCAGGAATTGCCACATGGTCAGCTATTCCACCAGCCAACGTTGGGGTGGAGCCAGTAGTGCAGGAGAGGTGTAGGGGTGAGGCAGACAGAAGTAAGAGGGGGACTGGGGCAGGACTAGGTATCACGGGGTGGGGCAAACAAACAGTTAAGCTCTCAACTACCAGCTGAAAGCTTGACAGTTCAAACCCGCTCAGAGGTACCTTGGAAGAGAGTCCTGGTGAGTTCTTCCAACAAATCGGCCACTGAAAACCCTTCTGAGCTCAGTTCTGCACTGAGAAACATGGGGCACTGTGAGTCGGAATCAACTCCAGAGCGACTGGCTTGGTTTGGTGTAAAGCTAAGACACACCACCATTCAGTTCTGCTCCGAGGGGACACCGCCTTCACACTCTGCTCTGATGGAACACCACCACCTTCTCCTGCGTCAGAATCTGCACAGCTTGCCCCACCACGTGTCCAGCATCCTCCTTGCCCCTGCCTCACTGGCTTCCACACACTGTTACCTGAAACAGGAGGTGTCCCTGTGGTTCCTGGGCTCCCTCCCCAGCACCTGGTCATCCTCAGTTCTGTCAGGTAATGCGGGCTGGCACTCCCTGAGTGTGCAGTTAGGGAGCTTGTTTTCCCATTAATAGAAACGCTGCAGTTTTCACATTAAGAGTAATGGAATTAACGCTGTTTATGTGAGTTTTGCTACAAGCAGGAACTTTGACGCAGATGAGGCACTCAGTCCCAGGTGAGTGCCCGTGAGGGTCGCTTCTGGCTCCTCCTCTTCCGCCACAGCTCTGTCCTCCCACAGGGCTAATGAGGGAGCCACACCTGCCAGGCCTTTGCCGAATTGTCTCTGGACCTGGGACAGTTCTGAGGCAGGCGACACCTCTTGACTGTCCTCTCACAGACGACACAAATGTGAACCTGGGATGCAAGCGGTAGCTAGTCCCCTGCCAGCCATGTTTGTCCCAGAAACCTCAGGAAGCCCCTGGGTCAAAGGAGCCACCTGGGTCTGCCCTCTGACCTTTCTGCAGAGACAGCCGTGTCCTGGAGGCCAGGCTGGCTGGGCCCTACAAAACTGCTCTGTCTGCAGCAGACACTCACGAGAGCCAACAGGGGAAGCGTCAGGAGTCTCAGCCCACCTCCCCCTGCAGCCCACCCTGGGGGGGTCTCAGACCTCCGCTCCCCACCCCTCACCCACCCCTCACCCAAAACCTCGGCCCTGGTGCATCTCATGATTTGAGTGTGGGCCTCCCTTGCTCCGCCTGGCATTGCAGGTCAGTGAAGGTGACCACACAGGACAGTGAAGGTGACCACGCAGGACAGTGAAGGTGACCACACAGGACAGTGAAGGTGACCATTCAGGACAGTGAAGGTGACCACACAGGACAGTGAATGTGACCACACAAGACAGTAAAGGTGACCACACAGGACAGTGAAGGTGACCACACAGGACAGTAAAGGTGACCACACAGGACAGTGAAGGTGACCACACAGGACAGTGAAGGTGACCACACAGGACAGTGAACGTGACCACACAGGACAGTGAAGGTGACCATTCAGGACAGTGAAGGTGACCACACAGGACAGTGAAGGTGACCACGCAGGACAGTGAAGGTGACCATTCAGGACAGTGAAGGTGACCACACAGGACAGTGAAGGTGACCACACAAGACAGTAAAGGTGACCACACAGGACAGGGAAGGTGACCACGCAGGACAGTGAAGGTGACCACGCAGGACAGTGAAGGTGACCATTCAGGACAGTGAAGGTGACCACGCAGGACAGTGAAGGTGACCATTCAGGACAGTGAAGGTGACCACACAGGACAGTGAAGGTGACCACACAAGACAGTAAAGGTGACCACACAGGACAGGGAAGGTGACCACACAGGACAGTGAAGGTGACCATTCAGGACAGTGAAGGTGACCACACAGGACAGTGAAGGTGACCACACAAGACAGTAAAGGTGACCACACAGGACAGTGAAGGTGACCACGCAGGACAGTGAAGGTGACCACGCAGGACAGTGAAGGTGACCATTCAGGACAGTGAAGGTGACCGCGCAGGACAGTGAAGGTGACCACGCAGGACAGTGAAGGTGACCATTCAGGACAGTGAAGGTGACCACGCAGGACAGTGAAGGTGACCACACAGGACAGTGAAGATGTCCATGCCAGACAGTGAAGGTGACCACACAGTGATGGCCAGTGACCGTGCAGGAGCTCAACAACCAACAGGGAGACATCAGCTGTGATCTCTAACCATGTCCATGGGAGCACTGGAAACTTCCTTATTGTCATTTATAAATGTGTAAGGAAGAGAAGACATAGGACACGCAAATCTTTACTTAAAAACCAAACAAACCAAACCCGTTGCCGTCAAGTTGCTTCTGACTCATAGCACCGCTACAGGACAGAGTATAACTGCCCCATAGGGTTTCCAAGGCTGTAATCTTTACAGGAGCAGACTGCCATATCTTTTCTGCCTCAGAGCAGCTGGTGAGTTTGAACCTCTCCCCTTTTGGTTAGCAACCGAGGGCTTAACCACTGCACAACCAGAGCGCCTTACAAAACATGACAGTCATTGAGAATTAAAGTTGTTCATTTCTTTGTAAAAACGTATCCAGAGTAGTTGGAGCAGCGCTTGCCCTCCCTTGTCTGTAACTTGCCGTGGGAGCCAGCGTCTTTTCCAGGCCCTGGTATGTTGTCACTCTTCTCTGAGTTTGGATCAACTTCCAGCATTCCGTCCTTGTTGCTTTCAACGTGTGAAAGGTCTCTGAGGGCTGCTTTCATGAGAAGTTGTATCAACATCACTGGCTATGGGATTCCTTCATCCTTCCTCTCACTGATGTCACTGAGTCCCCTTCACTCAGCTCCTCTGGCTGTGTCCAGAGTCCCTCATGCCAGTGCTCCCCCTGGCAGAAGCTGTGAGTTCTTCTACATCTTATTTGAATGTCACTTCCAGGGTTAGCACTTTCTGTCATGCTGCACTTTCATCTCTGCTGGCCAATTCCCTCATTTCTGTAAAACAACATGTGGTCAGACCAGGGGAGACCAGGAGGCAACACAGCTCCATGCTTTGCTGTCTGTGCTGAACTGGACATCGGAGACTTTGCAAGGAGTAATGCGATAGGTCCCTGATCAGATGCACATTTGTTATTTGCATAGTGACTGGTGGACTGAAGGGCTAGCAGCCAAGTTTGGACTTTACAAAGCTACTCAAAGTTAATACACCATAGTAAGCGGAATTGGAACTGTGTTTTTTGGAGGGCTGGTGTTATTTAACTGAACGGTATTGTCTGAGGATTCTCTAGAGAAACACAACCAATAAGATAAAATATAGAGAGATCTACTTTGAGGTATTGGCTTATGAGAATGTGGGACTGGCAAGTTCAAAATCCATAGAGCAGGAGGCAGGGCCAAGATGGCAAAGTAGTCAGATGCTTCCTGTGGTCCCTCTTACAACAAAGAACCCCCCAAAAAACAAGTGAATCAATTATATATGACAATCTAGGAGCCCTGAACATCAAAGACAAAGTTGAGCAATTGGACTGAGCAGCAGGGGGAAGGAAAGACAGTTTAGAAGCACCAAGGAGTTGCCAGACCTGACCTGGCCAGCACTTGCACCTTGCAGGCTGGATCAGCTGGCATCTGCAGTGAGGCAAGCAGTGGCACTCAGGATGCATCTTCCACATCAGGAGAGACTGAGCAATGGAGAGTCTGCTCAACCCTCCAGAATCAATGAGAAGCAGCACTCTATCAGCAAAAGATAAGTACATACATCTGACCTACCACGTGGATCAACCCCCCCCCCCCCGTTTTGGGAAGGACCTCTCCCCCGTTTACCTGCCCCCTCCTCACTGTGCTCCAGGTCCAAGTCCGGCTTCAGTGACTGCCATGTCCCCTGAGCCATTCTCCCTGCTTTGTAGAGGGAATAAATTAACAATTAGGAAAAAATAATGTGTCAGCTCCCCTAAGCTAGGAACTCAGGGAAGGCACAGCCCCTTTGCCTAGGCACAGGCATAAGGGGTCCATGGACTTTGAATGCTTTTCACCCCTGCATAGACCTATGTGGGCCCAGTTCAAAAGCATAGGCCCTCATTAGCACAGTATAACAGGGTATATACCTGAAGCCTATTCTCATCTGTATCAGCTATAAGGGAGAGTGGCAGATTCATGACATTTGACACCTCCCTGTCCATTAAGCTGGGTCCTCACCCACCCATGTCAGAGGCCTGAAGACTGGTAGCTCCACCCACCCAACCAAGCCACCTGCGACAGGTGTCCAAGAATAAGTGGTGACTCCCATCCTCATAGCCAACAGCATTGGGTGCCCATAGTCCAGCTGCAAAACCCATCCACCTCCTCACTCTAGGGAACAGGGACATACTTTCCTCCCAGACACTCAGGGCAGCCACCATCCCCCTGCCTTGCTCATTGTGTGACCCCTATTTCAGCCAGATACCTGTGCCTACTCCAATCATCCCTGCCTTTCTAGGACTGTAGGTGACAGCCTGCACCACACACTCAGTGACCGACAACCTGGACACCTGAGCTGAATCCACACAAGAAAACCAAATGGACTCCTGGGCTCACATACCTTGTGGAGACAGGACTTGAGAGCTTCAAAGACAACAATAATCAAACTATCTCACAGTAGCAGCCTATTGGAGCATATCAAAACAAAACAAGAAGCTATGACACACTAAGCAAACATAAAACAAATAAATATAATAACTTATTGATGGCTCAGAGACAACAGTCAATATCAAATCACATAAAGAGGCAGACCATGATGGCTTCAGCAAGCCACCAAAACAAAGAATCAAGAAACCTTCCAGAGGAAGAAAACTCCTTAGAATTACCAGAGGTAGAATTCAAAAGATTAATATAGAGAATTCTTTAAGAGATCATGAAGGAGATCATGTAAAACACAGAACAAGCTAAAGAACACACAGACAAAGCAATAGAGGATCTTAAGAAGGTTATACAAGAGCATAAAGAAAAATTTAACAGGCTGCAAGAATCCATAGAAAGACAGAAAACAGAAATCCAAAAAGATTAACAATAAAATTTCAAAATTAGACAACTCAATAAAAAGTCTTAGGAGCAGAATCGAGGCAATGGAAGTAAGAATTAGTGAGATTGAAGATAAGCCACTTGACATCAATTTATTTGAGGAAAAATCAGATAACAGAATTTTAAAAAATGAAGAAACTCTAAGAATTATGTGGGACTCTATCCAGAGGGACAGTAACCTACAAGTGACTGGAGTACCTGAACGGGGGAGATAACAGAAAATACAGACAGAATTGTTGAAGATTTGTTGGCAGAAAACTTCCCTGTTGTCATGAAAGCTGAGACGATATCTATCTAAGAAGCTCATTGAACCCCACACAAGGTAGATCCCAAAAGAAAATCACCAAGACGTATTATAATCAAACTTGCCAAAACCAAAGATAAAGAGAGAATTTTAAGGGCACTTATGAATAAATGAAAACTCATCTACAAAGCAGAGTCAATAAGACTAAACTCTGACTATTCAGCAGAAACCATGCAGGCAAGACAGAAATGAGATGACATACATAAAGCCTTGAAGGAAAAAAATTGCCAGCCAAGAATTATATATCCAGCAAAACTGTCTCTCAAATATGATGGCAAAATTAGGATATTTCCAGATAAAGAGAAGTTTAGGGAATTTGTAAAAACCAAATCAAAATTACAAGAAATAATAAAGGGAGTCCAGTGGTTAGAAAATCAATAACATCAGATAACAACCCAAGACTAGAACACAAGACAGAACAACCAGGTATCAAACCAGATAGGGAAGTCACAAAAATAAATCAAAGCTAAAACACTGAAGATAGGGAAACAGAGATGTTAATATATAAAAGATGACATCTAAACAAAAAAGATGGAGTAAATAATGTAGTCATAGATGTTTCATGTGGAGAAGACGTTAAGGTGATATAAAGAAATACAAGAGTGGTTTAAACTTAGAAAAACAGGGGTAAATTTCAAGGTAACCACAAAGAAAACTAACTATCCTACACATCAAAATAAAAAACAAGAAAAACATAAAGACTCAGCAATTACAAAATCAACAACAATGAAAAAGTTGAAAAGAAAATACACAAAGAAAAAAGACTCAGCACAGAAAATTAAGTGGAACAAAGAAACTGTCAATAACACACAAAAAAATCAAAATAACAGCACTAAACTCATACCTATCAATAATTACGCTGAATGTAAATGGACTAAATGCACCAATAAAGAGACAGAGAGTGGCAGATTGGATAAAAAAACACAATCTGTTTATATGCTGCCTACAAGAGACACACCTTAGACTTAAAGACACAGACAAACAAAAACTCAAAGGATGGAAAAAAATATATCAAGCAAACAACACTCAAAAAAGAGCAGTAGTGGCAATATTAATCTCTGACAAAATGGACTTGAAAGCAAAATCCACCACAAAGGAAAGGGAAAGACACTATATAATGATTAAAGAGTCAATACACCAGGAGGACATAACCATAATAAATATTTATGCACCCAATGACAAGGCTCAAAATACATAAAACAAACTCTAACAGCACTAAAAAGAGAAATAGATAGCTCCACAATAATTGTAGGAGACTCCAACACACCACTTCCAGTGAAGGACAGAACATCCAGAAAGAAGCTCAATAAAGACACGGAAGATCTAAATACCACAATCAACCAACTTAACCTCACAGACATATACAGAACACATCACCCAACAGCAGCCAAGTATACTTTTGTTTCCAACCCGCATGGAACATTCTCCAGAATAGACCACATATTGGTCACAAAGCAAGCTTTAACAGAATCCAAATCATCGAAATATTAGAAAGCATCTTTTCTGACCATAAAGCCATAAAAGTAGAAATCAATAACAGAAAAAGCAAGGAAAAAAAATCAAATACATGGAAACTGAACAACATCTTGCTAAAAAACTGCTGTATTATAGAAGAAATTAAGGATGGAATAAAGAAATTCACAGAATCAAATGAGAATGAAAACAGATCCTATCAGAACCTTTGGGACACAGCAAAAGCAGTGGTCAGAGGTACGTTTATAGCAATAAGTGCACACGTTCAAAAAGAAGCAGGGGGCAAAATCAAAACATTAACCCTACAACTTGAACAAATAGAAACAGAGCAGCAGAAGAAGCCCTCAGGCACCAGAAGAAGGCAAATAATAAAAATTAGAGCAAAATTAAATGAAATAGAAAAACAATTGGAAGAGTTACCAAGACCAAAATCTGGTTCTTTGAAAAGATCAACAAAATCTATTAACCGTTGGCCAAACTGACAAAAGAAAAACAAGAAAGGAAGCAAATAACCCGAATAAGAAATGAGATGGGTGATATTACAACAGAGCCAACTGAAATTAAAAGAATCATAACAGAATACTACAAAAAAGTGTACTCTAACAAATTTGAAAACCTAGAGGAAATGGACAAATTTCTATCAACTCACTACCTACCTAAACTAACACAAACAGAGGTAGAACAACTAAATAAACCTATAACAAAAGAAGAGATTGAAAAGGTAATTTAAGAACTCCCAACAACAACAAAAAAAAAGCCCTGGCCCTGACAGCTTCACTGGAGAATTCTACCAAACTTTCAAAGAAGAGTTAACACCACTACTACTAAAGGTATTTCAGAGCATAGAAAAGGATAGAATACTCCTAAACTCATTCTATGAAGCCAGCATAACCCTGATACCAAAACCATGTAAAGACACCACAGATAAAGAAAATTACACATCTATATATATCCCTCATGAACATAGCTGTAAAAATTCGCAACAAAATTCTAGCCAACAGAATTCAATAACATATCAAAAAATAATTCACCTTGATCAAGTGGGATTCATATCTGACATGCAGGGATGGTTCAACACTAGAAAAACAATCAATTAATCCATCACGTAAATGAAACAAAAGACAAGAACCACATGATCTTATCAATTGATGCAGAAAAGGCATTTGACAAAGTCCAACACCCATTCATGATAAAAACTCTCAGCAAAATAAGAATAGCAGGGAAATTCCTCAGCATAATAAAGGCCATTTCTACAAAGCCAACAGCCAACATCATCCTAAGTGGAGTCTGAAAGCATTCCCACTGAGAATGGGAACCAGACAAGGATGCCCTTTATCACCACTCTTATTCAACCTTGTGCTGGAGGTTCTAGCCAGAGCAATTAGGCTAGAAAAAAAATAAAGGGCATTCAAATTGGTAAGGAAGAAGTAAAGGTATCCCTATTTGCAGATGATATGGTCTTAAACACAGAAAACCCCAAAGAATCCACAAGAAAAATACTGGAACTAATAGAAGATTTCAGCAAAGTATCAGGATACAAGATAAACATACAAAAATCAGCTGGATTCCTCTACACCAACAAAGGGAACTTTGAAGAGGAAATCACCAAATCAGTACCATTTACAATAGCCCCCAAGAAGATAAAATACTTAGGAATAAATCTAACCAGAGACGTAAAAGATCTATGCAATGAAAAGTACAAGACACTACGGCAAGAAACCAAAACAGACCTACGTAAGTGGAAAAAACATACCTTGCTCATGGATTGGAAGACGCAACATTGTGAAAATGTCAATTCTACCCAAAGCAATCTACAGATACAATGCAATCCTGATTCAAATTCCAACAGCATTTTTTAATCCAATGGAGAAACAAATTACCAACTTCATATGGAAAGGGAAGAGGCCCAGGATAAGTAAAGCATTACTCAAGAAGAAGAACAAAGTGGGAGGCCTCACACTACCTGATTTTAGAACCTATTATACCACCACGGTAGTAAAAAGAGCCTGATGCTGTTACAACAGATACATAGACCAGTGGAACAGAATTGAGAATCCAGAAGTAAATTCATCCACCTATGAGCAGCTGATAGTTGACAAAGGCCCAAAGTCCATTAACTGGGGAAAAGACAGTCTTCTTAACAAATGGTGCTGGCGTAACTGGATATCCATCTGCAAAAATGAAGCAAGACCTACCTCACACCATGCACAAAAACTAACTCAAAATGTATCAAAGACTTAAATATAAAATCGAAAACAATAAAGATCATGGGAGAAAAAATAGGGACAACACTAAGAGCCCTAATATGTGGCATAAACAGAATACAAAATGTTACTAACAATTGCACAAATGCCAGAAGAGAAACTAGATAACTGGGAGCTCCTAAAAATCAAACACACTCATCGAAAGACTTCACCAAAAGAGTAAAAAGACCACCTACAGACTGGGAAAAAAATTTTTGCTACAACATATCCAATCAGGGTCTAAACTCTAAAATGTACAAAATACTGCAACATCTCAACAACAAAAAGACAAATAACCCAATTTAAAAATAGATTAAAGGATATGAACAGGCACTTCACCAAAGAAGACATTCACACAGCTAACAGATACATGAGGAAATCCTCAAGATCATTAGCCATTAGAGATATGCAAATCAAAACTACAATGAGGTACCATCTCACCCCAATAAGGCTAGCATTAATCAAAAAAACACAAAATAATAAATGTTGGAGAGATTGTGGAGAGACTGGAACACTTATACACTGTTGGTGGGAATGTAAAATGGTGCGACCACTTTGGAAATCGATTTGACACTTCCTTAAAAAGCTAGAAATAGAAGTACCACACAGTCCAGCAGTTCCACTTCTTGGAATATATCCTAGAGAAATAAGAGCTGTCACACAAGTAGATATATGCATACCCCTGTTCATTGCAGCACTGTTCACAATAGCAAAAAGACGGAAACAACCTAGGCGCCCATCAACGGACAAATGGATAAACAAATTATGGTATATCCACACAATAGAATATTATGCAACAATAAAGAACGACGATGAAGCCACAAAACATCTCATAACATGGATAAATCTGGAAGGCATTATGCTGAGCGAAATTAGTCAGTCGCAAAAGGACAAGTATTCTATGAGACCACTATTATAAGAAATCAAGAAAAGGTTTAAACACAGAAGACAACATTCTTTGATGGTTACAGGGCTGGGGAGGGTGGGAGAGGGTTATTCACTAACTAGATAGTAGAAAAGAATTATCTTAGGTGCAGGGAAGCACAACACACACTACAGGAGAAGTCAGCACAACTGGACTAAACCAAAAGCTAAGAAGTTTCCTGAATACCACCAAACACTTTGAGGGACAGAGTAGCAGGGGCACTGGTTTAGGGATCATGGTTTCAAGGGACTCTAGGTCAATTGGGATTACAAAGGTTATTAAGAAAATGTTCTGCATCCCACTTTGGTGAGTGGCGTCTGGGGTCTTAAAAGCTAGTGAGCAGCCATCTAAGATGCATCACTTGGTCCTAACCCACCTGGAGAAAAGGAGAATGAAGAACACCAAAGACATAAGGAAAATATTAGCCCAAGAGACAAAGGGGCCATATAAACCAGAGACTCCATCAGCTTGAGACCAGAAGAAGTAGATGTTGCCCAGCTACCATCAATGACTGCCCTGACAGGGAACACAACAAAGAGTCCCGGATAAAGCAGGAGAAAAGTGGGGTGCAGAAATCAAATTGATGTAAAAAGACCAGACTTAATGGTCTGACTGAGACTGCAGGAACCCCAGAAGACATGGCTGCCGGACTCTCTGTTAACCCGGAACTAAAACCATTCTTGAAGCCAACTCTTCAGACAAGGATTAGACTGGACTATAAGACATAAAATGATACTTGTGAAGAGTGTGCTTCTTAGTTCAAGTAGATACATGAGACTAAATGGGCAGCTCCTGTCCAGAGGCAAGATGAGAAGGCAGGATGGGACAGGAGCTGGCTGAACGGACATGGGAAATCCAGGATGGAAAAGAGAAGTGTGCTGTCACATTATAGGGAGAGCAACTAGGGTCACATAACAATGTGTGCATAAATTTTTGTATGAGAAACTAACATGAGCTGCAACCTTTCACTTAAACCACAATTTAACAAAAAAAAAAAAAAAAAAAAAAATCCATAGGGCAGGCAGCAGGCTGGAAACCCTGGCTGGACATCCATGTTACAGTCTTGAGGGAAAATTTCTTCTTCTTTAGGAAACCTCCTGTTTTTTGCTCTAAGGGCCTTCAACTGATTGGATGAAGCCCACCAACTTTATGGAAGAGAATCTGCTTTACTGAAGACCAACTGATCTGAACGTTAATCTCATCTACAAATACCTCATAACAGCATCTAGAAAAGTGTTTGACCAAATGCCCGGACACCATGGCCCAGCCAAGTGGACACATAAAATCCACCCTTGCACTTGGTAACTAGAATTGGTGCACTCCAGAACGTGAGGACAGATCCTTCTTCCTTCCTGGGTGGGGCAGTGGTCTGGCTGGTGGGAGAGGGGATGGAGAAGCCAGGCCAGAGAGGGCAGACAAGGTCCTCTGGGAGGGAGATGCACACCAACTCACTGGCCTCCCCTGAGGGGCCTTCCTGCTGGCCAGCACCAGCCTGTGGTGGGGAGGCAGCTGAGCCTCCCTGGTGTATGAAGCCCACCACAGACTGGGAAGAAGAGGACAGGGCTCTGTGACCTAGTGCCTCCCTCTGAGAAACCCTGCTTGGGAATTCCAGTTCCAGTTGCTGAGAGTCAACCCTATGTGTGTCAGAGTAGAACTGTACTGCATAGGGTTCTCAATAGGTTTTTTTTTTTTTTTTTTTTGAAGTATATCACCAGGCATTTCTTCCAACCTTGAGGTGGACTCAAAGCTCCAATCTTTCGGCTAGCAGCCAGGCATGTTCACTGTTTGCACCACCCAGGGACTCCTGTTTGGGAAGAAGCAAGAAAAATTTGGCTTGAGAGTATGCCCTGGGTGAGGCTTCTCTGAGGATTCCAGGATGAGGCCGAGTTGGGGCTGGAACATACCAGGCTCCCTAGGCCTGGAAGTACGGGAAGTAGAAAACTTTTAGCATCCATGTAATAAATATTTATCACGCACTTTCCACCCACTGCAACCTGACAGCCCATCTGCCAAGCCCTTTCTGAAAACCGGAGAACCCAGTTGCGAAGTAACTAGGAATTTAGTAGCCTGAAGAAATTAGGCCACCAGCCAAAGAAAAAGCTGGGCTCAGAGCAGAGTGAAGTCTGGATCCTAATCCCGTGGCGGGTGACTCACTGGGACCCACTGCGTGCCCTGGTGAGGCCAGGGCCCTGCCCTCACGACCGGTCACCCTGCTGGGTCGCCTCACTGACCAGGATGCAGAAACCGCTGCCTCACAGGGCGCAGTGGGCTGCCATCCAGAACGCAGCCCCCCAACCCACCCCGGCCAGAGCACCTCACTCCCTGCACTGGCCCAGAGTAGGTGCCAGACTGCAGGTCCCAGACAAATGGTGACGTTTCTGCCATATCTCATTTCCAGCATGTGGCGGCACTGGCTGTAGCCTCCTCTCCCTCCAGGAGTATCCCTGCGCCTCCACCTTCAGTGAGGCTGCACCTCTCTCCCCGCCCAGCGTCCCCGGACGCAGGGGTGCACCCAAAACGGTCAGGGAGCGCCATTACGGAGCCTCACTGCCGGCAAGCACCGCTCACCAGATCCAGCTGTTTTTCCGTTCTATCCCCCTCTTCGCGGCCTTCCTGCCCACTGATTGTCCCGGTGCAGCAGGCAGACTCCTGTCAATGCTTTTATTAGAAAGTCTGAGCTTTACTTTTTGACAGTCACAAAGGTTACCCTGAACTCGGCTTGTAACGTGCAATTATTAGCACATAGCTTTTTCCAGGGCAGAGCATGCATGTGGAGCCATCTAGATGCATTTCTTGTCTGAGCCTCCAAAACACAGCACCTCTGTGTCGCAGAGAGATACTGTACCCGCGGCTAACTGTGCCCCCAGATAACAGCAGGAGAGAGGGCACGTTATGCCTTTGGTTAATCATCGTCTTTGATATGGGACAGAATGAGCTAAACCATCTTCCTGAACTTCAGAAAGTGATGCTGGGTGGGGACTAATCACACGTCTGTCATGCATTCATAAAAAGATGAACAATTACTGCATTGGAAGGAACCCTGTCATTAGCAGAGAGAAAAAGACTATTTTTCTGTAGCATGTGAATTCAGCTTTTATGACTAAATGACTACTTAAACCCTAAAACTCTAATCATTACCATTTGCTTCCTAAAAATAGCTGTCTTCCTCAGTCCACATTTAGAACAGAAACAGGCAGCTCTCTCTCGGGGTGTGTCTGCAGCCTGCAGCCGGGGCAGGCTCCCTTCTTTCTGCAGCCCCAGCAGCAACGGCCCTCTTAACTCCTTCCTGGCTCACAGGCCAGGTCCGTTTGCTCACAGTGCAGGATGCCCCATCCGTCACAGACCTGAGTCCTGAGGCTGGAGGAGAACGCCCCACGCATAGCAATTACCTCGGGAGAGGGCTGAGAGCCAGCTCCTCCAGACATGAAGACTCAGAGGGTCCGGCAACGTGGCGGCCAAACTCCTGGACACAGTTGGACATCAGTCCTCCACCTGCAAACAGGCTCCAACAGTTCTGCTTTGTCCATCCTGGTGGAGATGAATCTCTTTCAGGACGGGCTGGTCTTGACCTGCTCTGACCACCAGCCCGGGACAGTCCACCTCTGAGCCGCCTTGTGGGAAGTGGGTCTCTGCCCCTCCAGGGAGGCACACACCACACGAAAGAGGCTACCTTTCCTAAGTGTGAGCTGTGGGGCTGACTTTTCTGTGTGTGAAGTTGTTAGCTACCATCAAGTCAGCCCTGACTCATGGCAACCCCGTACACAGAGGAACGGAATGCTGCCCAATCCTGCACCATCACCATAATCAGTGGCAGATTGGACCATTGTGATCCATAGGATTTTCATTGGTTGGTTTTTCAGAAGTAGATTGCCAGGCCTTTCTTCCTAGTCTGTCTTAGTCTAGAAGCTCTGCCGAAACCTGTTCAGCATCATAGCAACACACAAGCCTCCACTGACAGACGGGTGGTGGCTACACATGAGGGATGTTGGTGAGAATCAAACCCAGGTCTCCCATATGAAAGGCGAGGCTTCTACCACAGAGCCACCACTGCGCTGGTGTGTGAGGCTGTCCACCAGTGTGAAGGAGTGTGAAGGAGAAGGACGCGCATCCTCCCATTGCGAGGGCATGTCTTCTCCTCCCTCACAGCACTGGTGTCCAGCTTGATCCTCTCCCAGCCAGCGGGAAACTGCTGACTCAGAGGGCAGCAGATCAGTCCACCGCTGAGTAAAATGGACTTCCAGCAGCTCTCATGTCCTCCTGGCAGGGGGGCCTCCAGGAAAAGGGCAGGGAGGGAGGAAGACCCGGCGTCACTAGCTGACGGGCACAGTCAGCAGCTCTCAGGTGGGGTGGGGCCTCGGGGAGGACCAGGCAGGAAGGGCCGGGCAGGAGGACACATCAAGCTGATGCGTTTCCCAGCCACACACCCGGAGTTCCAGTGGGGGAGATCACAGGGACAGCTTGTCGCCCCATGAAACCATTACTAACAAGCAGGCCAGGGCCTCTGTGAGTCAGCAACGACAGAGATACCGGGACTGGCTTGCTGATCAGTAGAGTGACTAGGTGGACAAACCTGGCTGAAAGTAGACCACCAGGTGTCTGCCAGGGTCAGAATACCTTCACAGTGAATAACCCAGTGCCTTTGAGTCGACCGACTCCTGGCGACCCCATCTCTGTCAGAGTGGAGCTGTGCTCCACAGGGTGTTCAGTGACTCATTTTTCAGAAGTAGATCACCAGACCTTTCTTCCAAGGTGCCTCTGAGTAGATTTGAACTGCAAACTTTTTGGTTAGCAGCTGAGCATGCTCACCGTTTGCACCCCCAGTAACCCCTCAAAGTGAACAGGCACACTCAAACAACAGCCAATAGCATAGGGTTAGCCTGGGCAAGTAATGTTCCTTTCCACCCAACCTGAAACTCACATAGCTGTGATGGGTCAGCACGGTAAAGGGCCTGGGATTTTTCCCCACTTGCACGCCCACAAGCCAGCCCCTCACAGCTCTATGGATGCTAGCAGAAGACATGAGACTCCTTACACTTCTATCCTTGGCATGTCCTTGCGCCAGCTCCCCTAGGTGGAGAGGCAGAGAGGGCAGGTGAGCCTGTACATGTGGTGGCTATCTCACAGGAAAGAAGCCCTGAGCCTGGGAACCCAAACTCTTACAATGCACAGCAAGCACGCTGTCCCTGGCTCCCAAGGAAGCACGCCTCCTGCCCCCGAGGCCATTTTTCCTTTAGCATCCTCATATAAATGATGGCCCCAAGCAAAGGCCACCAGTGCCCCTGCTCCCCAGATGCGCAGACACTGAGGGCACGGGGAGTTGTCCCCCGCATGGACATGCCCATCAGAGGGCTGCTTTCAACAGTGTAGCACAGTAGTGGGCAGGTTAAACAAATCAAGCTATGCCCGTACGAGGGACTGTCACACAGCCATTAAGAAGCATGTTGTAGAAGCATACTGAATAACCTGGAAGAGTGGTCAGAACATAGTTGGAAGTGCAAAAATGGGTTACAAGTTTATACAATAGATTTGGAGGGGAAAACGTGTATATATAAAAATAGAAAATGAAATTTAATGGTAACAATCATTATTTTGAGTAATGGATTTGTGAATGATTTCTGTTTCATTTATTTTGCTTATCATTACTTTATGTTAATAAATTATAATACAACGAATTGTTTTTGGAAAAATAAGTAAACAAGTAAAATCCTTTAACGAAAGCAATTGCCCTGTGCAGGAACAGGTCATGGGGAGGCCAGGCCGTGGGCTCCATCACACGCCCCCACCACTGGCTGAGTGGCTGATGCCCTGGAAGAAGTGGTTTGTTAGAGAGATGGCTACACTAGTCCGCGATGCTCTAGTCACCCAGAAGTTCCTGTTTTTTCACATTCTCTCGTGATGTCTGGAACGTTCATCGTGAAGGTGGTTTCCACCTCGAGAACAGGGTGCTGCTGGTCCTGAACCCCACACAGGAAGAAAGCTGGGTACATTTCTCCTTGAAGCAGCCCAGCTGGTTGCCCTGGCTCCTGGTTAATGGAACAAAAGCATGGAGTCTGACCGGTCTTCCTTCTGCTCTCAGCTCCTCCTTGTCCAAACGTCAATGGCAAAGTCAGGCAGTCACAGGATCACAGGCCCAGTTTTAGAAGAAGCTGCCCTAAAAATAGAACCAGCTGCTGCGGAGTGATCTGACTCATGGCTACCCTATGTATGTTGGAGTAGAACTGTGCTCCGTGGGGTTTTTGATGGCTGATTTTTCAGAACTAGATCACCAGGCCTTTCTTCTGAGGTGCCTCTGGGTCCTTTCAGTGAGCAGTTGAGCGTGTTAACCATTTGCACCTCCCAGGGACTTCAGCCCTGAAAATAGAAGGGGAAAAATAAGAACTTTATGAGAGACCCTAGGAATACTTACAAGTGTTGAAAACACAGGATAACTTTATCTTGCTCTCACAAGATGACTTATGAAAGCTGCCATATTGTTTCTACCAAACGGCCTGCCTGAGAGAGGAAGGAGAGAGTAAAGGGGGCTTTAACGTCCCGCCCAGCCCTTCACACCCACACTGAACTCCGCTTTCCTGTCTTCACACTGCCCTCCAAGCAGGAATCGGTCCTGGTGTGGGCAAATCCGGCTCCTCGTTTTCTGCACTTTCAAAGTCTTTGCCCACAGCTTGTCCCTCCAGTCTGGCCCTACAGCCGAGGTCAGCCCTCATCCACTCCCTTCGGGGTTGCTGGCACCTGCCTGGCCAAGTCCTGTGCAGGACGTTCCTCTGCCCTGTCCACCCTCACATCCCGGCAAACAAGCACCACCTTGCCGTGTTTCTCATCTTCTCCACAGCCTTGAGAGCCTCTTCCTTCCTGCCAGAGCACGTGTATCCACCTTGCTGCACATTTCATAAGGGATATGAGAAGAGCTCCCACCTCTGGGGCCACTGCCCACGCCTATCCATCCACCTGCTGAAAGCCTCACCCTCACCCTGCGTGCCGGCTGCTCTCAGATTCAGCCCTTGAGTTTGGCTCCTGACAATATGCAGTCTTTTCTTATCAATGATCCTTTCACTCCCGTTCTAGATTATATATTCCTACAGGGAAATAATAGATAATGAAGGAAATCTCAAAATAAGTGTGTAAAGCAATCAGGATGAGGGTAGAGGGTCAGGGGACTCTCCCTGAAGGCAGTTGTTATTGTTGTTGTTGGGTGCCATGGAGTTGGTTCCTATTCCTGGCAACCCTGTGTATCACAGAACAAAACACTGTCTGGTCCTGCACCATCCTCACAGTTGTTGTTATGCTGAGCCTATTGTTGCAGCCACTGTGTCAATCCGTCTCTTTGAGGGTCTTCCTCTTTTTTGCTGACCCTCTACTTTAGCAAGCATGATCTCCTTCTCCAGGGACTGATCCCTTCTGACAACATGTCCAAAGTATGTGAGATGTAGTCTCTCAATCCTTGCTTCTAGGGAGCATTATGGTTGTACTTCTTCCAAGACAGATTTGTTCCTTCTTTTGACAGTCCATGGTATATTCAATATTCTTCGTCACCCTGCCTTCAGAAAATCAAGTTATTTGTTTACTGACCACAAAAAGAAGTAAAAACTTAACTGTTGTAAATAGTTGCTGAAAGAGTACGGCCTGGTTGGGTGAAAATGTCCCAAATACAGAAGGCAAGTTTGCACCAGGATTTCTGAAGGCAGGATGGATAGGTGGCGGTCCAGACCCAACGTCTCTGATGTCACTGTGTCTGTGTTGCCGAAGTGCTCTCCCCTCCCTTGCTCACACACCTCCCGCCCTCAGCTTGACTTCCAGCCGAATGAACAAACACGTGAACCGCGGACTCCCAGGTCACCTGGTCGTTGGTTCTGACCCTCCAGCGGGAGGGGTCTGGAGGAGAGGGAAAAAGTCCAGGCCTAGTCGCGGGAGAAAACGAAAGACCTCCAGCAGTGACCAGGAACCCAAGGCTGCCTAGCACACCACACGGGGAGTCTGCGTGTAGGGTGTGGACATGGAAGTGGCCGCTAAGGAAGCCTCAGTTCAGAGCTCATCCTGAGCGGAAATGGGCGTGGACCTCGGAAATCACCAGGTTCCTGACTAGCGAGGCAGGTAGGCAGCTGCGCCACTTCAGAAGGCAACTGATAACACTGCGGAGGGAAACGTCGGCAGTCAAGCTCCATGTCCCTCTTGCTTCTTCCTGGTGACCCAAGCAGGACCCAGGGACAGAGGGGAGCAGCTGAGCAGAACATGACTGAGCTGTAACACTGGTGCCTCAGACACCCTCAGGTCACCCGTGGTGGGCAGTTCTCACCCACACACAGGTCACCCGTGGTGGGCAGTTCTCACCCACACACAGGTCACCCGTGGTGGGCAGGTCTCACCCACAAACAGGTCACCTGAGGTGGGCATGTCTCACCCACACACAGGTCACCCGTGGTGGGCAGGTCTCACCCACAAACAGGTCACCTGAGGTGGGCATGTCTCACCCACACACAGGTCATCTGTGGTGGGCAGGTCTCAGACACCAGTAGGTCACCTGTGGAGGAAAGGTCTCACACACTCACAGGTGACCCATGGTGGGCAGGTCTCACACACAGCAGGTCACCCATGGAGGCAGGTCTCACATACCCAGACTGGTGGGCAGTCATCTGTGGTGGACAAGTCACCAGTACCTCAGATACCAGCAGGTCGCTCATGGTGGGCAGGTTTCAGCGGAGCTTCTAGACTAAGACAGACTAGGGAGAAAGGCCTGGAGATCTACTTCTGAATATTAGCCAACGAAAACCCTATGGATCACAACAGAATATTGTCTGATATGGTGCTGGAAGGTGAGCCTCTTAGGTTGGAAGACACAGTGTCCACAATGGGCCCAGACATGCCAATAATCATGAAGATGGCACAGGACTGGGCAGTGTTTTGTTCTGTTGTACATGGGGCTGCCATACATCAGAGCTAACTCAACAGAAACTAACAACAACAGCAAGTAAAGTGCCTAGTTCAGGATCTGACAATTGATAGGATTTTAACAACAAAAGGGGGCTCTGTGTACAAGCTAAATGTTGGTAAATACCTCAGATGCATTTTGTAATATTATCCCAAAGTTTTCACAACCAAAACCCAAGGCTGCCTCACTGCACACACTGCCCAGACCCCTTGTTCACTCTGAGGATCCACTTTTGAGGGGGACGGCTGTAGAATTTTGGAAGCCCAGCCTTCCAGAGTGTCTGGATCCACCATCAGTGACAACGCTGAGGAGGATGAGAGCTCTTCCTGTGAGGAGCCCAGGCTGGGAGCGGGGTGCTGAACATGGGGCTCACTGTACCATTTAGACCACACTGTCACCCAGTGGATGGAACGTCACTGTCCACGCTCTTACCAAGGGCTTTTGAAGGTTAGATAGAGGAGGGAATTGTCCAGACCCCTCAGCTAGTGTGCAGAGGATGCAGGACTCAAATGTCTCCAAAGCCCACACCTCTAGCTGCCACATGCTTCTTCTTTAGTGCAGTATTAGCACCTCATGTCCAGAGGGTCTCATGTCATTGCTAGTGGCTTGTCCTGCACTTGCCGCTGTTAGCTGCTGTCTCACGACGACCCCATGCACAAAGGAACAAAACACTGCCCGGTCCTGCGCCATCCCCATGGGTGTCTCACATGTGACGATTATGAAACTACTAACTATACAAGCTTTGTACATGTCTTAGTCATCTAGTGCTGCTATAACAGAAATACCACAAGTAGATGGCTTTCATAAACAGAGATTTATTCTCTCACAGTCTAGGAGGCTAGAAGTCCAAATTCAGGGAGTCAGCTCCAGAGGAAGCCTTTCTTTCTCTGTTGGCTCTGGAGGAAGATCCTCGTCATCAATCTTCCCCCGGACTAGGAGCTTCTCAGCACAGGAACCTTGGGTCCACAGGATGTGCTGTGCACCCGGCATTGCTTTCTTGGTGATATGAGCTCCCCCATCTCTCTGCTTGCTTCTGTCTTTTATATATCAAAAGAAAGAAATTGGCTCAAGACACAACCCAATCTTATAGATGAGTCTTGCCTCATTAACATAACGGCCATGAATCCCATCCCATCAACATCATGTTGTTGTTGTAGTTAGGTGCCACTGAGTCAATTCCAACTCACAGTTACCCTAGGTACAACAGAACGAAACACTGCCCAGTCCTGCAACATCCTCACAATCGTTGTAGTCCTTAAGCCTATTGTTGCAGCCGCTGTGTCAATCCATCTTGATGAGGGCCTTTGTCTTTTTCACTGACCCTCTACTTCACCAAGCATGATGTTCTTTTCCAGGGACATCATAGAGATAGGATTTACAGCACATAGGAAAATCACATCAGATGGCGAAATGGTGGACAATCACACAATACTGGGAATCATGGCCCAATCGAGTTGATAGATATTTTGGGGGGAAACAATTCCATCCATAACAGTATATTTTTTAAAAAAAGATAAATTTGAGAGGCCAGGCCAAGATGGTGGAGTAGTCAGATGTTTCCTGTGCTCCCTCTTACAACAAAGACCTGAAAAAACAGGTGAATCGATTATATATAACAATCTAGGAGCCCTGAGCATCAAAGGCAAAGTTGAGGAATCAGACTGAGTGGCAGGGGGAGGGAGAGAGGGTTCAGAAGCAGTGAGAAAGTGACAGACCTGACCCACCATTCAGGCCAGATCAGCTCGCATGTGTGGTGAGGCAAGCAATGGCACTTGGAGGTGTTTGCCAAATGGGGAGAGACCCAGCAGTGGAGAGTCTACTCAGGCATCCAGAACCAGTGAGAAGCAGTGCTCACTCGGTGAAAGTTAAGGGCTTGCATCTGGCTTACTGTGCAGATCAAAAAGCATCCCCTTTGAGAAAAACCTCTCTCCCATTTACCTCTCCCCTCTCAACTCTGCACTGTGTCCCAGGCCAGCTTCAGTGATTGCCAAGTACCCTGGGCTGGAAGTAGGACCCATCACGTGCCCTGAGCCATTCTCTTGGCCTTGGAGAGGGAAAAAATTAACAAACAGGGAAAAAATAATCTGCCGGCTCCCCTAAGCCAGGAACTCAGGATAGGCACAGCTTCTTTGGCATAAGGAGTCCATGGAATTTGAATGCCTTTCACCCATGCATAGACTGTGTGGACCCATTTCAACAGCATAGGCCCTCATTACCACTGTACAACAGGGATATACCTGAAGTCTAACTTCAACTGTTTCGGCTATATGGTGAAGTGGCAGGTTTGTGACATTTGACACCACTCTGCCTGTTAAGCAGGGTCCTCACTCACCCACATCATGGACTTGAGGACTGGTGCCTCTACCCACACCACCTAGCCACCTGCTACAGGTGTTCAGGAATAAGTAGTGCCCCCTAGTCCTTACAGCTAACAGCACTGGGTGCTTATAGTCCAGCTGTAAAACCCATCCACCTATGCTCTGTAGGGAAGAGGGACACACTTTTCTCCTAGACACTCAGGGGCAACCATCAGCGCCCTGCCTTGCTCAGCATGTTACCCTTTACTGCAGCCAGATACTTGTGGCTACTCCAATCACCCTGCCCATCTAGTACTGTAGGTGACACACTTGCACCACACACTCAGTGACCGACAACCTCGACACCTGAGCTGAATCCATACAAGAAAAGTCAACAAACTCCTGGGCTTACAAACCTAGTAACAGCTCTAACCACCAGGTGACAGGATCTGAGAACTTCAAAGGCATCAATAATCAAAACTAGCTCACACAAGCAGCCTATTTGGGCATAACAAAACAAAACAAGAAGCTAAGACACAGTAAGAAAACACAAAGTAAATAAATATAATAACTTATTGATGGCTCACAGACAACAGTCAATATCAAGTCACATAAAGAGGCAGACCATGATGGCTTCAGCAAGCCACTGAAACAAAGAATCGAGAAACCCTCCAGAGGAAGAGAACTTCTTCAAATTACCAAAGGTAGAATACAAAAGATTAATATAGAGAATTCTTCAAGAGATCACGAAGTAGATCATGCAAAATTCAGAACAAACTAAAGAACACACAGACAAAGCAATAGAGGATCTTAAGAAGGTTATTCAAGAGCATAATGACAAATTTAATAGGCTGCAAGAATCCATAGACAGACAGCAATCAGAAATCCAGAAGGTTAACAATAAAATTTCAGAATCAGACACCTCAATAGAAAGTCATAGGAGCAGAATTGAGGCAATGGAAGTAAGAATTAGTGAGATTGATGAAAAGCACTTGACACCAACTTATTTGAGGAAAAATCAGTTAAAAGAATTTTTTAAAACGAAGAAACTCTAAGAATTATGTGGGACTCTATCAAGATGAATAACCTATGAGTGATAGTAGTACCAGAACAGGGGGAAAAACAGAAAATACAGAGAGAATTGTTGAAGATTTATTGGCAGAAAACTTCCCTGATATCATGAAAGATGAGAAGATATCTATCCAAGATGCTCATCGAACCCTACATAAGGTAGACCCCAAAAGAAAGTCACCAAGACATATTATAATCAAACTTGCCAAAACCAAAGAAAAGAGAGAATTTTAAGAGTGGCTAGGGATAAATGAAAAGTCATCTACAAAAGAGAGTCAATAAGATTAAGCTCGGATGACTCAGCAGAAACCATGCAGGCAAGAAGGCAATGGGATGACATATATAAAGCCTTGAAGGAAAAAAACTGCCAGCCAAGAATTACATACCCAGCAAACTGCCTCTCAAATAAGATGGTGAAATTATGGTGTTTCCAGATAAACAGAAGTTTAAGGAATTTTTAAAAACCAAACCAAAATTACGAGAAAGACTAAAGGGAGTCCTCTGGTTAGAAAATCAATAACATCAGATAACAACCCAAGACTAGAACACGGTACAGAGAAACCAGGTATAAACCCAGAGAGGGAAGTCACAAAAATTAATCAAAGCTAAAAAACTGAAAATAGGGAAACAGAGACGTCAATATGTAAAAGATGACAAGATTAAAACAAAAAACAGGGACTAAAAAATGTAGTCATAGATTTTTCATATGGAGAGGAAGTCAAGGCAAGAGAAAGAAATAAAAGACTGGTTTAAACTTAGAAAAATCGGGGTAAATATTAAGGCAACCAAACGGAAACTAATAATCCTACACATCAAAATAAAAAACAAGAAAAATATAAAGACTCAGCAAATACAAAACCAACAACAATGAAAAAGATGAAAAGAAAATGCACAAAGAAAAACGACTCGGCACAGAAAATTAAGTGGAACAAAGAAACTGTCAACAGCACACCAAAAAAGATATCCAACTGACAGCACTAAACTCATACCTATCAATAATTACGCTGAATGTAAATGGACTAAATGCACCAATAAAGAGACAGAGAGTGGCAGAATGGATTAAAAAAGATCCGTCTATATGCTGTCTCCAAGAGACACATCTTAGACTTAAAGACACAAACAAACTAAAACTCAAAGGATGGAAAAAATATATCAAGCAAACAACACTCAAAAAGAGCAGGAGTGGCAATATTAATCTCTTACAAAATAAACTTTAAAGAAAAATCCATTACAAAGGATAAGGAAGGGCACTATATAATGATTAAAGGGCCAATATACCAGGAGGACATAACTATAATAAATATTTATGCCAATAGGCGCCCAAATACATAAACTCTAATAGCATTGAAAAGAGAGATAGACAGCTCCACAATAATAGTAGGAGACTTCAACATACCACTTTTGGCACTTTCGGTGAAGGACAGAACATCCCGAAAGAAACTCAGTAGAGATAGGGAAGCTCTAAATGACACAATCAACTGACTTGATCTCATAGACATATACCGAACACTCCACCCTACCGCAGTCAAGTATACTTTCTTTTCCAGTGCACATGGAACATTCTCCAGAATAGAGCACATATTAGGCCATAAAGTAAGCCTTAACAAAATCCAAAGCATCGAAATATTACAAAGCATCTTTTCTGACCATAAAGCCATAGAAGTAGAAATCAATAACAGACAAAGCAAGGAAAGCAAATAAAACACGTGGAAACTGAACAACACCTTGCTCAAAAACTACTGGGTTATAGAAGAAATTAAAGATGAAATAAAGAAATTCATAGAATCAAATGAGAATGAAAACACATCCTACCAGAACCTTTGGGACACAGCAAAAGCAGTGCTCAGAGGTCAGTTTATAGCAATAAATGCACACATCCAAAAAGAAGCAAGGGCCAAAATCAAAACATTAACCCTACAACTCAAACAAGCAGAAAGACAGCAGCAAAAGAAACCCTCTGGCACGAGAAGAGAGGAAATAATAAGAATTAGAGCAGAATTAAATGAAATAGAGAATAGAAGAACAATTAAGAGTTGAAAAAACCAAAAGCTGGTTCTTTGAAAAGATCAACAAAAAGGATAAACCACTGGCCAAACTGACTAAAGAAAAACAGGAGAGGAAGTAAACAACCTATAAAAGAAAAGATGGGTGACATCACATCAGACTCAACTGAAATTAAAAGAATCATAACAGAATACTATGAAAAATTGTACTCTAACAGATTTGAAAACCTAGAGGAAATGGACAAATTTCTAGGAAGTCACTACCTACCTAAACTAACACAAACAGAGGTACAACAACTAAATAAACCTATAACAAAAGAAGAGATTGAAAAGGTAATTTAAAAACTCCCAACAAAAAAAAAGCCCTGGCCCAGATGGCTTAGCTGGAGAATTCTACCACTTTCAGAGAAGAGTTAACAACACCAGTACTACTAACGGTATTTCAGAGCATAGACAAGGATGGAATACTCCCAAATTCATTCTATGAAGCCAGCATAACACTAATACCAACACCAGGTAAAGACACCACGAAAAAAGAAAATTACAGACCAATATCTCTCATGAACTTTGTTGCAAAAATCCTCAACAAAATTCTAGCCAATAGAATTAAAAAGCATATCAAAAAAATAATTCACTGTGATCAAGTGGGATTTATACCAGGTAAGCAGGGATGGTTCAATATTAGAAAAACAATCAATGTAATCCATCACATAAATGAAACAAAAGACAAGAACCACATGATCTTATCAATTGATGCAGAAAAGGCATTTGACAAGTCCAACACCCATTCATGATAAAAATTCTCAGCAAAATAAGAACAGAAGGGAAATTCCTCAACATAATAAAGGACATTTATACAAAGCAAACAGCCAACATCATCCTAAATGGAATTCCCCTTGAGAATGGGAACCAGACAAGGATGCCCTTTATCACCACTCTTATTCAACACTGTGCTGGAGGTCCTAGCCAGAGCAATTAGGCTAGAAAAAGAAATAAAGGGCATCCAAATTGGTAGAGAAGAAGTCAAAGTACCTCTATTTGCAGATGACATGATCTTACACACAGGAAACCCCAAAGAATCCACAAGAAAACTACTGGAACTAATAGAAGATTTCAGCAAAGTTTCAGGATACAATATAAACATAAAAAAATCAGTTGGATTCCTCTACACCAACAAAGAGAACTTCAAAGAGGAAATCACCAAATCAATACCTTTAACAACAGCCCCCAAGAAAATAAAATACTTAGGAATAATTCTAACCATATATGTAAAAGATCTATACAATGAAAACTACAAGACACTACTGCAAGAAACCAAAAGAGACCTACGTAAGTGGAAAAACATACCTTGCTCAAGGATAGGAAGACTCAACATTGTGGAAATTTCAATTCTACCCAAGGCAATCTACAGATACAATGCAATCCCGATCCAAATTCCAGTGGCATTCTTTAATGAGATGGAGAAACAAATCACCAGCTTCATACGGAAAGGGAAGAGGCCCCCAATAAGTAAAGCATTACTCAAGGGGAAGAACAAAGTGGGAGGCCTCACACTACCTGATTTTAGAACCTATTATACCGCCACGGTAGTCAAAACAGCCTGGTACTGGTACAACAACAGATACCTAGACCAGCGGAACAGAACTGAGAATCCAGACATAAATTCATCCACCTATGAGCAGCTGATATTTGACAAAGGCCCAAAGTCCGTTAATTGGGGAAAAGACAGTCTGTTTAACAAATGGTGCTGGCATAACTGGATATCCATCTGCAAAAAACTGAAACAAGACCCATACCTCACACCATGCACAAAAACTAACTCAAGGGACTTGGGCAGACATGGCTGTGGCAGCATGCTTGTCCGTTTTCCCACTTTTGTCCTTTTGAATATACGCCAAATAAAACTTCTTTTTTACTTTACTAAGCTTGTGATATTTTTCCCCTACAACAGTTAATGGCGCTGTGAGCAGGATCTGAAGCTATGAATCCAGTCAACTTCAAAGAGACCTGGACTGCGGAGCAGAAGCCGGCAAAGAAAGGTCCTATCTTCTGGACCCATGTGTTCCCACTCCATGTCCCTTCGACATTGACGGGATGAGTGCTCTCGGAAAATGAACCTTTGCTTATTCTTTGTTGTCCTCTTTCTCATGTTTTCTTAAGTTTTGTTTCAAATATTTGTTTGTAAAACCCGTTGATTGATTAAGGAGAATCTTTCTTAGATTTTTGCTTGATAGTTTGGTTAAGAGAGAAATTTAGTAACTCTTTAAGTGAACTGCAGTTTAGGCCTGGATTCGGGCGTTTGAAGAGGTAATTCTATTTTCAAAGAGCTGTGAGTCAACATAAGCTGCAAAATTCGGATCTTTTTGTGGCTCAGGGGAAACCTGGAAAATAGTGCTCAGTTTTGCCAAATTCGCAGGGAGAGGTGGCAGCTCTTGCCTGTTTTGTGAAATTCTCAGGGGGAGGTGGCAGCTCCTGACCTGTGTTACGATATTTAAGGGAGAAGTGGTAGTTCTGTACCTGTTTTTTCCATTGAATAGAGTCGATCTTACCAAAAATTGCTATATACACTTTTAGAAACTAGGATCCCCATACCTTGTTTTGTGTGGTATTATCTGGTGAGTTTATGTGGTCTTTCTGTCTCCTTTTGTTCTAAGAGCTTGCTTCTGGTCTAGAGCATTGTGTCGAAGTTTGTCTTAGTTTGGTGGCCATGGCTAAGAATTGCTGTTTTTTGTAAGGCTAGTCATAGAACCTCAGTTCCTTCTTCATCCAGAAAATACAGTGTCTTGTGTCTGTCTTGTGATTTAGATTTTTAATAGCTACTTGGAGAAACTTTGATATAAATTTGTCTATTTGAAAAGTACACTAAGATCTTTATGTTTTATACTATGTCAGTCTTAAAAGCGAAACCTTTCTAAGTAACTTAAGCTAGATACGAAATGTGTTTTATTGAAGGAAAAAGGATAGTTTTGTCTTAAAGTAGCATTTCCAGAACAGTAAAAAAGAAAGAAATTAGCTATCTTTTGTCTTTCAAAATGCCTCCATCAATTTAAACATATGTAAATTTCTTCCATGAGTCAAGAGAGTGAGGGCGGGGCACGATCAGGCCTCCCCACCTCCCAGTCTCCAAGGTCCTGTAGCTCCAGGGATGCCTTTGAAAGACCCTTTTCCAGCTAGGTGGAGACTCTTTTAAGACAAAAGATAAGAAAAATTGCTGCTTTGCTATAGTTATCAGAAATTGGGTAGATCCTAATCATAGAACTGTAAACAAGTTCTCTCTATTATAGGGAAACTTTAAGAAGTAAAAAAAGATAGACATCACAATGAGACACACTTGAAGTGGCCTGGAAAAATGTTTCCAGCAGTAGTCAAACACTTAAGGTTATATCCATATCAATGAATTGGTCAATTGAGCAGAGACTTTGTGATTTCCAAAGCCAGTTGATAAAATCTTTAAGGGCTAAAATGAGACTGGGGAAAATATGAGAAGTAGTAAAAGTTGAACGAAATCTTAGAATGTTTAAATAGACTTTTCTTTCAACAACAGTTATGTTTTAATGGTATGCAGGCTTAAAATAATTCGAACGAAAAAGATGCCGAGCAGCCAGGTAAGCTGCACGATAACGCAGAAGAGGCTGAGGAAGAGGATAGAGACCGTATCCCAGGTCCTGTTTGCAAGGGCAAGTGGAAAAATAAGGAACGGATTCTCATCTTTTCTTCCAGAGGAATAAATTTTAGAACAAGACCCTTAATGCAAGACTTAAGAATGTTGATGCCTCATTCTAAAGCAGATACTAAAATGGATCGTAAAGATAAGTTATTCATGATTAATGAGATCTGTGAAATGAAAAACTGCAATAAGTGTATATATTTTGAGGCCAAGAAAAAGCAGGATCTATATATGTGGCTTTCAAATTCACCTCAGGAGCCATCTGCTAAATTCCTTGTGCGAAATATTCACACCTTAGCTGAACTAAAGATGACTGGAAACTGTTTGAAAGGTTCCCAACCCCTTTTGTCTTTTGACCCTGCTTTTGATGAATTACCACATTATGCTTTGTTAAAAGAACTTTTAATTCAGATCTTTTGTACACCATGCTATCATCCCAAAAGCCAGCCATTTGTGGACCATGTGTTTACTTTCACCATTTTGGATAACAGGATACGGTTTCGGAAATTTCAGATTATAGAGGAAGATGCTCCTCTTGTAGAAATAGGACCTCGTTTTGTCTTAAATCTCATAAGGATTTTCCAGGGAAGTTTTGGAGGACCAACTTTATATGAAAATCCTCACTACCAGTCACCAAACATGCATCGCCGTATCATAAGATCCATCACAGCTGTGAAATACAAACAGCAAGAGAAAGATGTGCAGAAACCGAGAAAGAAAGAACCAAAGACTATTCTTCCACATGATCCCACTGCAGATGTTTTTGTTACATCAGCTGAGGAAAACCTGATAGAAATAGAGTGGGTGAAACCAGAACCAAAAGTTGATTTGAAAGCAGGAGAGAAAAGGGTATACAAACAGCAAAGAAGAATGAAGCAGAAGCTGAACAGTGGGAATGCAAAATGAATCAATAGATAACTAATTTGTTTTTCAGTTATTTTGTGTTTAATTTCTATTCAATTTGTAAATACTTTTATTATCCAGGACTGTCTAATTAGTGTGGCATTTAAAAGAAAGAGAAAAATTAAATGCCAAGGAATTTTTATGAATTCAATGGTGTCTGTGCGTTTCTAAATAAAACATCAGAACTCAAAAAAAAAAAAAAACTAACTCAAAATGGATCAAAAGCCTAAATATAAAATTAAAAATGATAAAGATCATGGAAGAAAAAATAGGGACGATGCCAGGAGCCCTAACACATGGCATAAACAGAATATGAACCATCAGTAACAATGCACAAACACCAGAAACTAGATAGCTGAGAGCTCCTAAAAAATCAAACACTTGTACTCATCAAAAGATTTCACCAAAAGAGTAAAAAGACAACCTACAGACTGGGACAAAAATTTTGACTACAATAAATCCAATCAGCGTCTAATCTCTAAAATCTACAAGATACTGCAAAACCTCAACAACAAAAAAACAAATAACCCAATTAAAAAATGGGTAAAGGATACGAACAGGCAAGTCACCAAAGAAGACATTCAGGTGTCTAACAGACACATGAGGAAATGCTCATGATCATTAGCCATTAGAGAAACGCAAATCAAAACTACAATGAGATACCATCTCACTGCAATAAGGCTAGCATTAATCCTAAAAACACAAAATAATAAATGTTGGAGAGGTCGTGGAGAGACTGGAACACTTATGCACTGTTGGTGGGAATGTAAAATGGTACAACCACTTTGGAAATTGATTTGGCGCTTTGTTAAAAGCTAGACATAGAAGTCCCATACGCTCCAGCAGTCCCACTCCTTGGAATATACCCTAGAGAAATAAGAACTATCACACAAATAGATATATGCACACCCATGTTTATTGCAGCACAGTTCATGATAACAAAAAGATGGAAGCAACCTAGGTGCCCATCAACAGATGAATGGATAAACAAATTATGGTATATTCACACAACGGAATACTATGGAATGATAAAGAACAACAATCAAGCCGTGAAACATAACATGGAGGAATCTGGAAGGCATTATACTGAGTGAAATTAGTCAGTCTCAAAAGGACAAATATGTATAAAATCACTATTATAAGAACTGAAGAAAAGGTTTAAATACATAAAAAAACATTCTTTGATGGTTGTGAGCGTGGAGAGGGAGGGGGAGGGGTATTCACTAGCTAAACAGTAGACAAGAATTATCTTAGGTGAAGGGAAGGACAGCACACACTACAAGGAAGTCAGCACAACTGGATTAAACCAAAAGCTAAGAAATTTCCTGAATACAACCAAACATTTCAAAGGACAGAGTAGCAGGGGCAGGGGTCTAGGGACCATGGTTTCAGGGGACATCTAGGTCAACTGGCATAACAAAGTTTATTAAGAAAATGTTCTGCATCCCACTTTGGCAAGTGACATCTGGGGTCTTAAAAGCTAGTGAACAGTCGTCTAAGCTGCATCAGTTGGCCCCAACTACCTGGAGTAAAGGAGAACAAAGAACACCAAGGACACAAGGAAAGTATTAACCCAAGAGACAGAAAGTGCCACATAAACCAGAGGCTTTATCAGTCTGAGACCAGAAGAACTGGATGGTGCCCAGCTACCACCAATGACTGCCCTGACAGGGAACAGAACAAAGAGTCCCTGAAGGAGCAGGAGAAAAGTGGAGTGAGAACTCAAATTCTAGTAAAAAAAAAACAGATTTAATGGTTTGACTGAGACTGGAGGGACTCCAGAAGACATGACCCCCGGACTCTCTGTTAGCCCAAAACTAAAACCATTCCCAAGGCCAACTCTTCAGACAAAGATTAGACTGGACTATGGGACATAAAATGATACTCGTGAAGAGAGTGCTTCTTAGATCAAGTAGATACATGAGACTAAAAGGGCAGCTCCTGTCCGGAGGTGAGATGGGAAGGCAGAGAGGGTCAGGAGCTGGTTGAATGGACAAGGCAAATCAGGGGTGGAAAGGAGGAGTGTGCTGTCACAGTATAGGGAGAGCAACTAGGGTCACATAACAATGTATGTATAGTATTTTGTATGAGAGACTAACTTGAACTGTAAACTTTCACTTAAAGCACAACAATAAAAAAAAAAGATAAATGTGAGTGAAATATTCCAAATATTGGCAGGGATAGGGAGCATCAAGAACCCTCCTACATCAAGAACCCTCTTACTTTGTTAGTGGGACCATAAAATGATACAACACTTTAGAAAAGGCTTGGCAGTTTCTTATAAAAATCAGTGTGTTGTTGTTGATAGGTGCCCTAGAGTCCATTCCAACTCATACTGACCCTGTGTAAAACAGAACAAAAGACTGCCCAGTCCTGTGTCATCCTCACAATCGTTATTATGTCTGAATCCATTGTTGCAGCCACTATGTCAATCCATCTCATAGAGGGTCTTCCTCTTTTTCACTGACCCTCTACTTTACCAAGCATGATGTCCTTCTCCAGGGACTGATCCCTCCTGATAACATGTCCAAAGTGTGTGAGATGTAGTCTCACCTTTCTTGCTTCTAAGGAGCATTCTGGTTGTGCTTCTTCCAAGATAGATTTGTTCATTCTTTTGGCAGCCCATAGTATATTCGAAATTCTTCACCAACACCACAATTCAAAGCCATCAGTTCTTCTGAGGTCTTCCTTATTTATCAATGAGCTTTTGCATGCATATGAGGCAATTGAAATCACCATGGCTTGGGTCAGGCGCCTCTTAGTCTTCAAGGTGACATCTTTGCTTTTCAACACTTTAAAGAGGTCTTTTACAGCAGATTTGCCCAATGCAATGGGTCTTTTGATTTCTTGACTGCTGCTTCCATGCGTGTTGATTGTGGATCCAAGTAAAATTAAATCCTTGACAACTTCCATCTTTTCTCCATTTATCATGATGTTGCTTATTGGTCCAGTTGTGAGGATTTTTACTTTCTTTATGTTGAGGTGTAGTTCATACTGAAGGCTGTGGTCTTTGATCTTCATCAGTAAGTGCTTCAAGTCCTCTTCACTTTTAGCAAGCAAGATTGAGTCATCTGCATAATGCAGGTTGTTTATGAATCTTCCTCCAATCCTGATGCCCCATTCTTCTTCATTAGTCTAGCTTCTTGGGTTATTTACTCAGCATACAGATTGAATAGGTATGGTGAAAGGACACCACCCTGACACACACCTTTCCTGACTTTAAACCACGCAGTATTCCCTTGTTCTGTTAGAACAACTGCCTCTCTATCTATGTACAGGTTCCTCATGAGCACAATTAACTGTTCTGGAATTCAGACTCTTCACAATGTTATCCATTATTTGTTATGATCCACACAGTAAAATGCCTTTGCACAGTCAATAAAACACAGATAAACATCTTTCTGGTATTCTCTGCTTTCAGCCATGAGCCATCTGACATTGGCAGTGATATCCCTGGTTCCACGTCCTCTTCTGAATCCAGCTTGAATTTCTGACAGTTCACTGTCGATGTAATGCTACAGCCACTTCTGAATGACCTTCATCAAAATTTTACTAGTGTATTATATTAATGATATTTTTTATAATTTCCACATTCAGTTGGATCACCTTTCTTGGGAATGGATACAAATATGGATTTCTTCCAGCTGGTTGGCCAGGTAGCTGTCTTCCAAATTTCTCAGCATAGATGAGGGAGCACTTCGAGTGCTGCATCCGTTTGTTGAAATATCTCAATTGGCATTCCATCAATTCCTGGAGTTTGTTTTTCGCCAATGCCTCCAGTGCAACTTGGAGTTCTTCCTTCAATACCACCAATTCTTCATCATATGCTACCTCCTGAAATGGTTGAACATCCACCAATTCTTTTTGGTGTAGTGACTCTGTGTATTCTTTCCATCTTCTTTTAATACTTCCTGCATCATTTAATATTTTCCCCATAGAATCCTTCAGTATTGCAACTTGAGGCTTGAATTTTTTCTTCAGTACTTTCAGCTTGAGAAATGCCAAGCGTGTTGTTTCCCTTTGGTTTTCTAACTCCAGGTCTTTGCACATGTCATTATAGTACTTTACTTTGTCCTCTGGAGCTGCTCTTTGAAATCTTCTGTTCAGGTTTTTGACTTCATTATTTCTTCCTTTCACTTTAGCTACTCTACATTCAAGAGCAAGTTTCAGAGCCTCTTCTGACATACATTTTGGTCTTTTCTTCCTTTCTTGTCTTTTTAGTGACCTCCTGTTTTCTTACTGTATGATGTCTTTGATGTCATTCCATAACTTGTCTGGTCTTTGGTCATTAGTGTTCAATGAGTCAAATCTATTCTTGAGATGGTCTCTAAATTCAGGTGGTATATACTCAAGGTTGTGTTTTGGCTCTCGTGGACTTGTTCGAATTTTCTTCAGCTTCAACTTGAACTTGCATATGAACCATTGATAGTCTGTTCTGCCGTCAGCCCCTGGCCTTGTTCTGACTGACGATATGACACTTTTCCATCATCTCTTTCCACAGATATAGTCAATTTGATTCCTGTGTATTCCGTCTGGTGACGTCCATGTGTATGGTCACCATTTATGTTGTTGAAAAAGGGTATTTGCAATGAAGAAGTAGTTGGTCTTGCAAAATTCTATCATGCGATCTCTGGCATCATTTCTATCACCAAAGACATATTTTCCAACTACCAATCCTTCTTTGTTTCCAATCATCATTATCATCTAATCACATTTCAATCATCAGTAATTATCAATGCATCCTGATTGCATGTTCGATCAATTTTAGACTACAGAAGTTGGTAAAAATCTTCAGTTTCTTCATCTTTGGCCTTAGTGGTTGGTGCGTAAATTTGAATAATAGTCGTATTAACTGGTCTTCCTTGTAGGTGTACGGATGTTATCCTGCCACTGACAGCATTATACTTCAGGGTAAATCTTGAAATGTTCATTGTGATAATGAATGCAATGCCGTTCCTCTTCAAGTTGTCATTCCTGGCATAGTAGACCATACGATTGTCTGGTTTAAAATGGCCAATACCAGTCCATTGCAGCTCACTAATGCCTGGGATATCGACATTTATGATTTCCATTTCATTTTTGATAATTTTCAATTTTCCTAGATTCACACTTCATACATTCCACATTCTGATTATTAATGGATGTATATAGCTGTTTCTTCTGGTTTCAAGTCGTGCCACATCAGCAAATGAAGGTCCTGAAAGCTTGACTCCATTCATGTCATTAAGGTTGACTTTGCTTTGAGAAGGCAGATCTTTCCCAGTCATATTTTGAGTGCCCTCCAGCCTGAGGGGCTCACCCTCTGACACTATATCAGATAAAGTTCCACAGTTGTTCATAAGGTTTTCACTGGCAAATTTTTTTAGGAGTAGACCACCAGTTCCTTCTTCTTAGTCTGTCTTAGTCTGGAAGCTCAGCTGAAACCTGTCTGCCCTGGGTGACCCTGCTGGTATTTGAATACAGGTGGCATAACTTCCAGCATCACAGCAACACGTAAGCTCCCATAGTATGACAAACTGACAGACAAGTGGAGATAAAAATCAATGTACACCTACAATATCACCCAACACTTCCAATCATAGGTATTCACTCAAGAGAAATGAAAACATATGTCTACAAAAAGACTTGTATAAGAGTGTTCATAGCAGCATTATTCATAATATCCTCAAACTGAATGACCCTGTGGCCATTGGTGGGAAAACAAGCTGACTGTGGTGCATTCACACATGGACCCCTGCTCGACACCAGGAGGGTCAGAAACACCACACACACCATGGAGGGCTCACAGGAGCGTCTACTGAGTGGACTATGCCACTCACTAACGAATACACCCTGAGTCCATGTGTAAAAAGCTCTGGGACAAGTAAAGTCTACTCTGTGGAAAACATCAAGATGGGACGTGGGCAGAGGTTGACTGGAAGGTTCTGGGTGGCTTTTGTCCACAATGTCTCTGCTCTGACCATTTCACTGCCACTAGGTCAACCAGGAGACTGTAGGATGGAGAGACAGCCCATGAGGAGCAACTCTGAGAAGGTATGCAGCCATGCTCCCTGCGTCCTCTCTGTTAAACTGTCAAGAGTGGGAAGGCCCCTGCAAAGGCTGTGGCATGCCCTATTTTACTCTCTCCCTGTGCTGAAGGGAAGCGGCAAGTGGGCAGTTTGACCTTGAGTTTCCATCACAAGTGGGATACAGTGAAGATGGGGAACAGAGCCACAGCTGACTCAAGTGATGGCTGCTCCACCAGCGGGATCCCTGTGAAGATGGGGAACAGCCACAGCCGGCCCAGGTGGCAGCTGATCCACCAGTGGGGTCCCCGGGAAGATGAGGAACAGCCACGGCTGGCCCAGGTGACAGCTGATCTACTATCAGGGTCCCCGTGAAGATGGGGAACACAGCCACAGCTAACTCAGGTGGGCAGGTCAGAGGGAAGAACAAACATATGTTGTTGGAGGCAGCTGTACTGGGGGTCACTTGATGTTGCAGCATTTCCAGACCTGTCAGATGAAACACTGCATTTAAGGGAGATGCGCTCCACCACCTAAATCAGGATTCACTGCTGTGAGGAAAAATGAATACACCCACATATGTACTCTCCCACCTGATCGGTGGGAGTAACCAGTATGATAGAAATGGGTAGTGCCTGCTGGCACAGTGGAATATGGAGTCCAAGAATGGCCAAAAGTCCAAAATAAATATGCTAGAATTTGTGATGTTTGCTTTAATACATTTTCTGTAGCAGTAAGAGAGGAAGAACGCTGGGTCCCCTGTATTTTGCTCTGGCCTGAGAATTTTATACATTGGCAGATCCCAAAGGTCTTCCCTACAATGTCTGCCATTTTCTCTTTCATCTTTGAAACTAGGAAGCAATGCCGGACATCCAGCTATAACCGTGTCCTATTGTTTGGAAAGGTGCACTCATCCCCGTGTTACAGTCTTCCCAAAACCTCTGCTAAGCAGTCCTTCCTTACTCCCATTGAATCGTGACACTGCCTCGATGACATCTTAAGTTTTCATATAAACATAAGCCTGTCTCTAAGGTGTTTATCCAGGTGCATTGGCCTATTTGAACATCCTGGCACCAGTACTATACAGGTTCTATAGCCATGCCTTTGCAGTGTGTCTTCCCCTCTGGTGGAACAAGCCCACTCTCTTTGCTCTTTTCAAGGTTGACCTTTAGAAAATGTTTATCAAATTCCTAACAAATAACTGAAGTTTTGTTTGGGATTGCACTGAATTTGTCAACAGTTCTGGTGAGAATTGACATCTTTAAAATATTAAGTCATCCCATCCAAGTTCTCACTATGGCTTATCTGTTTACTTAGAATTTCTTCAACGTCATTTAATAGAGTTAAATTCTTTCTCCATAGAGGTCTTGTGTGTTTTTGTGTTAATTCCTTAAATACATCAGAATGTTTGTTGCTGTTGTGAATAAATCTTATTTTTACTGTATCTTCCAGTTGGTTACTGATGTAGGTAAATGCTGTTATTTTGTAAATTTGTCTTAAATCTAACAAATTTGTTGAACTCTCTTGTTACTTCTCATTCGTCTATTGAGCCTGATGGTTTTTCTGCTTAAATGATCAGATTTCATGCAAATAACAGAGTTTATCACTTATTTTCAGTTATTGATCTTTCTTTTTGTTCTCCCCTTATAGTATTAGCAAGAAAGTTTAGCACTATTTTAAACAGCGTTCTTAGTGGACTTTCCAGTCTTGTTTTTAGTCTTAGGAGCCCTGGTGGCACAGTGGTTAAGCTGCTAACCAAAAGGTTAGCAGTTTGAATCTATCAGCTGCTCCTAGAGAAAAAGATGTGGCAATCGGCTTCCATAAAGATTTATAGCCTTGGAAACCCTACGGAGCAGTTCTACCCTGTCCTATAGGGTGACTGTGAGTTGGAATTGACTGGATGGAAGTGGGAGTGGAGTGGAGTTTTCATTCTTAAGAGAAATGTTTTCTTCATGAAGAATATAGTTTGTAGTATATTTAAAGTATACAACTCTTACAAAATTAAAGAAGCTTTCTCCCATTCCTAGTGTTTTAAGAGTTTGTATTGTAAATACATGTTGAACTTTATAAACTGTTGCTAAATAATGTTAAACATTGGTAAATGCCTTTTCTGCATATATCAAGATAAACGTGATTTTCTCTATCAATATTATAAACTTCATTGAAAGATTTTCTGATGTTGAACTATCCTTGCATTCCTGAGATAAGCCCTACTTGTTCATAATGTATTGCTTTTAAAGCATAATGTTAGATTTAGTTGCCTAATGTTTTATTTAAGATTTCTGCATTTGCACTCATGGGTAAGATGAACCTGTGATTTTCTTTCTGTGTGTTCCTCTTGTCTGGTTTTGGAGTTGAGATTACAGTAGCTTTTTATGAAGTAAGCTAATCATTGTTTCACTATTTTTCTACTTTCTAGAACAACTTGGATGAGTTGGAATTAACTCTTCCTTGAAAGGTTGGTAGAACATACTTGCTAAACAATCTGAGTCCAGGATTTGAGAGATGAGAGATTTTAGATTACCATTTCAGTTTCTTTAATGTTTATCAATCTAGTAAGTTCCTATTTTTTTGCACCAATTTAACATTTTATCTTTTTCCAGAAATGTTTACGTTTTATCTACATTTACAAATTTATTAGGGTATAACTGTTCAAAATATTCATTTATTATCTTTTAATCTCTGTTGTGAAAAGTTATTTTGTCTTTTCATTTTTATGTTTCTATTCTTTATTTGCATCTGTTTTTCCTTCCTCAGTCTTGCCAGAGGTATTTAAAAGGAACAGGCTTTGATTTTATTCATCTTTTCTATTGCTTTATTTTGTTGTGCTGTGTTCTCTATTTCACTGATTTCTCTTTTCCTTTTATGTTTCTTTCCTCTTGTTCTTTGGATCTGCTCTGTTGTTTTTTTCAAAGTTCTTGAATTAAATGCTTAGTTGATCTTTTTCTAACCATTCCTATTTCCTGATAAATGTATTTATTGCTGTTGTTAGGTACTGTTGAGTTGGCTCCACCTCATAGACACCTGGTGTGACAGAGCAGAACAGCCCCATTGGGTTTTCTAGGCTGTAATCTTTACAGGAGCAGATTGTCAGTTCTTTGACCCCTGTTGCTGCTGGGTGAGTTTGAACTATCAACCTTTTGGCTAATAGTTGAGCACTTAACCACTGTGTCACCAGGGATCCTTATAGATGTATTTAAAGCTGTACAGTTTTAAGTATAGCTTTAGCTGTGTTCCACAATATGTGTATATACATATGCATAAACCTATCTCATGCACACACGGTGTGTATTCCTATCGCTTTATCTATTTTTGATGACTGGTCAAAGCATTTCTCAGTTTGATCTTCCAACTCATTAATTTATTCTTCACAAGCATTCATCTTGCTATTTGTCCTATTTATTATCTTCCTCCACTTACTATTATTTTTCATCTCTAATAATTCCACTTGATTCATTTTTATGACTTCATTCTGCTAAGACCCTTCCTTCCCTCTTTTGAGGGTATGTAGTTTATCCTGACAACAACCTCCCTTATCACCTTGAGGACAATCACCTTTGTAACTTGTTAGTTCATCTGTGGTGTGTTTGGTCATGTTGTCATCCTTCTGGGGTAGTGCTGGTCAGGAGCTGGGTCACTGGCCTGTAAACTTGTGTTCCCATGAGAGTATCAGTTACCCTGTGCTTAACGTTTATTGGAGAAGAGCCAAGGCCAGGGTCTAGACCAGCCCTAATAATAGTTTAAGGAAAGGAGAGGGGATGAGCTCCCCTGGAAGCAGCATGGCAGAAAGGCAGCTCTGGGACTGGAGTCCACAGCCTGGGACTCACCTGGGGATATGGAAATGCGAGTAACAGCCCCAGGGCCACAAGCTCTAGCTGCTAGGTTGTGAGGCCACAGGCAGGCGATGACCTTCGTGAGGGAGGCCGTTTGGAGAGAAGCCAAAGGGAGTGTCACTGCTATCAGCCTCTGCTGCAGCCTCTCAAACTCCACCGAAGCCACACCAGCCCCCTCCCCCACCCCTCCCATCCCCAAAAGCACATAGCAGCACTATTCCCCTCTCCTAGGGTCTTTGGGCTCCTCATACCCACACTTCTTTCTTCCTTCTGTCATTATCTGTGCTTAATTCCAGAGGCAGGAGCTGGCATCTGTGTGAGGTGCCATCTTGTCAGCAAAATTGCTCCTCCTTCAGCGCCAGAGTCAGCTCTGTGCAGCTAGGCTCCACATCCTGAGAGCAGATGTCAGTGAAACTCCACCAGGCAAAGGAGCCCGTCTGCTTCCTCACAGCCACCCCAGGACAGCACACATGGGGAGGGACGGGAGAGAGCCATCCGCTCAACCCAACCCAACCCCTGCGTTCAAATTCACATGAAATGAACGTAGGCGTGATATAATCCTCGGTGTATATTCAGGAAAAATGTCCATGACCAGTAACTCCATCTGCAGGCAATTGCCACAAACACAGATCCTGCCAAGAAACCCCACAGTGTTTAGGATCAGCCGAAAGGTCGAGTGTTTTGAAGATTTACTAATGGGTTACAGGTTATATAGGGTATGAATCAGGATTGATTGTATTGCAAGTTACAGAAAACTAACTTAAACCAGCTTGAAGAAGCAAAAATAAATAAATTTCCACAGATGGAATTTTTTCTTCTACCCCCAGAAACCTCAGTTTTTGCTCTTAAGACCTTCAATTGGTTGGCTAAGGCCCACTCACACTATTGAGGGTGATCTGCTTTACTTAGGATCAACTGATCGTAGATGTTAACCACATACACACAATACCTTCACAGCAACACCTAGACTATTGTTTGAACAAACAACTGGACACCACAGCCCAACCACATTGACAGAGAGTTCACCATCACAGAAGGGCTCCCACTGGGCCTGTGAAAGCCAGGTGCCCATTGCTGAGCCAGTCAGAGCACGGACGTCAAAAAGACTCATGGCGGCCCAGTGGAGATCATGTGGTGGGCACCAGTAGGAGGCGAACTCCCAGAAGACTAGGGCAGGGGCCAGACAGCTTACTACACACGTTGTTGTCGTTAGGTGCCACTGAGTCGATTCTGACTCATAGCAACCCTGCAGGACAGAGTAGAACTGCCCCATTGGGTTTCCAAGGAGAAGCTGGTGGATTTGAACTGCCGGTCAGCAGCTGAATTCTTAAGGACTACACCACCAAGGCTTCTACTACATATGAGGGGGAGATATTTCTGAGCAAAGAGGTCTGGAAATGTTTCTTTCTTGTTTATTTTGTTCTTTCTTTTTTTTTGAAACTCTGTCCACTGATCTAAGTTTTAAGCTTTATGTGTTTACCTTAAATTGTGAGTTATGATACAAAGCTTTGAGGTATAACCCTATAAATGAGGAGTAAATACTTTGAGAATGTTTATCAACTCATTTGGTTTCCCACGCATTGAATGGTGGTCTACAAAAGAAAAAGGTGGGAACTCGCTACTGTTCTCCTTAAGAGAGAACCACACTGGGTCGCCATAAATCGTAACCGACTCCACGGGCAGCTAACAATAACAACAACCTCTCTCTCAGTTCACCCTATAAGGGGGTCACTGCCTTCCAGGCAGAAAAGAGACTTGTTTCCATTTTACTATTCCTGACTTTCTGGATTGTTACCTCTTGTCCCCATACTCCTAAAATGCTAAATTAAACAAATGCCTTATTTATTGCTAATTTCTGAATGTTTTTTGTAAGAGGACTGCGCATTATTGTTGTTGATGATGTTGTTATTTTGCTTGGTGCTTTAGAAAATGTGCTTTATGTATTTTGAAGTTTAAGAAACACAAGCAAACGTTCTGTAACCTTCACTTCTCCAAGAATTTTCTTTATTCACATCTACATGACTTTAGTGACATGTTGTCACGGAAAGTCTTCGGGGGGATCAGAGCCTGCTTCATATAGCTGCCTGGGGTTGGATGGGCAGGAGTGATAGGGTGTTATGGATTGAATTGTGTCCCCAAAAATATGTGCTGTAAATCCTAACCCCTATACCTGTGGATGTGATCCCATTGGGGAAAAGCGTTTTCTTTGTTATGTTAATGAGGTCAATCACTTTTGAGATACAAAAGAGCAGATTAGGTTAGCAAGAAGGAAGCAGAGAAGGGGGAAGATAAATGTCATGTCACCTGAAGGTCGCCAAGGAACCAAGGAACAGAAGCTGAAAAGAGACAAGGTCCTTCCCCTAGAGCCCAGAGAGAGAAAGCCTTCCCCTCGAGCCGATGCCCTGAATTCGGACTTCCAGCCTCCTAGACTGTGAGGGAATAAATATTGCTCATTAAAGTCTCTCACTTGTCATATATCTGTTGTAGCAACACTACATAACTAAGACATATGGGCACTTGCTTTTATTCTTCTTACATGTTTTTTTCTTTTACACTCTATTTGTTTTGTTCTTTTGCAGAAAGGCGAGGTAGGCATCATCTATCTTCATACACACGTCACTGTGCGTTTTGAACATGTAAGGAAACAACTTTCAACTTTCAAGAAGTAAACCACTTTCAAGTGGCCAGCAGACACATGAAAAAATGCTCACAATCATTAGCCATTAGAGAGATGCAGACCAAAACTGCAGTGAGATACTGTCTCACCCCAGTTAAAGTGCCGCTGATATTAAAAAAAAAAAAAAAGCAGAAAACAACAAATTATGGCGAGGATGTGAGGAGATCGGAACACTTATACACTGCTGGTGGGATTGTAAAATGGTACAACAACTTTGGAAAATAGCATGGTGCTTCCTCAAAAAACTAGAAATAAAACTACCTCATGACCTAGCAATCTCACTCCTATGTATATACCCTTGAGATCTAATAGAAGAGACACGAACAGACATAGGCACACCCATGTTCATTGCAGCATTATTCACAACAGCAAGATGGAAACGACCTAAGTGCCCATCCATAGATGAATGAATAAACAAAATGTGGTACTCACACACAATGGAATACTATACAGCTGTAAAGAATAATGATGAGCTGTAGAAAAATAACATGGGTGAATTTGAAGGACATTATGCTGAGTGAAATAATTCAATGACAAAAAGGCAAATATTGTATAAACCCACTTTTATAAAAAGACAAGAGTAAGTATACGTACAGAAACCAACCATCATTGATGGTTGCCAGGGATGGGGGATGGACCACTCTCGAGACAGTAGATGCTTGCTATTTTTGGTGATGGGAAAGGTAACGTCAAATGTAGGTGAAGTGTGCACAGCTTGACCAAGGTAAATGATGTCACTAAGAAGTGTACGAGACAAAAGGAAACCATCCCCCTCCCAGCTATTTTCATAAGTGGGCTATGCCATGCGTTACATGTATGGGTAAGTTATTTGCTAAAAATATGGTATATGAGACCACATGTCAACATTTACTCTAAAGCTAAGATGAGAAGGCAAGGGGGCAGGGAAAGTAGACTACTAGAAAAGGAACAACCAGAACAGAAATAATGAGAATGTGGACACACTGTGAAAAATGTAACCAATATCACTGAACAATTTGTGTAGAAAATTGTTAAATGGGAACCTAATTTGCTATGTAAACTTTCACTGAAAACACAATAAAATATTATTCAAAAAAAATAAGTAAACCACCAATTTGGAGAAATTGTGATATGTAAAATAGCCTTTTTCTGAGCTATCTCATCAACTTTATCTGAAATACATTTTCATATGATCATCTAGCTATTTGCTTGTATTTTCCACTTAACTTTCCACATAAATAGATAGATGTCAAAGCCCTAAATCCAAGCATCTTTAGTTAAAACACTTGTTATTGTTGTTGTTAGTTGCTGTCAAGTTGGCTCTGATTCCTGGAGACCTTTACATACAGCAGAACAAAATATTGCCCTGTCCTGCACCATCTTCATAATCATTGGTATGCGATAGGTAAATTTTATGCCCCTCTTTGCCCAAAGGGATGTATTGATAGAACCTTCCTGGATTTCAGAGAAGGAATCTAAGTCATCTTCCTAAAAATATTGAATCTGTGGAAGCAACAAAAAGTTATATTTAACTCTAGAGAAAACACAGTAGTAGATTAAGAAGTGATTCATAATTGCTATGTTTAGTAAAGAAACTCACTAATCATGCCTGGGTATTTTTAATTCTTCAATTTATAATGGCATTATGAGTATCGGATTTAACAAATTGTGCCATTGTGGTGGTGGTTGTTGTTAGGTGCTGTCGAGTCAGTTCTGACTCACAGCGACCCGATGTACAACAGAATGAGACACTGCCCAGTCCTGCGCCATCCTCACAATCGTTGTTATGCTTGAGCCCATTGTTGCAGCCACTGTGTCAATCCATTTCACTGACGGTCTTCCTCTTTTTTGCTGACCCTCTTCTTTATAAAGCATGATGTCCTTCTCCAGGGACTGGTCCCCCCTGAAAACTCGTCCAAAATATGTGAGACGTAGTCTTGCCATCTTTGTTTCTAAGGAGCATTCTGGCTGTATGTCTCCAAGACAGAGCTGTTCATTCACTGCAAATTGAGGAAAAATGTAACATGTACCAAAGAGTTGTGAGGGTTCAAAGTGGCAACTTTGGTGAAGTGCTCAGCACTGGGAATTCTCGATAAAACTGACATCATGTACTGGGACATGGACAGTTGGTGACTCTTCCCTGACCCCTGCTTTCCACCGCCCACCCATCAGAGAAGCCTGGACTTGGAAGGTCATTTCTGTTCATCTGGGCTTCCCAAGATGATCACCGTTCAGGCTAGCGCTGTAGCCAGTAGTGAGGCCAACATGTCCACAGCCCACAGTGGCTTCTCTCAGGTAACCCTGGACTGTGATCTCACTCCCTGTGCACAACAACCCACGAGAGCACTGTTGTGACTGCCCGGGCAGGTGTCCCTCAGCCCCTCTCAGCCCAGTCCTTACAGAGATCAAGACACGAGAGCTCAGGGGTTTGCTCACGTTCACTCACGGCACCTGAGTTACAGAGCCAAGACAAGAACTCACCGAGTCAGGGTTGTTGTTAGCTGCCATCCAGTTGGCCCCCGACTCATGGAGACCCCACGCACAACAGAACAAAACACTGCCCAGTCCTGCACCAGCCCCATGATTGGTTGTGAATCTGACTATTGTGATCCATAGGGTTTTCACTGGCTGACTTCCAGAAGTAGATCGTCAGGCCTCTCTTCCTAGTCTGTCTTAATCTGGAATTTCCACTGAAACCTGTTCAGCATCACAGCAACACGCAAGCCTCCACTGACAGACAGGTGGTGTCTGCATGATGTGCGTTGGCAGGGAACCAAACTCAGGTCTCCTGCATGGAAGGTGAAAATTCTACCCCTGAGCCACCACTCCCCCTAACTAGAATCAGAAGCAAATGAAAATGGAAGGAGCCCTTTCAAGTGTTCATCTGAGGATGAGTCTCAGATTCATGTATGTTTCCCACTACTTCATTTTTGATAGTAGCCAACCCACCTAATCAAAAAAACCCTTGAAAACTAGAGGATAGTAAAGCTTACTTCAGCCCAATTCTGGCTGCTGGCTAGGACACCAGGTTGACTGGGAGTCACAGGGCAAGGTATAAAACAAGTCCTTGACATCATTGAAAGCAGGCAGCGAGTATGTTGCTGTTAGTTGCCATCGAGTCTGCTCGCACGCATGGCGAACTTACGCACAACAGAACAAAGCATTGCCCAGTTCTGTGTCATCTTCGTTGGTATGTTGGAGTCCGTTGAGTCCACTGTTGCGGCTTTTGTGCCAATCCATTTCATTGAGGGTTTCCCTCATTTTTGTAAGAGCTCGGCTGCGAACTGAAAGGTCTAAGGTTTGAATCCACCAGCCACTCCTTGGAAACTCTATGGGGCAGTTCTACTCTGTCTTTGGGTCACTGTGAGTCAGAATCGACTCAGTGGCAATGGGTTTTGGGGTTTTTTCTACCATAATGTTGTACTTTTCTAGTGATTGGTATTTCCTGATGACGTATCCAAGGTAAGCGATCAAATGTCCATGTGCCTGAGATCTTTCATTATGGAGTATTGTAAAGACAGCCTACTCAGTTCTGAAATCCCCCTTCCAGTATTCCTGTGATGGCACTATCATTAACACAGAGGACTTTCACCTGGAGGAGGCAAGGGAAGTTGGAGGAGAAGAGCATGGAATTTCCCAGAAAGCCCTGGCCCAGGACCACACGCGAAGCAGGGCAGCTGGAGGGGCAAGGCCTAGATGCTCCAACAGTTGCCCCTGCCGGTCCACCTGAGCACATGGAGGGAGATCCTCAGCCCTGCTGGTCCACCCAAGCACATGCAGGGAGATCCTCAGTCCTGCTGGTCCACCTGAGCACACGCAGGGAGACCCTCAGCCTGCTGGTCCACCTGAGCACATGCAGGAAGACCCTCAGCCTGCTGGTCCACCTGAGCACATGGAGGGAGATCCTCAGCCCTGCTAGTCCACCCGAGCACATGGAGGGAGACCCTCAGCCTGCTGGTCCACCTGAGCACATGCAGGGAGACCCTCAGCCTGCTGGTCCACCTGAGCACATGGAGGGAGATCCTCAGCCCTGCTAGTCCACCCGAGCACATGCAGGGAGAGCTTCAGTCCTGCTGGTCCACCTGAGCACACGCAGGGAGACCGTCAGCCTGCTGGCCCACCTGAGCACATGGAGGGAGACCCTCAGCCTGCTGGTCCACCTGAGCACATGGTGGGAGATCCTCAGCCCTGCTGGTCCACCTGAGCACATGGAGGGAGATCCTCAGCCCTGCTGGTCCACCTGAGCACATGGAGGGAGATCCTCAGCCCTGCTAGTCCACCCGAGCACATGCAGGGAGAGCCTCAGTCCTGCTGGTCCACCTGAGCACACGCAGGGAGACCGTCAGCCTGCTAGCCCACCTGAGCACATGGAGGGAGACCGTCAGCCTGTTGGCCCACCTGAGCACATGCAGGGAGACCCTCAGCCTGCTGGTCCACCTGAGCACATGGTGGGAGATCCTCAGCCCTGCTGGTCCACCTGAGCACACGGAGGGAGACCCTCAGCCTGCTGGTCTACCTGAGCACATGCAGGGAGACCCTCAGCCTGCTGGTCCACCTGAGCAAACTCAGGGGGAACCTCCTCCCTGCTGGTCCACCCCAATTACTTGGAGGGAGATCCTCAGCCCTGTGGAATGTCAGGGGTTCTCTGGGACCTGTCACCAAAGGTTTGTGTTTTCTTCAAGGATAGTCAGGTTTGCTGTCCACAAATCCAGTCTGTCAACCCAGACAGGCCCTGTGAGTCCTGAGCCACTGTTACCTGCAGGTGCATGGAGATTTGGGTTTGCCTCTTTAACTATTTATACCCTCACATCCCCCACCCCCCAAAAAATAAAAACAGCCAGCAGCTGTGATGACACTGTTTCCTCTCATTGCCCACGGCAAGGACTCCCAACCAGCCTCTGCAGAACTGGTCTCCACAGTAGCACATGAGGTGAGCAGAGAATGGTGCCATTGTGCCACCCTGGGAGGGCTGAGAGAGGATCTGTGTGCAGACAAACTATGTGAGAGTCTGCAGGCAAATTAGGAGAATAACCGGCTTCATTACATGAATTGCATGACTGCGTTTAAAGGCAACTGTGAGGAGAGTTCATTCCGGGGGCAAATTCCTGTTCTCTCCGGTCCTCAGGAAACGCCAACACCTGCGTCCACCTGCCCACATCCACCTGCCTGTGCCCACCTGCCCCAGCCCCACACTGCCACCACCTGCTCGCCTCCCATCTGTTCACACCCACCCTCCCACGCCCTGCCTGTGCCCACCTGCCCACAACCCACCCTGCATCCACCTGCCCACCAGCCCGCGTCACACCCTATAGCCACCTGCCCAGCTACCCACAACCTGCCCTGCACGCACCAGTCCACCTGCCCGTGCTCCGCCCTGCGTGGTGAGCGACTGTCTTCCAGGCAAGTGTGAGCTGGGCATGTCCTTTGGGGTCTCTGGTAGTGACAACACCCCCCACGTGGGCTGGGGCTGAGCTGGCACATGAGATGCCCAATGGCTGGGATAGACATTGTCAGCTGAAATATTCCTCGCAATTGTAAACTGCAACTCCATTGTGGGAAATGAGTTGTGTAAGGTTTTCCCACTGCAAACACTTGCCCTGCCTGGTTGCCCATTCCCCACGTCTAGCTGCTCAGTAGTCTCCCCTTAAAGAGGCTGAAGGTCACTACGAGGACCTCCCTCCTCCACCTCCCAGTTCCCCATCCTCAAACACAAGCAGGAAACACAATGCCCCCCACCCCGTATATTCTCATGGAAGCCTCTGGCACCCCCCAGCCACCCTCCAGCAGAAAATCACTATCATCTGGAACTCTCAAAACTACCAAGACGACTTTGGAGAGCTTTGTTGCGTTAGCAAAACTATACTTTTGTTTTTTCCCAAGTACAGAATAATACATAATGCCAAATATGCTTTTTCACACTGAGACACCACTTCCCCTGGAGACTGTGATGTCCCCTCCTCCTTGCCAGGTGCCCTGGCACCATCCACACCACCCAGCCTGGCCCCTCAGAGCCCGTCGGCACAGTGGTCCCAGAGGTCTGCAGCTGCACCAACAGCGCCCTAACTGAGCAAGAAGGCCCAGAAGGGGTCCCCAGAGGGCCAACAGCATCGCAGCCTTGGCTGTCCCCAACTCCTGCCTGCAGACCAGCGCTGCGGGACCTGTTTTCTTCACTGGTCCTTCTGAACCCCAGGACTGGACCTTGCTGGAGCCAACTCAGTGGTGGATCAGGGGTAGAATTCTCGCCTTCCACAGGGTTTGATTCCTGGCCAATGCACCTCATGCACAGCCACCACCCGTCTGTCTGTGGAGGCTTGCAGGTTGCTGTGATGCTGAACAGATTTCAGCAAAGCTTCCAGACTAAAATGGTCTAAGAGGAAAGGCCTGGCAATCTACAGAAAATCTGTCACTGAAAACATTATGGATCAAAACAGAACACTGTCCAACTCACTTGCTTTGGACACATCATCAGGAGGGGTCAGTAGCTGGAGGACATCATGTTTGGTGAAACAGAGGGCCAGTGAGGGTGAGGGAGACCCTCAGAGAGACGGACTGGCACAATAACCACAGTGATGGACTCGAGCGTGTCAATGATTGTGAGGATAACAGCACGGCTGACATTTTCTTCTGTTGTCCATGAGGTCCCCAGGAGTCAATCGACTCAACGGCATCCGTGTCTTTATCTGGCTACCTGTCTGTCTGTCTGTCTCACTATCTATCATCTATCTGCCTTTCTGTTTATCTAACTATAATCCGTCTATCTATTTTTCAAGTAGCTTTATGTGCTGTGGGCCTTCATGCCCACATTTGTAACATGAGAAGTTGGACTAAACCATGCTTCTCAAATGTGGGTGTCTATGAGTAACCTGGGATCTTGTCAAAATGTGGGTCTGAGTCGATAGATCTGGACAGCCTGAGAATCTGGCTGCCAGTGAGGCCAGCGCTGCTGGTCCAGGACCCTCTCAGAGCAGGGAGGCGCAGCTGGTCCCTGCTGTCCTTCCAAGAGCCGGCATTCCACAAGAACCCAGCTCTGCCTTCACTGTGGTACCTGAACCACAGCGTCCTTGCAGGAGACGTGGGGTAAGATGTGTCCCTGACATGTTCAAGTACTGCAATAATGAAGGAGAGCTTGTATGAAGGGCCAGCAGGCACCTGGCCGAGGGGAGACCTCCACAGATGCCAACTCCTTTCTCCACCTTGGGGACCCGGAGTCCACTCCCTTCTTGCTCTTGGGTGCTCCCCCAGCTGATGTGCAGCGTGGGGACCTTCCAGCCTAGAGCCAGCCCTGGGGGTGCTGACACACCGAAGCCCCTGCCAGCTCCAATCCCAGCTCCAACCCCCTACCCCAGAGGATGCTGGGGACACCTGCCTGCCCCACAGCGTCTGGTCCTGGCCTGAGGCCACCGCCTGCAGAAAAAGAACTGGAAGGAGAGAATCTTGTGTTTTGTAAACACAGCTCAGGGTTTAAGAAGGATGATGAGCTCGAACCAAAGGACAGCATCACGTTTAGTCTTTTTCAAATATCTCACAGGCTTTGCAGGTCTGGAGAGAGTGCACCGGGCTCCCTGTCCCAGGGCTTGTTTCCAACACAGCACCGATACATCCCAACATCCAGATCACATGGCTGTGAACCTCTACTGAGGATCCCACCCAGACCCCCAGTGCCGTTCACACACCCTTTGGGCGGTAGCAGTGATTAGTCAGGATGGCGTAGTGCTTCATGTGGACACAGGAAGGGAAGTGCATTTCAGCACCAGCCTCGCTGCGGTAGGACCCTCCAGTGTCTGACAGGCACCCAGCAGGCCTAAGACCACAACGGTGATGGAAGAGCTGGTCTGGAAGGCGTTCCATTCGCCACCGTCACTGCCTTCCTCATAAAGGGGTACTGTCATATCCATGCCGTGGTCAGCTCCATCCACACAGACAGAATAGAATGAGGGGAAGTGTTTCATTGGGGAGGGGGTGTTGGCTATGCAGATGATGCCTGAGCTAGAAGGCAGTAGACACCAGCCCTGTTCTGGGCAATGCCACTGCCCCTCACCAGGAACCCTGGACCCCGCCCCTGCCTGGCCTGAGTGCCCTCCTCCCCTGGGGAGATAATAGGCAAATTCAGAGCAGGCCGGGCAGCACCCGCCTAGGGCAGTGCCAGGCAGAGCTGGGAGGGGAACACTTTGCAAGGAAGAGGAGGCCAGGATTTCCAGGGAGGCTTCAACCTGAATAAACAGGAGCAGAGCAGCATGCAAATCCGCAACTGAGCCGGGCATTGGTGACATCAGGAACAGCACCCAGAGGGTGGCAGACGTAGGCCCAGGGCCCAGGAAGACCCATCCTTGCTGTAGCTCTCTCTCTGTTTAGGCCCAGGGCCCAGGAAGACTCGTCCTTACTGCAGGTCTCTCTCTGTTTAGGCCCAGGGCCAGGAAGACACGTCCTTGCTGCTGGTCTCCCTCTGTGTAGGCCCAGGGCCCAGGAAGACACGTCCTTGCTGCTGGTCTTCCTCTGTTTAGGCCCAGGGCCCAGGAAGACCCGTCCTTGCTGCAGCTCTGTTCCCACTGACTGCACGTCTTCAAACACCTCCACACACCCATCCCCTTCAGAGGATGTTTCCTCCTCCTCCATCTAACGACCGGGTGCCCTCACCCCTAAGAACCCTCACGCCAGCTGCCGGCCCAGAGCTTTCCAGGCAGTGGGGAACCAGCATAGCCAGAGAAGGTCTACCCAGCCCCTCCTCCTAACCCGACTACCCACAGAACATGGGGCCCCTTCCCATCCACAGGTGCTAGGTCATCGAGGTCCCATCTGGACACTGGCACCGCTCAAGCCTCAGGCACGGGCAAGGAGGCTTCACCAAGGCCCCCCACGCTGGCAGGAGCACCAGCCCACAGTCCTCTGGGCAGTGCCGGGGACCAAGGCCAGAGGCTGTTCTGTCCTCAGTCTCACTCTGCAAAGCTGCTTCCTGGCTTTGCCCCTTTCTCCCTCTCCCTTGGACCTCCCCCTCCCATTGAGCTCCATAACCGAGGACTCTAGATCTCAGTGTTAACAGCCACAGATACAGGTTTGTGCTGTTGTTGATGAATAACAGACAATAACATTGGCCCTTTTTGGTGTGCAGCTCTATGAATGTTAACACATGTCTAGATTTATGTAAGAGCCACCACACTCAGGATGCAGACCATTCCATCGTCCCCAAACTCTCCTTTGCACTAGTTCTTGTAGGCACACCTTGCCCCCTCCAGACCCTGGCAACCTCTGACCTCTCACTATAGTTGCGTCCTTTTGGGAATGTCATATAAATGGAACAATGAGGTTTGTAACGTTTGGGTCTGGCTTCTTTTGATCAGCATCATGCCTTTGAGATCATTCACGTTGTTTCGTGTATCAATAGTCTGTGTGTCAACAGTCCATTCCTCGCTACTGCCAAGTAGCGTTCATGTAAGGACAGACCACCGTCTGTTTATCTGCCCACCTGTGGAAGACCACTTGAGTTGTTTCCAGTTTGGGGCGATTATGAGTAGAACTGCTGTAAATACTCACACGCAGGCTTTTGAGTGAACGTAAGCTTTCATCTCTCTACAGGAGTGGGATTGTTGAATCACACCGTACATGTATAATTGACTTTATAAGAAACTTTCAAATTCTTTCCCAGAGTTCTTGCCATTTCACATTTCTGCTAGAAATGTGTGAGCGTTCCAGCTGGTCTACATCCTTACCAGCACTTAGTATTGTCAGTTTTTTTTTTTTTAATTTTATCCATTAGAATAAATGCGTAGTGGAATTCCATCATGGCTTTAATTTGAATTATCCTAACAGCTAGTAGAGAAGCCCTGGTGGACAACAGCTAAGCACTAGACTGTGAACCAAAAGGTCAGTGGTTCAAATCCACCCAGCAGCTCTGAGGGAGAAAAGACCTGGAGATCTATACCCATAAAGATTACAGCCTTGGAAATCCTATGGGGCCGTTCTACTCTGTCATATAGGGTTCGCTGTGAGTCAGAATCAAGTCGACGGCACACAACATCAGCAACTAGTAATGCGAAGCATCTTTTCGTGTGCTTATTTGCCACCCTTATATCCTCCTGGTGAAGTGTCTGTGCAAGTACTTTGCCCATTTTTTAATTGGGTTGTTGGTCTTCTTACTCCTGAGTTTTGAGAGTTCTTTATGTATTTTGGACACAAGCCTTTTGGATATGTGATTTGCAAATATTTTCTCTCAGTCTATAGCTTGTCTTTTCATCATCTGAAAAGTGTCTTTCACAGACAAAAGCTCTTCATTTTAATAAAGTCCAATTTGTCAATTCTGTTTCTTATGGATTGTGCTTTTGGTGCCATGATTAAGAACTCTGACTAACCCCAGGTCATGAAAATTTCCCCCAATGTTTTCTTCTAAAAGTTTGACAGCTTTACCTTTTACATTTGACACATTTTCAATTAGTTTTTATAAGGTTCAAGGTTTAGATCATTATCATTCTTTTTTTGCAAATTGATGTTCAATTATTACCAAAGCATTTGTTGAAAAGACTATCCTTTCTCCATTGAATTGCCTTTGCACCTCTGCCAAAAATCAATCAGTTATAACTGCTTGGATGTATTTCTGGGCTATCTATTGCCCTGGTGGTGCAATGGTTAAGCACTTGGCTGCTAACCTAAAGGTCGGCGGTTCAAATCTACCGGTGACTCCATGAGAGAAAAGAGCTGGTGATCTGCTGCCATAAAGATTACAGCCTAAGAAACCCTATGGGGCCAGTCTACTCTGTCATATAGGGTTGCTATGAGTTGGAATCAACTCAGCACAGGACAGCAGTTCTTTTCCATGGATCTGTATGTCTATAACTTTTCCAGTGCCATGCTATAGCTTTTTAAATTGGGTAGTGTGATTCCTCCAATTTTATTCTTCTTTTTCAAAATTGTTTCACTATTCTAGTACTTTTACCAATCCGTATAGATTTTAGAATGAGGTTCTCCATATTTACAAAAAAAGATCTGTCTGGGATTTTGATTGGAATTATATTAAATACGTAGACTAATTTGAGGACAGTTGGCTTGCTGGGTCTTCCAACAGATGAATATGGTATGCCTCTTCATTTCACTGTGTTTTCACTTTTTTCTTTGATCATGTTGTCAGTAGTTGCTCTAGGGATTACAGTATACATACTCAGATTGAAATCCCCATCACAAATGTTATAATTTTTGCTTTTGACTGTCAGACATATTTTAAAAGACTCAAGAGGAGAAGAATGTCTGTTATACTGACCCAAATATTTACCTTTTTTTCTGCTCTGCCTTTATTACTGGTGCTCCCGTTTCCTTCCGGTGCCCATTCCCTCTGGTTAAAGCACTTCCTTTAGCAATTTTAGGGTAGGTCTGCTGACAAAAGTACCCTTAGCTTTCCTTCATCTGAGAATGCCTTTCTTTTACTTCCATTCCTGAAGGATATGTTCACTGAACATAGAATTTTGTGTTGGCAGTCCTTTTTTTTTAGCACTTGAAAGATATTGCACTACTTCCTTCCAGCCTCTATGGTTTCTGGTGAGAAATCCACTGTCATTCTTATAGCTTTTTCTTTAGGTGTCATTTTTTTTCGTGGTTGCTTTCAAGACTTTTTCTTTGTCTTTGGTTTTCAGAAGTTTAGTTATGCTATATCTTGGCATCGATTTCTTTGCATTTATCCTGGTTGGGGTTTGCTCATCTTCTCAGGTCTGTACATTTATGTCTCTTGCCAAATTTGGGGAGTTTTCAGTCTTGATTTCCATGGTAGGCAAAATTCTAATGTGGCCTTCTAGATTCCTGCTCCCTCGTGCACATACAGGAGTCCCTGGGTGGCACAAACAGTTAAGCACTCAACTACTAACATAAAGGTTGGCTGTTTGAACATACCTAGAAGTGCTTCAGAAGAAAAGCCTGGCGATCTGCCTATGGAGCTCAATTCTAGTCTGCATACCTGGAGTCGCTATGAGTTGAAATCAACTAGCAGCAACTGGTTTTTTCTTTTCTATGTGCTCACACGCCTTCTCACAGTCATTCAATCAACTTGAATCGAGATGCTGCAGTGAAGGGATTTTACAGATGTGAGTAATATCCCAAAACAATTGACTTTAAAATGATGAGGTCATGCTGGTGAGCCTGATGTGGTCAAGCGAGCCCTTCAAAGGATTAGGGCTCTTCCTGGAATACCAGGAGCATGAGGGAGATTCAACACATGGGGAGATTCTCCATTTCCAGCTTTAAAGATGGAGGTGGGGGCAGGGATGCAGGCAGCCTCTGGGAACAGAGAGCAGACCCTGGCTGACGGTCAGCAAGGAATTGAACTCTGCCACAACCACACGAGCCTGGAAGAGGGCCCTGTGCTTCAGAAGGAGATGCAGCCCTGCCCAGCACCTCGATTTCAGCCACGTGAGACCCTGAGCAGAGAACCAGCTAAGCTGAACCCAGAATTAAGACCTATAGAAGATGAGATAATAAACTGGCATCTTCTAAGCCACTAGGCTTGTGGTAATTTGTTATGCAGCCATAGAAAATATTTCTCCAAATATTTTTATTAACCACATTCTTTCCTCTCTTCTGCTGGGACTCTCATATAACTAATGTTAGAGCTTTGGCAATGGCCCATGGTCCCTGAGGCTCTGTTCCTTTTTGAAAATTTTTCCATCTTTTTTCTTTCTGTTCAATTTATTGTTGCTCAATTGTTGGACAGTTTGATCTGTCTTCATATTCACTGACTCTTTCCTGTCATCTCTGCTATTGACTCTATCAAGTGCATTTTTTGTTTTTATTTCAGTCCATGTATTTTTCAGTACTAAAATGTCCATGTGGTTCTCCTTTATATGGTCTCTTTCTTTGTTGAGACTGTCTATATTTCCATTAATTTCATGAGTGTTCACCCTTACTTGTTGGAATATTTTCATAAGAACTGCTTTGAGGCCTTTGCCAGATAATTCCAGTAGCTTTGTCATCTTAGCATTGGGTCTGTTGATTGTGTTTTTCCATGCAAACTGAAATTTTTCTGGGTCTTTGTATGCCAACTAAGTTTTTATTATACTCTGGACATTTCAAACACTATGTTATGAGACTCTGGATCTTGTTTAAATCCTACGTAGGTGTTGATGTTTTTGTATTAGCAGGGAGTTGACCTGGCTAGATTCAAGCTGCAAGTTCCAACCAGCCTTCTGAGGGTTATGGTGCCAACGTCAGCTCAGTCTTCAAAACTTCTGCAGGCTGTTTAGATCTGTCCCCTGTGTTCCCCACCCAGGGCCAGTCCAGGGATGGGCAGTGTCTACCATACTTCAGTTCTCAAAGTCTGCATGCTATTTTGGGTCAGACCCTCACATGGACTGTTCAGGGATGCACCCATGAGTCCATATAAACTCTAAGGGGCTACTTTCCTGTCTCCTCCCTCTCTGTCTCACCCCAGTAGTGCTTGCTAGTCTCTAGGGCTCCCTTTTTGGTCCTCTGGGCAGAAATCTGGGTTTCAGCTAACCCTCTCCACTAGGCACAGTTCAGATCTGTGCCTGTTTTTAGAGGGTGCCTAGTGCTGGGAGGACAGACAGAGAGAAAAACAACGAGGCTGACCCCACCCTCATGGAACCACGTCCTCGAATCAGAAAGGGTGGTTCCCATCTCAGAGGGTTAGGCCCCTGCAGGTTCCTCCTGCTGCTGCAGCCACCACCACAGAAGAAAGACAGGCTTTCCCCACCTTGTCTGAGCCTGAAGGGTTGCCTTTCCTGCTCCTTGAGCCAGAACTAGAGGGCTTCTCCTGGTGCTCTCTGTCCACCCCAGTGTCCACTCTTGTGCTGGAGGCTACTTCCAGTTAAAGCTGAGGATGCTGGGGTGGGGCGCGGGGGAAGGAAACTCACTACACGTTAGGTGACGTTGTGAATCCTGGTCTTCTCCAATCGGCCTGCTGGGATTTGCTCTTAAGAGTCCTTAAATAGCTGCTCCATGCGCTCCATGAAGCTTTGACATTCAGTGAGAATTCGACAGGAAGACGGGGCAGTGTGCTCACCCCATCTTACCCAGAACCAAAACCCCAAAGAGAGTTTTGAAAATTGAATTTTGAGGGAGTTGAATTATTTTCTCACAGACTAGCATTGAAGCCGCCTACAAATGGCAAGAGGTTCCGATAATGTTAGATTTTGGTTTCTCTGCCTCACAGGATCCCTGTTGATCAGTTGATTATGGTCTTAGCTCTAAGACAGACTAGAAAGAAGGACCTGGTGGTCTATTTTTGAAAAAAAATTAGCCAGTGAAAACTTATAAATAACAGCAGAACACTGTCTGATATGTTGCCAGAAGATGAGCCCCTCGGGGTGGAAGGCACTCAAAAGATGACTGTGGAAGAGCTGCCTCCTCAAAGTAGAGTCGACCTTAATGATGTGGATGGAGTCAAGCTTTCAGGACCTTTATTGGCTGATGTAGCATGATCAAAATGAGAAAAAACAGCTGCAAACATGCGTTAATAATTGGAATGTGGAATGTATGAAGTATGAATCTAGGAAAACTGGAAATCATCAAAAATGAAATGGAACGCATAAACATTGATATCTTAGGCATTAGTGAGCTGAAATGGACGGTATTGGCCATTTTGAATGGGACAATCATATGATCTACTCTGCCGGGAAAACAACTTGAAGAAGAATGGCGTTGCATTCATCGTAAAAAGAACATTTCAAGATCTGTCCTGAAGTACAACGCTGTCAGTGATAGGATAATATCCACATGCCTATAAGGAAGACCAGTTAATACGACTATCATTTAAATTTACACATCAACCACTTAGGCCAAAGATAAGGAAATTGAAGATTTTTACCAACTTCTGTAGAGTCTGAAATTGATCTGAAATTTAGCCTTGTAGGTATACTGAAACAGGAAAGCTGGGCTTACGAAAATTTTTTTTGTTGTTATAACTAACTCCAGGGATGTTTTTATAAAAAATAATAAATTTCGGCAGGAACACTGCACACAAATTTTATAGACAGTCACTTTGGTGTCACCCTGTCTAACAGTGTCATCTGGTGTGGTCTACACCCCCCACACACCCCTTAGTGATGGCATTGGGTGAACTGCACATCCGAGGTGCAGCCGAGGACAGTGCAGAAGGAAGCCGAGGGTCTTGTCTCTTACAATGACGTTAGAACTATTCTGAGAAGGACATCAGGAGGAGGGGCCGTGGCCAGCCCACAACCCCAGTGAGGACGGGGGGCTCTCCTCCCACCATGGAGGACACTCAGCTTCAGCAGAGCACCAGCTTCTGTCTGCCTCCTCCCTCCTCACCCCTCCTCAGCTGCCACCCAGCAGGTTGGGCTGAGTACAATGCTCCTCCCTCCCTGCAGTCAGAGACCGTGCTGGGAACACCCAGATTCCAGGGTCAGTAGACTCGTTTGTCCCTGGCTCTGCCGCTTCTTGTTGTGCAACCTCAGACAAAGCCCTTGACCCCCTGTTAGTTGTCATCAGTCAGCTCAATTCGTGGCCACCCCACGTACAACACAACAAAACTGCCCAGTCCTATGTCATCTTCGTGATCGTGGGCGTGCTTGAGGCTATTGTTGCAGCCCATTATTGGGTAGTTTGAGTGCCTTCCAACTTAGGGGGCTCAGCTTCTAGCATTATACTGGTTAGCGTTCCATTGTGATCCATAAGGTTTTCATTGGCTGATTTTCAGCAATAGATCACCAGTCCTTTCTTCCTAATCTGTCTTAATCTGGAAGCTCTCCTGAAACCTGTTCACCATGGGTGACCATTGAAATATCGGTAACATAGCTTCCAGCATCACAGCAAAACACAAGCCACCGTAATACGACTATCTGACAGACAGGTGGTGGTTGACCGCCTCAGGCCTCAGCTTTCTCATCTGTGAAATAGGCAACATAATGATGGGTCCTCACTCTTGCTTCCTAAGGTCACTATGCCGATCAGTGAAATGGCACCTGAGGAAGGCCTGTCCACGGTCAGCTCTGCTCTCTGACACCCGCCCTCACCCATGAGCATCTGGGAGGAGGGGTCCCAAGCACCAGGAGTGGTTCTGCCTGATTTTGCCGCTGCCTCTCAGCAGGCTGCCCGTGAGTGAAGGTTGGGGCTGCCGCCTCCTCGCCCCTACCCTCCCTGGGCCTGGAAGCTTCCCTGAATACCTCCTTCTATAAGCAGCCTCACTGCCCCAGCTGCACGGGTGGGGGTGCCCGTGCAGTCACACATTCTGTTGGCACCCGCAGAACTGAGAGCTGGCAGGCAGCCAGTGTGCATTGGTGCGAAGCACTGGCAGCTGCCCAAGACCAGCCGGGCAGCCCAAAGTGGCTCCATTGACTGAGGGTGGCTCTCTCTCTGACGACCCTTCACTCCTCCTCCAACTCCCCCACCCCCACTGCTCCATGTCATTGTCACCCCTAGAAAGGCTATTTGGGGTTTGATTGTCCCAGCGTTGAGAGAGCTGGCCATGAGCGGACACCCTCACATGCAAGCAAGCACGCCCGTTAGCACAGTATTTTGACATCCTTCCCCTGGTAGACATCGGGGCCAGCCACATGCGCTGGGTAACAGGCAGCCGCTCTGCGTGTAAACAAGGGGCCCTGGGAAGTGTGTGACACCCGCAGGCCACGGGGCATGTGGCCTCATTCACTCAACTTGCCACTGCTTCCGGAAAAGCAGCAACAGCACCCAGCGAGGTGGCAATAGCTGCACGTATCCAGCACACCATTTCCCCGTGTGGCACCAACTAGATGGCTTCACACACCTACCCCTTAGTGCCCGCAGCGTCCTGCAAGACTGGGTCTTTGGGGACCCCCATGCCACAGACTAGGAGACAGAACCATCGGGAGCGTGTCCAGAGTCGCTTCACAAGCGGCAGAGAGAGGGCTGGAGTTTATCTATCTGAACCAAAATCTGCACCCGAACCCCCAGGGTGAGCTCCAAAAGGTGTCTCCTCACAATGCTTTGAAGCTTTCCCAGTAAAGATGGTTGGCCCACAGGCGACCAGCCAGTGGGCCGTGTTGCTCCTGTCAAGCAGCAGAGGCAAGCCACCCAGTATGAGGGGTGAGGCCAGCCGCCCCGTCTGAGGGGTGAGGCCAGCCGCCCTGTCTGAGGGGTAATGCCAGCTGCCCCATCTGAGGGGTGATGCCAGCTGCCCCATCTGAGGGGGTGAGGCCAGCCACCCTGTCTGAGGGATGAGGCCAGCCACTGCGTCTGAGGGGTGAGGCAAGCTGCCACGTCTGAGGGGAAAGAGCTGCCATTTCTGAGGGGCTCAGTGAGGCAAGCCACCACCACATCTAAGGGGCTGCAGTGTGCCACCATGTCAAAGGGGGTGAGGCATGCCGCCATATCTCAGAGGTGAGGCAAGCTGCGACCTCTTAGGGGCTGAGACATGCTACCACATCTCAGGGGTGAGGCGTGCCTGGTAGGCACATAGCCGGCAGGATCTAAGCCAGGGTGGGGGCCAGAAGCTGATCAGTAGGCAGGACGACCAACTGGCCTGGCCCACAGGTGTAGGCCAGACACTCACCCTTAGGCTTCAACGCCTTCTCAACACTGAGGCCACAAGTCCATACTTTGTTGCCTCCAGTTATGGGGTCTAACTGCTCCCAGACCTATTACGGAGGCATTACCAAGGCATCACTAAACATCTCCACCAGGAGGTCCTGCAGGTACCATAGACCGAGCAGGTCCAAACCTGGACTCAGCCCTCCCTCCTCAAGCCTCCTCAAGAACATCATCCTTAACAATTTTCTCTCCATCTACAGAGCCACCCAAGCCCACAGCAGCCGAACCTCCGGTTCCACCAGTTCTACTTGCTATTCAACTGTGTGGATCATAATAAATTATGGATAACATTGCGAAGAATGGGAATTCCAGAATACTTAGTTGTGCTCATGAGGAAATTGTACAGAGATCAAGAGGCAGTCGTTCAAACAGAACAAAGGGATACTGCGTGGTTTAAAGTCAGGAAAGGTGTGTGTCAGGGTTGTATCGTTTCACCATACCTATTCAGTCTGTATGCTGAGCAAATAATCCTAGAAGCTGGGCTATATGAAGAAGAATGGGGCATCAGATTGGAGGAAGACTCATTAACAACTTGTGTTATGCAGATGACACAACCTTGTTGCTGAAAGTGAAGAGGACTTAAAGTACTTACTGATGAAGATCAAACACCACAGCCTTCAGTATAGATTACACCTCAGCATAAGGAAAACAAAAATCCTCACAACTGGACCAATAAGCAACATCATGATAAACAGAGAAAAGATTGAAGTTGTCAAGGATTTCATTTGACTTGGATACAGAATCAATACCCATGGAGGCAGCAGTCAAGAAATCAAAAGACACATTGCATTAGGCAAATCTGCTGCAAAAGACCTCTTTAAAGTGTTGAAAGGCAAAGATGTCACCTCAAAGACTAAGGTGCGCTTGACCCAAGCCATGGTGTTTTCAATCGCCTCCTATGCATGTGAAAGCCTGATGATGAATAAGGAAGACAGAAGAAGAATTGACACCTTTGAATTGTGGCGTTGGCAAAGAATACTGAATATACCATGGACTACCAAAAGAACAAACAAATCTGTCTTGGAAGAAACGCAACCAGAATGTTCCTTAGAAGCAAGGATGGCAAGACTACGTCTCACATATTTTGGACATGTTATCAGAAGGGATCAGTCCCTGGAGAAGGACATCATGCTTGGTAAAGTAGAAGGTCAGCAAAAAAGAGGAAGACCGTCAATGAGATGGATTGACCCAGTGCCTCCAACAATGAGCTCAAGCATAATAACGATTGTGAACATGGAGCAGGACTAGGCAGTGTTTTGTTCTGTTGTACATAGGGTTGCTATGAGTTGGAACTGACTTGACGGCACCTAACAACAACAACATCCGTCGCTGGCCTCTTTCTTTCCTTCCTGCTGTTGTCTGAGGTCTCAGCACCACCAGGTCATCTCCCACCAGGATTACATGCTGCATCTCCTTGCTCCCCACCAGGCCCTCTACCTCCCCCTGCACTGCACCATACCCAAAGAGTGTCACTGAAATTCACATCTGATCTTTGTGGTCCTCTGCTTAAGAACCCCCACCCCACCCCATCACTTCCCATTGCTGAAAGAGAAATCCACATTCCTAGGCATAGTCTGAGGGCAGTGGTGGCTCAGTGGTAGAATCCTTGCCTTCCATGTAGGAGACCAGGGTTTGATTCCTGGACAATGCACTTCATGTGCAGCCACCACCCATCTGTCAGTGGAGGCTTGCATGTTGTAATTATGCTGAACAGGTTTCAGCAGAGCTTCCAGACTAAGATGGACTAGGAAGAAAGGCCTGGTGATCTGCTTCTGAAAATCAGCCAGTGAAAACCCTATGAATCACAACAGTGCGATCTGCAACCGATGACAGGGATGATGCAGGATGGGGCAGTGTTTTGTCTGATTGTCTTGGGGTCACCATGAGTTGTGGCTAACAACAGGCACAGTCTGGCAGGCCAACAGTGAAGGGCATTTCCTGCCTGTCTGACTGGGCCTTGCACTGTCTCCTCAGCACCCTCCCTGACCCCCCACCTGCCCCACTCCTGAGATCTCCTTTCCATCCCACACGGCCGGCTCTAACACCTTCAGGCTCAGCACCCACTGTTCCTCCTGTCTGTATTCACCTGTCTGCACCCACCTGCCCCACCTCAGCCTCATGTCTCAGCTGGGAAGTGTTTTCCTCTGGAACATCCGGGAAGTCGTATCTGCTGTGCCCACACTTTCCCCCACCTCGTCCAGGTGAGGTTCCCCCCTCTTTTAGGCTGACACAGCACCTGGACAGCCTCGTATGTACTGGTGGCCAGCTGTTAGCTAGAGGTCTCCCTCCACTGCCCTTGATCCAGGTGAAGTGACCTTCATTCCTCCTGGTTATACGGAAGTCAAGACGCTCCATCGTTACCCAAACTCAGCTCCATATTTAAGTGAGCAGTTCTCGCTAGAGAAGAAAGGTACTCACTGTTAGAGTGATATTCTCCCCAAGTCTTTTCGTCGTGAATGGTATCTTCTCAAGTCGTCTCTCTGCACTGTGGCTTTCTACTCACGCCTCTGTTTCTCCTGACATTCTAGGCATTCCCATGGCAGGGGCCGTGTCCAGCTTGTCCGCCATTTGGGCTCAATGTTTGATCATAGCTGACACCCCACATCTACTTGCTGAGTGGATAAGTAAACTGGGGGACCGGGACTGGGACCGGGAGCCCAGCCCCAAACCACAGCCTGGAGCTAGTGAGCACGAGGGCGAAGAGAAGCAAGGACCAGGAGCTGAGGAGGCAAACAGCAAGCGTCAGACAGGACGGCTCAGCCCTCGGCCACAAAGGCAAGCTGGTCTTACAGGTGCCAGACAGCCCCCAGGAGGGCCAGGTGGAGGCAGGGGAAAAGAGAATGGCAGAATGAGTAGAAGCCACATCCCACCCCCAACAACCATACATGCTAGGTGAATCCCACACTTACATGTTCCAAACCTGGTGAACACACGACCAGGTTCAGGGGAGAGGGAAGCCCCATAAAGAGAGGGAATTCCAGGCTGGAGCAGGGCCCAGGGAAGCCCCTGATGCAGGGTCTCCACGAGGCCCCGGCCTGAGGCTGGCATTTTCACGCCTACATGGCTGCAAAGATACAGGTTTGGCCTGAATCTGGTGGGAACCCGAGATGGAGATCCAAGCTAAGCGCCCATGTTGGAATGGCATGTCCACCAGTGACATGTCCACCCAGGCTCACAGCCCATCCCTGCAGAAAGCAACACACCCTGAGGCTCAAACAAGGTCATGCAAAACAAGAGACAGAAGTCATTCCCCAAGATAAAGAGGGCCCTTCTCCAATCTAACGGGGGCAGCACCGGGAAGGTGCTCAGAGAGAACTGCGGGGCGGAAGCCGGGGGCCGAGCTGGGCCCTCCTGCACCAGACTGTCCTCCAGCAGCCCAGTCTGGCCTCAGGGCCTGGGCCAAGGGCAGCACCTTGGTCAGCAGGCTCGGAGCAGCTCCACAGGCACCAGGTCCACTGCCGACACACCTTCCGTCCACTGGACACAGGGCCCTTTCATGGGTGCACCCTGACCCCACCGGACACCCCAGCTCCAGCAGGTGCTGGCCACGTGGTCAGCGGAGCACCTTCCCCCAGCATTTCTACTTCCAACCATGTGCGACCGTAGACGTACAAAATGTCAGATCAAACAGCCAACTGCAGCCACACCTTCCACTGGTTCTAAACTGGGCTGGCCGCCATCAGGCTTCATCACTGACCCAAGGCCCTGACCCACAGCCAGCCTCCTCGGGGCTGGGGGCCTCTCCCCCTTAGCACTGATTGGGAGGGATGAAACGGGAGTGAACTTTCAGAAGAAAGCCCAGATTTCACTAAAAAAATGCAGCAGACCATGCTGGGCAGGACCCTGGGCCTGGAGACCACCCGCCAAGCCACGGGCACTCAACAAAGCTGGTGCCAAATCCCTCTAATGCCGGTGTTTGTGGAGCGATAATTAGGGCTGGGACCCAGCTTCCTCGAAACATAATCCACGGAACCTCAGGACGGAAGACCAGGTCAGACCCACCCATTGTCGGGGAGAGAGTCGGAATGTATCAAAGACTAACAAGGCTGCATCAGGAAATGGCCTTGGGGGGACGGGGTAAATTAGGTGCCAGGAGGTGTCTTCACGGGCAGAGAACCCCTGTGCCCGGGTGCACCACAGGCCATCGGTGAGATCTGGCGGTGGGGGTGACAGGAAGAGCAAACTTGGGCTGGTAAACTCTAAAACAAGCTGCTGTTGGTGTTGACAGCTGTATGGAATCAGCTCAGGCCCACGGTGACCCTCCTCACCGCCGTTGGAATGCTCAAGTCCATTGTTTTGGACACCTTGTCACTCCGCCTCATGGAGGGTCTCCCTCGGCTTCTCCCCGTGAATTCCCCTCAGACAATGCCATTTCCTCTTCTGGAAGGAAGTGCTGGGAGTAGCTGGAGGTGGAAGCTGTATCATCAGGCAGCCCCCAGGTGAGGGTTCTCAAGTGGCCTGAAAGGACAGACTCTTGGGAGAAGGACGATGGGCGGCGGTCAGCACTCTGAGTCACACCATCAGGAGCTTGGGGACAGAAGCAACTGTGTCATGGTCCCCTTCCCTGGAGAGGGTGCCCAGCAGGGAGCATCCACCCAGAGCCTGGTCCCCGACTGCACACTGTCTGCAGACAAAATGATGCTCAGATACTCGGCAAGGAGCAGGGAGAGGCTGAAAGGGATTAAATTCTGATTTGTGTATTTTTGCTTCTGTGGCTGTTTGGTTGCATGGTGAGAAAGGGGCACAGTATAGGCAGATCCTGTCCTCCTGGCCCCAGGTGCTGGCTGAGTCACCCTGCCAGCTGTAAGCCCCTGGGGGGTGCTTCCCCATGGAGGTGGGGGACTTCCGTTCTCTCCCCTGGGTCCTTGCCCTTCTTTGAACTTCCCCCTCCCTGCTCAGTAGGCAAACTCCGAGGTGAGAAACAGGGATGTTGTCTCACCTTCCTGAATTATTTTGATAAATAAGAACTTTAAAAAAGTTGTTGCTGGGTGTCATCGAGCCAATTTTGACTCACAGTGACCCGTGTGACAGGGCAGAACTGCCCCATAAGGTTTCCTAGGTTGTAATCTTTATGGGAGCAGATCACCAGGTCTTTCTCCTGAAGAAAAACTAGAGTGTCTCTCAAATTGTTCATTTACATTCCTAGACACAGCTTTTAGCTAGTCAGCCAATGGAAACTTCCGGAATGCTTAGAGTTGGCCCAGGTGAGGTCTCGGACACTCGGGGGCAGGGATGCTTCTCCCAGGGGTCCTGAGCACCTGCCCACGGTTCTGTTGTGGGCCCTCGGATCCCCAGGACTCAGTGAGGTTGACCAGGAAATGGTGTGGCCCAGTCTCGGGCTCCTCCTGAATCATCTGGGAGGTGGGCCCATCCCCCACCCAGCACCACTTACTCTGTCAGGCCTTCTTTGTCCCTAGCCACCAGCCCCTGTCTTTGTGGGTCACCAGAGGAGCCCAGAGGGTGGCCTGGCTTAGGGGTCTGTAGTGACCGCCGTTGGAAGCCCCATCCTCCTGCACCAGGGGGCTGGACCCCATCCACTCTGCTCATGGCCCAGCCCTGTGGGGAGGCCACCAGAAGTCCTCCCAGGCCAGGGTTCAAAAGCGTGCGTGGTAGAGGCTTCCCCTGGTCTTTTTCATTCTTTAATTTTGCATTTTTAATTAAGATATAAGCTACATGCAGTAAAATGTGATAAGCGTGAGGGTTTAACAGAGGCCAACAAGCAGGGAGGCCCAGGGAAGGGGTTCCCACCAGCACCCCCAGCTGGCTCCTCAAGGCCTCCCTAAAACCTCGACCACCGCACCTCTGTGTGAAGAAGGGACCTCTAGAGAATGCAGCTGTGAACCAAGTTCCTATCCCACAAGCTCATTGGAGCATCTGTTCACCCCGTCAGCCATTTGTGGTTTAATTCAGCCCACTTTTCTGGGACAAACTTCAGCAACTGGGCAGAGAGGGCTTAGAGCAGGATGTGGAGCAAGGGTGGTCACAGGAGAAAACGAGATCACCTACAGATCTGTCACCACGGTTGGGTCAAAACCAAACACATGGCAACTCCAGGTATGCAGAGTAGAGCTGTGCTCCACAGGGTTTTCATTGGCTGATTTTCAGTAGATCGCCAGGCCTTTCTTTCTGGTTTGACTTAGTCCAGAAGCTCCACTGAAACTTGCTCAGCATCTCAACAACACAAAAGTCTACTGACAGATGGGTGGTGGCTGTTGAAGAGGTGCCTTGGCTGGGAATCGAACCTGGGTCTCCAGCGTAGAAGGCAAGAACTCTATCCCTGAACCCCCATGGCCCCCGTGGCTGTCTGATGAGCACTTTCTAAGACTCTCCTCTACACACACCTTTGCTCCTGCGAGGCCCAGGAAGAACACTGTTCATCCGCATATCGCCTCTGCTCTCAGGGGCCTCAAGCAAGGACTCCCTGGAATCCACTCCCTCGTCCCTCGGAGCCATTTGTCCAGACACTTGACCTGTCCTGAGCGAGCCCTGGCGAGTCCCCGCCACATCCTCAGGTTCCTGGTTTAAGGGATGGGAAGATGGGGCCAAGGCTAAAGGAGAGGCTGGCCTGGTGGGCCCATGTCTGCGATGTCACTTATTGCTGACACAGAGGACCACGGCTGCCGGGAGACGGACTGCATAGTGGAGGAGACCTCCCCAAGCCTGCTCCCACCCTCTGTCCCATCCCCCATCCCCCTGAGCTGCGCCCTGTCAGGGCTTGGGGCTCTGCTGGTGGCCCCAGCTCAGATGAACCAGCCGCCACCGGTCAGGCCAGGAGTGACTCTAATTGTGATTCCACCCGATTGTGCTCAGGGCTCAGCCCAGTGCCTGGGCCCCAAGTCCAGAGCTCCAATTATCCAGCGTGAGTCAGCAGTTCTGCGGGGTGAGTCCTCCATGATTCCCTCCACCCACCTCATCTGTGGAGGAGGCCATGAGGTTTTAATAAGAGGCTCACACAGAGGGGAAGTGCTTTCCAAACAGGCAAGCCTCTGGGGCCACTGTCTGTGTAAGGATGCTTGCCCTCTTGCACCACGACGCCCCATGGCCCCACCTTCCTGTCCCCCTCCTCACCACAACACCCCCACTGCCCACCCTCCTGCCCTCCTGCCCTTCTGCTCCCTCCCTCCTCCACCTTCTCTCCAGAGGGACCTCCCCACCATTCCAGCAACGTCCTCAGGCTGCACCCATGCTACCTGGAGTGGAGGTGGCCTGGAGGAGGCTGTGGTCTCTCCCACTGTCTTAGGGCTGGCCTCGGTGCCCTGGAGGCTGGGCCAGCCAAGTGGGATTGGGGTGACGGTTTCTCGGCACCTGCAGAGGCAGTGGTATCAAGTCACCCCAGGTTGGGCCAGGAGAAAGTATGTGGTTGGATGAGAATTAACCAGCCCACACCAGCAAGGCCCTTTGAGCCAGATCGTGGGGACTGGGAGTGGGGTGTTGTTATGGATTGAATTGTGCTCCCCACAATGTGTGATGAATCCTAACCCTGCCCTTGTGGTTATAATTCCATTTTGGAATAGCGTTTTCTTTTTTCTGCTAATGAGGCTATAGCAGCGTGGGGTGGGTCCTAAACCTAATCACTTCTGAGTCAAAGAAGAGCAGAAGAGACACAGAAGTGAGCACAAACCAGGGATGGCAGACGCCACCTGGAGGTCTCAAGGAACTGAGGAACACTGGGCCTACAGACACTGAGAGAGACACAGCCTCCCTCACAGCTTCCCTCCCCTTGAGCCCATGCCCTGAATTAAGACTTCCAGCCTCCTGAACTGTAAGGAAATAAATTTCTGTTGGTTAAAGCCCCCACTTGGGGCCTTTCTGTTATAGCAGTGCGAGGAGACTGAGACAGGCATTTAATTAACAGCCACAGTGGGGTCACTCACAAATGCCACACCCACCATTACACATCTCAACCTGAACACGCAGCCGTCCACGGTCCGCTGGGGCTAGAAGAGGCCTTTCCTGCCTGTGTGCACCCACAGACTGGGTTCCCGGCTGGCTCTGCTTCACTGTGACCCCAGCGTAGCCCCTCAGAAAGAAGCATGGGGCAGAAGGTGGTGATGAGGCATCAAGTGCAGAAGTGCCCAAGTGCTCACATGTTCTCAGCAACATCCCAGTGAGGGTCTCAGCCACAGCAGGCTTCGTGGCAATGCTGTGAGTCACGCGTCTTTATCTACTCACCAACGCTTTCAACTCCATCTCCAGAAAAAGACCCGTTCTTTCTTCTGTCACTCAGAATTCGTTGCTGTATTTAATTTCTGTAAATGCCATAATGCACTAACAGCTTTCATAGGCAGGTTTGGTGGGCACACAGGCTGGCTGGTGGGTGCGGTGACAGGTGTGGCGTCGGACTCTGGGGACAGGGAGGCCAAGACCATGGGTTAGCCCAGTGTATCTGCTAGAGGAGAATGTGGGGAGAGTTTCTACCACATCAGTTGCTGTAAAAAAAAATGTGTCTGTACAGGCAAAGTCCCCCACACGTCTGTCAGTTTGTCCTACTCTGGGGGCTTGTGTGTTGCTGTAATGCTGGAAACTATGTCATTGGTATTCAGATACCATCAGGGTCACCCATGGTGGACAGGTTTCAGCTGAGCTTCCAGACTAAGACAGACTGAAAGAAGGACCTGGCAGAGTCTATTTCTGAAAAGATTTGGCCAGTGAAAACCTTATGAATATCAGTGGAACATTGTTTGATATAGTGCAGAAAGATGAGCTCCTCAGGTTGGAAAGCAGTCAAAATACGACTGGGGGAGAGCTGCCTACTCAAAGTAAAGTTGGCCTTAATGACGTGAATGGAGTCAAGCTGAGCAAATAATCCGAGAAACTGAACTATATGAAGAAAAACGGGGCATCAGGATTGGAGGAAGACTCATTAACAACCTGCATTATGCAGATGACACAACCTTGCTTGCTGAAAATGAAGAGGACTTGAAGCACTTACTGATGAAGATCGAGAACTACAGCCTTCAGTATGGACTGCAACTCAACATAAAGAAAACAAAAATCCTCACAACTGGACCAATAAGCAACATCATGATAAACGGAGAAAAGATTGAAGTTGTCAAGGACATGTTGTCAGGAGGGATCAGTCCCTGGAGAAGGATATCATGCTTGGTAAAGTAGAGGGTTAGTGAAAAAGAGGAAGACCCTCAAGGAGATGGATTGACACAGTAGCTGCAAAACTGGGCTTATGCATGACAACGATTGTGAGGATGGCGCAGGATCCAGGCAGTGTTTCGTTCAGTTGTACACGGGGTCACTATGAGTTGGAACTGACTCAATGGCACCTAACAACAACAGCAAAAGGCAAAGTAGCACATCGTGATATAAAAGTGCTGACTCCAGGTCAAATCTCTATTTCCAGAATATTCCAAGAATGTAAGCATCCACTTGTCCCCTTGAAGCACTTCTCTGAGCTGAACCAGTTGGCCTTCTCCTGGGAGCCAGCCAGATAAAAACACAAGAGCTAAAAACCCATGTGAGGAGGCTGCTGCGTACAGAGACCAGCTACCAGAGGCCAAATGCGAAAAGCTGTAAGGGCTAAATGAGAGGATTTGGGGAGCGCTTGTACATGTTGGGGTACTATGGTGCAGAGGGTTAAGCCTTACTGAACATGCATGCAGTCCTTGCCTAGTGCTATTTCTCCAGTTACCGATGTTGTTCTGTGGTCTCCCCCACCTGACCACAAGGTCACGTTCACAGAGCTTCAACATGTCTTTTGGGGGACACAGTTCAACCTACAACACTCCCCTAGGTGAGCATTCTTTATTTCAACAGGGATTTTCTGGAAACAAAGCTGAGCCGACAGGATGGTTCCATCCTGGTTTCAGCAGCTAGGCACAGGGAGAGGAGAGCTGTGTCCCTCTGTAACTGCTCCCTTGGGTTGCCCTCCAGGCCTCGGTTGGCTGTTCTGATGCCCCCACGCTGGCCCTTTTACAGGAACTGTGCAAGCCTGCTGGAGAAAATGCAGTCTCCCTCAATGCCCGTTGTCAGCAGCCGGCTGCTGGTACCTAGACAGCCCATGCCGTGTGTCACGGGCCAGGCAGGACATGGTAGCTGGCCTGTCTGTCCATGTTCAGTCTGCTTAACCGCAGACCTCGTTAGCCCCCTGCGGACAGCCGACCTCCCCGCAGGCCTGAGCTCCCCGCCGGACCCCTGACTCTGAACATTCTTGCACGAATTAACTTCCTCAATTGACAGATTAAAGTGCACTGTTCACCCAGCCACCAGACCCCACTGCGTTCTGGAGAATGTCGCCGGGGCTTCAAACCGGTTGGGGCAACGGCATGGGGAGGGGAGGGGCCCAGACAGCCCAAAACATCGAGCTTGCCCCAGAAAGGGCAGGTGGGGTGGGGTGGGGTGTCAGAAATTAAACAGACAAACACAGTCAGGCATTACTGAGTTCTGCCAAGAGCGCTTTGCATGGAGCCTCCATGTAAGACGACGCGAGGTGGAGTCCCCCGGAGCAGTGGACTGGCATCCGGCTCCGCTGCAGGTGCCTGCAGTCTGCCCAGCGGCAGCTGCATCTGTACAGCCCTCTGCAGGAATGTTGTGCCCTCCCCTGTGTCGCCTGGTCCCCACGTCCCGGTGCAATGGGGGGCAGGCATCCCTGTCTTCATGTCTTAAATGGACACACGGAGGCACAGGGGAAAGGTCAGGTTCCCTCCTGCTCTCTTGTCTCCAAGCCCCAAAGACCTCCTGTGAGCCAAGCCAGGTGTTTATGACCCAGAGAGGGTACTGGGTACCCACAAGAGAGGGGCACCCATGAGAAGTACTTAGTGAGCACCTTCTGTGTGCAGAGGCAGCCGTATCAGGAGCAGGAGGAGAGGGGTGAGGCGGCCTGCCTCCACAAGGTCACACTGTGCTGGGGAGATAAGACCAGAGCAGAGAAAACAAGCAAAGTCATGGGAAGGGGGAACCTCGTGCTGCAGACAACCCCACCAGAGTGCCGGAGGGAGCCACCAGCCCCACAGGCAGAGCAGGAGGCACACGTCGAGAACAGCACCTCCTTCCTCTTGCACAGGTATGGGAAGATGGGGAACCCCACAGGTGTGAGGGGGGGATGGGGGACCCCACAGATGTGAGTGGATGATGAGGTACTCTACAGGTGTGAATAGACAATGGGGGACCCCACAGTTGTGAGCAGAGTGGGAGAATGGGGGATCCCTCAGGTATGAGCGGGGGATGGGGGACACTGTAGATGTGAGTGGAGGGTGGGGACCCCACAGGTGTGAGTGGGGATGGGAGGCCCTGCCAAAAGGCCCCCAGTGACCCTAACGTGTCACCATGGTAAGTAGGAGGTCACCTTTCTCATGGGGCAGGGCACGGAGGAGCATTCAGTGAGTGGGGACACTGTTGGCAGTGGTGAATGAACACTGTAGATGTGTGAGACTGTGTTTGCGAAACACGTTTAGGAACCTCAGACACAGAGGAGTCACAGTGTCAGCCCTCTGAGGAGCGATGACCATTTCAACCACAAAAGAAAAGCTGAGGCCCTCGCTCCAGGCCACACACCAAGACGGTCAAGTGGGGTTTGAGCCCAGACTTTTCCTGATGCAGCTCTTGCTCTTCTTTGAGGCTGTGCATCTCCCCAACCAACCATGAAGAGCAACCTCCGTCCCCATGTCTCCCTCAGTCACTGCACTCTGAACATTCTGCTTGAACGGCAAATCCAGCTGGATTCAGCATGAATCCAGTCCCCAAAATGTGGGGATGGATCCAGCCCCACCTTCCCACTTCTTCATCCATGTTGCCAGCTGCCCCCTACTTGCACTCTCTCTTTTTCTCTCTGACCCTAGACACCCAGAGCTAGGTCATAGCTCGGGAGGTCAAAGGACACTGTCCTTCAGACTACCAAATAGGCAGGCGCTAGCCACAAGTTTGGGGAGTCCACGTGACACCCTTACTTTCTGACCTGTTGGCTCCTATGCCCCTTTGGGTTCGATACGTCACTGAACAGCTCACAGAATTCCTGGTGAGCGCACCACAGTGAGGACTACAGATTTATTACAGCCAAAAAGAACACAAAGAGATTCATAGGGTGAAGTCAGGGAGAATTCCTGTGTCCCAAAGAATGCACTACCCTCCCGAGAGCAGATGCTGTTGTCAGCCAGGAAGCTCTCTGTGCCTCAGTGTTGAGGGCTTTTATCAGCCAGTCCTGCATGATAGGCTAAGTCATGTCTCCTGAGGTGAGTTGATATCGGCCCCCCAGGTGAGTCTTTCTGGTCTGGCCAGTCCCCAGTCTCCTGCACAAATCCTCGGGTGTGGCCTGGAAGTCCAAGACCAAGGCACCCCAAATACTCCAAAGGTTATTTCTCCTGAGTGAAGGACAAAGGCCACTCTCCTTAGGGTAAAACTAAGTCTTTACCCCACACAGCTCCAACAGGGAAGCTATATATCTTTGAAAATTCAGATCTGATGTCTATTCTTACGACACTGACAATTTTAACTACACTTTAGCAGTATCACACGCATATGCCTGCATGTCTGTGTGTATATATAGTGCCTCTCACAGCCACCATGGTAAGCCGTAAAATGTGCTTCTCCAGGCAACAGAAAGACCGGGTCAACAGAAGAATGTCCGAGTGCTGCTTCTAAGGCCGTTAATTGATCCTGTGCCTGGGGTCCCCTTGCAAAGCATTCTCCAGCCCTGGGCTTTACCCCACAAATGCTCTGGCACCAGCTGTCTGAAGCCTAAATCTGCTCTCCGCCAAAAAAGTGGCATTAAATGTCTTCTCGCCTTACAGATTTTCATTTTTATAACAGCATTCCTCCGGATGGAAGCTGCTGTAGGTGGTGAGGGAAGAACGGTGAGGAGCTGATTAGACAGAGGATGTGCAGCACCGACAGGGTATGATTTACGGGGACGGCTGCCACCCTGACACCCACAGAGCCTGCAGTGAGGAGCCTCCAACCCAGCACAGCTGAGCCAAAGTGAAGGGAGCCTGCCGTTCCCAGCGCTCCCATCTGCACAGCAGGGGTCTCACTGTGGCTTCCTCCTGTGTTCCTGCGGGGTGGACTCACGCCTACTTGTGTGCTCACATGCACACACTCACACACACATTCACTCTCACACTCTCTCCCATGCTCACATACACTCTCACACACTCACACACACTGTATTCTCACACTCACACATGCACACACTCACACACACACACACTGTATTCTCACACTCACATGCTCACACACACACATACATCCTCTCACACACATACACTGTATTCTCACACTCACATGCTCACACACTTACACATGCACACTGTATTCTCACACTCACATGCTCACACTCACACACACACATACATCCTCTCACACTCACACACACACTGTATTCTCACACTCACATGCTCACACACTCACACATGCACACTGTATTCTCACACTCACATGCTCACACACACATACATCCTCTCACACTCACACACACACTGTATTCTCACACTCACACATGCACACACTCACACACACATACATCCTCTCACACACACACATACACACTGTATTCTCACACTCACATGCTCACACTCACACACACATACATCCTCTCACACTCACACACACACTGTATTCTCACACTCGCATGCTCACACACACATACATCCTCTCACACTCACACATGCACACACACATACATCTTCTCACACACACACATACTGTCTTCTCACACTCACATGCTCACACACACACTCACACACACTGTATTGTCACATGCTCACACTCACACATGCACACACTCACACACATACACTCTCACACACACACTGTATTCTCACACTCACACATGCACACACTTACACACACTATTCTCACACTCACATGCTCACACTCACACACACATAGATCCTCTCACACACACACACTGTATTCTCACACTCACATGCTCACACACTCACATGCTCATACACCCTCACGTACACACATCACCATCACACACACTCACACACGTGGAGCCCAGCCAGCTGGGACGTTTGGTGGGTCTGGCTTCAGTTTGATTCAAGGTGGCCCCAGCTCTGCCTGGCCCTGAGGTTTGTATTTGTCCCTGACCATAGTGGGGACTGTGTGGGGCTCATAGCTGCAGCATCAGGGCTGCGTGCAGACTAATCTACACACACAGGGCCTGGCCCAGGGAGGCAGGAGTGTCAGGTGAGGGCAGATGTCCATGCGTTGCTTAGGGAGCATCAGAAATGCAGGCGGGTGCAGGAAAGCAGGAATTCAGCATAATGCATCATGTAAACAGAAGAGATTAGACAGGCTTAGGTCACAGAGAGGGAGAGCAACTGGGCAAAATCTGAGATAACAGTTAGAGATATTTTATCTTTACTCTCAAAGTGCCCTCCCTACAAGTGCAATATCCAAAGTCCCACTGGCTCTAAGGGAGAGAAATCCCAAAAACTGGGCTGAGTGAGGTTCCCACGTCGGTGATGCTGACAATGCTTTACTCACAGCGATGTCTACAGTGACTCCCAGAGTGCTCTCCTTTGTCCTGAGAGAGAAGAAACCATGAACCCAGTGAGCGGCAGGAGCCCCCAGCACCGTGGGCTCTGGGGGAGTCCTTGTGGGAGGGCTGGTCTACCTGCGGGGCGGGTGCAGTCCTGGTGAGGCTCAGACCCTGCGTCCCGGGACTGTGCTCCAGCAGCCAACACCTCGGGTGTGGAGTGAGGCTGGGCACAGCCTGGGGCACAGGCCTCCTGACAGCAGTGGCTCTGACAGCTGCAGAAGAGAGCATCCTGTCTCCATTTCTGAGTCCCCCATGTGCTCACACACTCATATGCGTACACTCACACATTCAGATGCTCACACATGCTCACTCACACACTCACTCACACATGCACATGCATACACACTTCCACACACTCACACAACCAGCTCTTGGACAACCAGAGCTGGGGCCCCAAGGCCTCCCCAGTGCCCCGTGTTGAGGGCTGAACTGTGTCCCCAAGAAGATGTGCTGGGGTCCTAACCCCCAAACCTGTGAACATGACCTTGTTTGGAAATAGGGTCTTGCAGGTGTTATCTGTTTACACAAGGCCACGCTGGAGTGTGGTGCGTTCTAACCCAACATGACTAGTGTCCTTATGAGAAGAGGGAATGTGGACACAGACAGAGGGGAGATACCATCTGATGACAGAGCAGAGATGGAGTCATGCTGCCACAAGCCAAGGAGCCCCCGGGGCCACCAGAAGCTGGAAGACACTAGGAACGTTGTCCCCTAGAGCCTCTGGAGGGAGCGCCGTCCCGCCGGCACCCTGAATTCAGATTCCCACCTTCAGGACAGTGAGAGAATACATCTCAGCCCCTAGAAGCCCCCCAGTGGGTGGCACTCTGTTAGAGCAGCTGGGAAGCTAAGACACCCCAGAATGCCGGCTCCATGATGGGCTGGAGCCCTCTGCCTCCCCCAGGTACTCTCTCTGTCTCTTCTGACACCTGGTGCCCCGTCTCCTGCCTGTGACTCAGAGTTGTTCCCCGGTGAGTCAAGGGCTGTCCTCAGCCCCTCACTTACCCTTTCCTTGGCTGCTCCTTGGGGATGGGAACAGGGCCTGCAAGCTTCAGGGGAGCCTTCTCCAGAAGAACCCAGCTCCTGAGATGGCTGGCTCCGTCCTGGCTCCAGCATGGGTGCTCTCTGGGCACCTCCCCCGACCCACTGTGGACCAGACCCATGAGAACCTGCCTTCCGCTGGCCGGGAAGCACAAGCTGACCAGTACCTCTGATGGGCATGGGGCCTGGCAATGTGGAGACATCCACCCCAACAGCACGGCACCAAGGAGGAGGGCCTGCCCGCGCCCATCCTTTCATGCTGTCCTTGAGTGGAGCCTCCCGACAGGGCTGATTTGAATGTGGGGGGCACTAACTGCTTCTGTCCTGGGACCTGGGACACCCAGGCAGTAAGACGGCCCTTGGAGCATCTTGGGAACTGAATTATGTCCCCCAAAATATGTGCTGAAGCCTGGTCCCTGTCCTGTGGATGTGACCTTGTTTGGTGTAGGGTTTTCTTTTGTTATGTTAATGAGGTCATACTGGCAGTAGGGTGGGTCCTAAACTTAGTCCCTTTGGAGTTACTGAAAGCAGAATAGACACAGAGACACACTCGGGGGAAGACAGACACCATGTGAGGATACCAAGGAGCCAGCGAATGCCTGGGCTACCAGCAAGGAAGAAATCCACATAGCCAAGACCCTGACTTGGACTTCTGTCCTCCTAAACTATGAGAAAATAAAGTTCTGTTTGCTAAGGCCACTCACTTGTGGTATTTCTGTTACAGCAGCTCTAGGAGACCAAGATACACTCTCTCACAGAATACACACATGCACGCATGCACACACACAGAAACACACACCCACACATATGGGCACGCACATGCACATTTGTTCATGCCCATACATGTACTCGTGTACACATGCACACATGTACCCATATATCTGTGTATGCATATACATGTATGCGTGTGCGCACACACACGAACCAACACGCATACAGACACATACAGGCACACATGCACACATGTGCACACGCACACACGTGTGTTGCCTTCTAATCAAAGCTTATGGTCAAACGTGTTAGCATTCACCCAGCACAGGCATTGACTCAGCCACACCCGTGAGTACTGGCTGAGCGCCAGACCCATTCACGAACCGTGCAGTTTTGTTTGTTGCTTGACGTATTGCTTGTTTTGTTTTTACTTTAAAATACCCCCAAACTATCAGTCCTCTTGAATCAGATTTCTGCTGTACTTGTGCTGGGAAAAATGCTGGCTATACTTGGCTCTTCTTCCTACTACAAAGGGTTTCCCATAACACCAAGTAGCCAACATCCTGTTTTCTGTCATATAAATGGTCTTTTAATTTACTTTTTTAAATCATCATAATTATTCAGTTATTATTTTCCAACCAGATCATGGGTAGTGGTTAAAGATAAGATGCTTGAGGCTCAAGCTTGAAACCGATGTGAATACACACATTGAAAGAAATTAATACATTTATCAAACACTTACCATGTGATAACCACTATGCTAAGCAGTGCACGCTTTATTTCATTGTTTTTGTCCAACCCTGTGAAATAGGCACTACTTGTCATTAAATCAGTTTTGCACAGCAAACGCTAGTTATGAGAGGTTAAGTAATCGTCCAAGGACAACCTGTTAGTAAACAGTAGATCTAGGATTCAAACCGGGCCTCCATCTCTCTGTCTGTCTCTCATTGTAAACGTCCTTCTGCCAACCACTTACAGCAGAGCAGAGAGAGAAGACGTATTTATGACATCCCACAGGAGCACTGGGCTAACAGACGCCACCTCCTCTCTGTCTCTGTCTCTGTGTCCCTTGGGGTCTATAAATGTTGCAATCGCTTAGATAAGTACATACAGGAAGTTCCTGGGTTACGAACATCTGACTTACATACAACCCGTAGTTACGAACCAACCTCTGTAAAGTCTATTATATTAAAAATTCAAGGTACATACAATGGTTTGTAATAACAGCCAGGCACTACATTGGGACATGAATTAAAACATTATGATTATTACTGTATTTTTATGTTAAAGATGTTTTAGTGTGTGTTTTTTATGCATAGAAAGGTACACTATATAGTATATACTAAAACAAACATTTGACTGAGGTCAGATATGAACCGTACCTAACTGTTCCCACTTATGTACAAATTCAACCTAAAGGCAGACTTAGGAATGGAACTTGTTCGCAATCTGGGGGCTGCCTGTACCTGCGTGTGAGTCCCCTACCATTACTTGCATATCACATGTACACACACATATACATGTATATGCTTCAGGTTAAATGAAGAATTGGGGAAAGACATGGCTTGTGGCCTTATTTAGCCAAAATGAAAAATAATCATCATAATCTTTTTAAGCCAAAAATTCCTTTGTCTGGAAATAGTAAAAAAAAAAAAAAAAAACCACACACACAAATAGAGAGATGTGGAGTTTGTTTTGACACATATAAACATACCACCTGGATAAATGCAAGGATGAATAGGAGAATGTACCGGCTTCTTTTCCCCAAGTCCACAGCCTTTGCACCCATGAGCTCCACTTTCCCCAGGAAAGTAGGCCACAGCTCTATGCTGCAGACGGCCAGCAGTGTCGCTCTGAGGCTTCCAGAGCACTCAGCCATCCGGGCAGGGTCATGGGTGGGCACTGTGAGGGTGCCTGGCCCCTGGATGTCTCCATGAAGAAGCACTTGCTGGGACCCAGACTAGAATTCAGCTGGGTGGACTGCATCCATTAGCCCAATGCTCCAAAGGGATATAATAAATCTAGTCTCTCTGCTCTGTTATAAAGGGTTGGCAGCAAGGATGTTTATAGAGAGAGACAGACAGACAGACAGAAACAGAGACACACAGAGAGAGAAACCATTGGCTCAAAATTCAACTTCCCTGTGCCCACATGTAACTGGGAGCGTTCTGAGTTCTCTGACCTCACAAGAGAGCACCTCATGCCGCTTGTCTAATTTCTCCCTCCCTCCCTGCAGCAGATCACAATCATGGGCAGTGTAGATGTTGATGGATTTGAATTTAGTTGGGTCAGTAAATGTAGGTAAACCCTTGACCTGCCTACAGTGGAAGATGGCCTTCAGAGATTGTTCTCCTGGTCCACCACCCCCGATCTGTGACATATTGGTGCCACAGATAATGGAGACCATGCCACATGAGACCCTGAGGGGAGGGGTCCAGCAGGGCCAAAGCCCTGAGCCTCACAGCCACTCTCCTTGTCCGTGTTGCTATGAACATGCTCCACTGTGCCCCTGCTGGCTTTGCCCTGCACAGATATTCACTGCCAAGTTTCCTGATTTTTCTCCAAAAATAATTTAAAAAAAAAAACAAGGGGCTTGTTTAGGATTTCCTGTTGACCTGGTGGCGTAGTGGTTAAGAGCTATGTCTACTAACCAAAAGGTTGGCAGTTTGAATCCACCAGGCATTCCTTGGAAACTCTGTGGGGCAGTTCTACTCTGTCCTATAAGGTCGCTTTGAGTTGGAATCGACTCGATGGCAACGGGTTTGGTTTTTTGGTTGTTGTTGTTATTGACCACCGAGGAAAACAATGAAAGTAAATGAGCAGTTTCAGAGGCCAGGAGAGGACTTTGATAACTCACCAATGCAGCATCAGATGGCAGCCCAAAGCCCGCTGGTGTCACCCCACTCACTCGCAGCTTGTCTCCCCACGCGGTGGAGCGCTTCCTGCGTGCCAGGCACTGGACGAGGACATTGAGGAGGCTCCTCATCCCGGAATTCACTCTCGTATGTTCTCCCATTCCCACTGTCCCTCACGCTGGGGGTCTCCATTCAGGCTACACCCCCAAGACCAGAGTTCAGCCTACTAAATAATTTACCCCAAAACCTCAGTCTGCGGACCTCTGCCACAGAGGACACCAGCTGACTTGTAAAACAAAACAACCCTTTCTTCCTTCCTCTCTGATGATACGAAGCTGCTCAATTCTTCACTGGCTAATCGGCGTCCCATGAAATATTCATCATCTGGTGGCCAGTGAAGCATTCCCTGTCTTTGGAAAGTGGCCACCATCCCTGCAGTCCCAGGAATAAAAAATGAGGAAGAAAGTAGAAAGGGGCTCATAGGGTCTTTTGGGGCTCAGGGTTTGATTTGTTCAAATGAGGGCTGGGGTCTTTGGGTGCTGAGCGGCCCTCTGGCTCCTCAGCAGCCTGGCCAAGTAGGTATACAGCGGCCAGATCAGATGAGGTTATGGTTGTCATGAATATTTCAAGGAGACCTTTTAAATGTTTGTGGATGGATTGCAGCTGTAATGCAATCCACCCCATCATCACAATTGCTTCCTGGAAACCAGGGGGAGCGACCAGCAGCAATGGAGCTGCAGCCAGGATGGGGAGAGGAGGAAAGGAGTTAGTGAGGCTTGTTCCGGAGAAGGGACACCGGCTGGCTCGGAGGAAGTGAGGCACAGGTGAGGCCCAGGTGAGGTACAAGGCCCAGGAGCCCACCCAGGTGTGGGAGATGGCTCCTAGTGTTGATCACACCAAAGACCAAACCACTTTCTTTCCTCAGGCTGGCCCCTCATTGTTTACACCAGGAAACCCATTTGTAGACATCTTTAGAAACGAACGTTCAAAAAGCAGGAGCAACGTTCTCTGAAGCTGAGAAACGCTGTTGACAGGACCCTCCCCTGATCCTCAGTTTTCTTGTCTGCAGTTCTCAGCTCCTCTTTCAGTGAGAGAGAGCGCGCTGCGTCAGCTCTGACGGTGGCAAAGTCGGGCTTGCCTTTCCCACTGTGGCCACAGGCCTGGAGGCTCCGAAGGGTCCTCAGCTGCCCCTCCTCACCCAGGGCTCCACCCGACCAGCCTCTCTGCCCTGAGTGAACTTACCTACCCTCCACATTGGACAAAACTAGCCAAGCTGAACAGATGGACTTTTGTGCTAAAACCAAGTCCCACTAACAACCTCTGGGATATAGGCCCAGTCTCCACCGGGACACCAGGCACTTAATACAGACCTCCCAGACCCCCGCCAGCTCCAGACTGGGATCGAGACCTCTGAGCACGATACACAGATAAGATATCAGAAAGCCCACAGACCAGGCACCTGGCAGCTCAGAACACCTTCATGTGTGCGGCTACCACAGCTGTGGTTACCACACGGGCAGCTACCATGTGTGTGCAGCTACCATGTGTGTGCGGCTACCATGTGTGTGCAGCTACCATGTGTGCGGCTACCACACGTGTGCAGCTACTATGTGTACGGCTCCCACGTGTGTGTGGTTACCACGCACCCAACCACCAACGTCTCTAAGTGGCTCCTGAGACAGCCGCGTTGGAGCCCCCAGAGCTGCTTCACACCGTCACCACCAACTCTCAACATTCATTTGGATTTGGGAATTTTGAGTATGGAATCACTGGCTCAGAGATTGCTCTCACCCTGTCTACAGACCATGACACATGCTGCACCAAGACCCACACCTTGGGGCCCTGAACCTTCAGGGCTGCGCCGAGGCACAAGACTACCCAACAGCAGAGCCGGCAGGTCTGTCAGACATTGAGACGCAAGGCTGTGCAGCACGTGGTGACATGGGGGCCTGCTGAAGCGGGAACATTCAGAGTCCCAGTGTGACCGCCGGACCCCGAGGAGTGACTGTGGGACCCTGAGATGTGACAGCGGGACCCTGAGGTGTGGCTGCAGGACCCCAAGATGTGGCTGCAGCCTCTGCCAGAGAGACTTGGACTCTGGAAGAAGTGCTATTCCTGAGTGCAGCTGCGTGAGGCTGCACCCCTCCCACGCCCCCTCCTTTCTGACCCCTGCGAGCCCAGGTGTCTGCTGGACTGGGTCACACCGTTCCTGTGTGGTCCAGCCCCTGAGTGGGCAAGGTGGACAAAGACCCCGGCCCATCACCATAGTTCAGGAAAGCCCTGGGGAGCAGGCCGCCTGGAGTCTGGGGATCTTAACTACCGCCCCCCATTGTGACCACATCACAGTCTAACTTCTCCCTCCAGCACCCTCACTCCCCTCACCCTTCAGGGGCCCCCAGCAGCCTCCACACACAAACCTCCAGCCTGAGGCATCCTTCAACTTGCAAAGTGTCACCACAAAGGGGAAGTGCTGAAATTGGAACACAAAATGGAAACATGTGCATCTCAAAGTATCAGAACCTCCAAGAGCCCAAGAGCATGCACGTACACCCAGAGTCCCCAGACTGTCAGAATGCCCTTCTGAGGCTGGGGGCTCAGGCTGGCTCCAGCTACAAAGAGGAACGGGGTCCACCTATGGCACCAGCTTGTGGCCTGCAGCTGCTGTCCCTCCATCTCTGGGTCTAGCCGTCCACAGAACTCCCATGAGCCAGGGACCCACCACCAGTGCTGCTGGGAGCCAGAGGCCTGTGTGGGAGCAGACTAGTGTGATAGTCAGGGTTCATGGCCCCTCAAATCTGTGCATCTCCCAGAGTTGGGAGGCACCCACAAGGCTGGCTGGACCCTGGGTGCACCTGGGTGGGCACACCTGAGCAGGCACACCTGAGGGGCACACCTGGTTCTTCACAGTCAGAGACACCCCCAGAGGCCATGGGGCTCTAAGGAATGGGCTCCCTGGTGCTGGGGGCACCCCAGGGCCTGAGGGCACTGAGGCCACCAAGCACTGCAGGCACCAGCACCTTCCAGAGCACATCCGGCCTGTGGCAGGACACAAGGCTGGAAGACCAGGAGCAGTGAGGGCAAACCAGTCAGATGGCAGGTGGTCATGGTGTAGAGTTGAGAGTTGAGGACCCAGTGGGAGATTCCCAGTGCAGACCACACGGGACATAGGACGTAGGAACATGGGACACAGGACATGAGAACATGAGGAATAGGATATGGGACCATGGGGAACAGGATATGGGAACACGGGACACAGGACATGGGAACATTTGACACAGCACATGGGGACACAGGACACGGAATATGGGACATAGGACATGGTAACATGGGATGCAAGGCATGGAAACATGGGACACGGGACATGGGGATACAGGTTATGGGACACAGGACATGGGAATATGGAACATGGGACGTGGGAACATGGGACACAGGACATGGGGACACAGGAAAGACATGGAAACTTGGGACATGGGACATGAGAACATGGGACACAAGACATAGGACCTTGGACATGAGACACAATACATAGGTCACAGGAAACAGGACTTGGGACATAGGACACAAGACATGGGACATGGGACACAGGACTTGGGGACACACGACACAGGACATAAGATATGGAATATAGCACAAGTTCATGAGACATGGAACATGAGACATAGGTTATGGGACACAGCACATGGGACTTGGGACATGGGACACGGGACATAGGTCATAAGGCATGGGACACAGGGCACTGGACACAGGACATGGGACACAGTACGCAGAACACAGGACATGGTACATTGGACACAGCATATAGGTCACAGTACAGGGGACAATGGACACAGGACATGGGACACTGGACACAGCATATAGGTCACAGTACATGGGACAATGGATATAGGACATGGGACACAGTACATAGAACCCAGGACATGGGACACTGGACACCATATATAGGTCACAGTATAGGGAACAGTGGACACAGGACATGGGACACAGTACATAGAACACAGGACATGGGACACAGTACATAGAACACAGGACATGGGACACTGGACACAGCACATAGGTCACAGTACAGGGGACAATGGACACAGGACATGGGACGTAGTACATAGAACACAGGATACAGGACATGAGGACACAGGACACAGGTCACAGGACAAAAGGAACAAAGCACCAGCCATGGGGCATAGGACACAGATCACAGGCCTTTGAGCCAAGGCTCCTTTTTAGATTCTGAGTTTCAGAGATTCTTTAAGTCACTGCAGACAAATCACGTCAATAGACTAAGCAAACGGCCCCAATGGCCCTTTCTGCAGCCCAGTTTCTGGAGCCCAGAGGGCAGGGAACATGAAGGACACAGCCCCCTTCCAGGGGTTTGCCCCCACTCTCAGATCACAGGGGTTGGCACTTGGTCCAAAGGATAAAAATAACTTCAGGAGGGACTGAGAGGAAGATGGGGTAACCTTCATGTTTCAAAGGAAAAGGGCCCCAACTTAATCCCGTTTGCCTCGGCCACATGCGCTGAGCCGCGACAGCTGGGCCAGGAGTCTTGTGTCCCAGGCCCCTTCCCCACGGCTGAACTACAGACTTCATCACTGGAAAAATCACCCAGTTGTCACAGACATGGTGAGCGTGGAGAAGGAAGGGACAAGAGTGCAGAGCATTGGACAGGGAGCTGGAGAGATGGGCCGAGGCCTGGAAGAGGGGCCACGGAGGAGGAGGGGGAGGAAGGCGGTGAGAGGGAGGAAGGCGGTGAGGGAGAGGAAGGCGGTGAGGGAGAGGAAGGCGGTGAGGGAGAGGAAGAAGGTGAGGGAGGAAGGTGGTGAGAGGGAGGAAGGCGGTGAGGGAGAGGAAGAAGGTGAGGGAGGAAGGAGGTGAGGGAGGAAGGAGGTGAGAGGAGGAAGAAGGTGAGGGAGGAAGGAGGTGAGGGAGGAAGGAGGTGAGGGGGAGAAAGGAGGTGAGGGAAGAAGGAGGTGAGGGAGGAAGGAGGTGAGGGAGAGGAAGAAGGTGAGGGAGGAAGGAGGTGAGGGAGGAAAGAGGTGAGGGGGAGAAAGGAGGTGAGGGAAGAAGGAGGTGAGGGAGGAAGGAGGTGAGGGAGAGGAAGAAGGTGAGGGAGGAAGGAGGTGAGGGAGGAAGGAGGTGAGGGGAGGGGAGGAAGAAGGTGAGGGAGGAAGAGGTGAGGGAGGAAGGAGGTGAGGGAAGGAAGAAGTTGAGGGGAGGAAGAAGTTGAGGGGAGGAAGAAGTTGAGGGGGGAAGGAGGTGAGGGGAGGAAGGAGGTGAGGGAGAGGAAGAAGGTGAGGGAGGAAGGAGGTGAGGGAGGAAGGAGGGGAGGGGAGGGGAGGAAGAAGGTGAGGGAGGAAAGAGGTGAGGAAGGAAGGAGGTGAGGGAAGAAGGAGGTGAGGGAGGAAGGAGGTGAGGGAGGAAAGAGGTGAGGGGGAGAAAGGAGGTGAGGGAAGAAGGAGGTGAGGGAAGGAAGAAGTTGAGGGGAGGAAGAAGTTGAGGGGAGGAAGAAGTTGAGGGGGGAAGGAGGTGAGGGGAGGAAGGAGGTGAGGGAGAGGAAGAAGGTGAGGGAGGAAGGAGGTAAGGGAGGAAGGAGGTGAGGGGAGGGGAGGAAGAAGGTGAGGGAGGAAAGAGGTGAGGGAGGAAGGAGGTGAGGGAAGAAGGAGGTGAGGGAAGAAGGAGGTGAGGGAGGAAGGAGGTGAGGGAGGAAAGAGGTGAGGGGGAGAAAGGAGGTGAGGGAAGAAGGAGGTGAGGGAGGAAGGAGGTGAGGGAGAGGAAGAAGGTGAGGGAGGAAGGAGGTGAGGGAGGAAGGAGGTGAGGGGAGGGGAGGAAGAAGGTGAGGGAGGAAGGAGGTGAGGGAGGAAGGAGGTGAGGGGAGGGGAGGAAGAAGGTGAGGGAGGAAAGAGGTGAGGGAGGAAGGAGGTGAGGGAAGGAAGAAGTTGAGGGGAGGAAGAAGTTGAGGGGAGGAAGAAGTTGAGGGGGGAAGGAGGTGAGGGGAGGAAGGAGGTGAGGGAGAGGAAGAAGGTGAGGGAGGAAGGAGGTGAGGGAGGAAAGAGGTGAGGGAGGAAGGAGGTGAGGGGAGGGGAGGAAGAAGGTGAGGGAGGAAAGAGGTGAGGGAGGAAGGAGGTGAGGGAAGGAAGAAGTTGAGGGGAGGAAGAAGTTGAGGGGAGGAAGAAGTTGAGGGGAGGAAGAAGTTGAGGGGAGGAAGGAGGTGAGAGGAGGAAGAAGGTGAGGGAGGAAGGAGGTGAGGGAGGAAGGAGGTGAGGGGAGGAAGGAGGTGAGGGGAGGAAGGTGGTGAGGGGAGGAAGAAGGTGAGGGGGAGGAAGAAGTTGAGGAGAGGAAGGTGGTGAAGGAAGGAAGAAGTTGAGGGGAGGAAGGAGGTGAGGGAGGAAGGAGGTGAGGGGAGGAAGAAGTTGAGGGGGGAAGGAGGTGAGGGGAGGAAGAAGGTGAGGGGGAGGAAGGAGGTGAGGGAGGAAGGAGGTGAGAGGGGAGCCCAAGGTCCCTGGACACCAGCCTCTGTGCCTGACCAAGCTGCGAGCAGCTACTCTGGTGGATCCAAAGAGCTGCAGGGACCTAATTACACATCAGAACGAAGGACCGGGCCGGCTGTGCCTGCAACAGGAGAGTGGAGCTGAGACTTCCAATCCACCATGACTGTGTGTCAGGCTCAGCCCTGGGTCCTGCTCCCCCTGCCCTCTCCTGGGCTGTCAGATCACCTGCCACAGGCCAGGGCTGCAGAACAGGCCAAGGGCCCATCCATCGCTTGCTCACATTCTCCATGAGGCTGCTTCTTGCCCAGGCCAGAGACAACAGTGCCAGGGCCGGGTCTGGGATCAGCACAGCCTTTCCCTGCTGTGTCTTGTTCATCCACCAAACAAGAATTTGTGCAGTTAAAATATAAGCCTGATTTTTCATTCGACTGTACATTTTTATTTTTAAAACCTCTTTTGATTAAACCCATTAAGCAAACCAAATTGCCAGAATTACTAAATTAAAATGCGTAACACACAATTTGGCAAAACGTCAAGAAATGTAAACTTAGGTAAGATTCTTCACAAATATTCAGCCAGTATGAGTCTCTTTTTTAGTGTATTTTTATTTTCCTCCATAGGAAGACCATTCTTCAAGCAGAAGAGAATTTTACAATTTGCTAACATAATATAAATTTATCTCTTTCCAAGAACATATATAAATTAGGGCACCATTGAGATTTTTTATCAATGCCTCAAAGAATCAATGCCTCCAGAGTACACAAAATTAGCTCTACAGTAAAACCATTTTTAAAAGAAGCCAGGCCCCCTCTTTACAGAATATAACTAATTAATCACATACTAAAAGAATAGAAATGCTTCCAATTCTATGACTATAAACTGAGCATATGCTAACGTCTCTCCCCACCTGTACATCAAACCTGGAAATAATGAAGACGGGCAGTAAATCCAAGTAGGAGCATGGTTCCCTGAAAAACAAGACAGAGCTGCAAAGTGGCAGGGTGCAAGGTCAACACACAAAAATCAGCCTGGTTTCTATACATCAGCATGCTCTGACAAAGAAATGAAGGAAACAATTTCATTTCCAATAGCGTCTTAAAGAATAAAATACCTAGTGTCTTAGTTATCCAGTGTCACTGTAACAGAAATATCACAAGTCGATGGCTTTAATGAACAGAAATACATTTTCTCACAGTTTGGAGGCTCGAAGTATGAACTCAGGGCACCAGCTCTAGGGGAAGGCTTTCTCTCTCCGTCGGCTCTGGGGGAAGGTCCTTGTTCCTTAGTTCCTTGGTGATCTTCATGTGGTATGGCATCTATCTTCCCCCACCTCTGCTTTCTTCTCTATGCCTAATCTGCTTGTTTTAGATCTCTAAGGCGACTGGCTTAAGACAACCCTACACTGATACATTGTTGTTAGGTGCCATGGAGTCAGTTTTGACTCATAGTGACCCCATGTAAAATAGAACGAAACACTGCCTGGACCTGTGTCATCCTCACAATCATTGCTATGCTTGAGCCCATTGTTGTAGCCACTGTGTCAATCCATCTCATTGAGGATCTTCCTCTTTTTCGCTGACCCTCTATTTTGCCACCCCAATGTGTCTGTCAGTTTTTTGTACTGTGGGGCCTTGTATTTTGCCGGGATGCTGGAAGTTATGCCACCAGTATTCAAATATCAGCGTGGTCACCCATGGCCAATATGTTTCAGCTGAGCTTTCAGACTAAGACAGACTAGGAAAAAGGACCCAGCGCTCTACTTTTGAAAAGAATTAACCAATGAAAACTTTATGAATAGCAGAAGAACATTGTCTAATATAGTGCCGGAAGATGAGCCCCTCAGATTGGAAGGCATTCAAAATACGACTGGGGAAGAGTTGCCTCTTCAAAGAACAGTTGACCTTAATGACGTGGATGGAGTCAAGCTTTAGGGACCTTCATTTGAGGATGTGGCAAGACTCAAAATGAGAAGAAACAGCTGCAAACATTCATTAAGAATCAGAACATGGAATGTATTAAGTATGAATCTAGGAAAATTGGAAATCGCCAAAAATGAAACGGAACACATAAAGACCAATATCCTAGGCTTTAGTGAGCTGAAATGGACTGGTATTGGTCATTTTGAATTGGACAATCATATGGTCTACTCTGCCGGGAATGACAAATTGAAGAAGAATGGCGTCACTCTACAAGGAAGGCCAGTTAATATGATTATTATTCGAATTTACACACCAACCACTAAGGCCAAAGATGAAGAAACTGAAGATTTTTACCAACTTCTGCAGGCTGAAATTGATCAAAAATGCAGTCAGGATGCACTGGTAATTACTGGAGATTGGAATGCAAAAGTTGGAAACAAAGAAGAAGAATAGGTAGTTGGAAAATATGGCCTTGGTGATAGAAATGATCCTGGAGATCACATTATAGAATTTTGCAAGACCAACGACTTCTTCGTTGCAAATACCTTTTTTCAACAACATAAATGGTGACTATACATGTGGACCTCGCCAGATGGAATACACAGGAATCAAATCGACTACATCTGTGGAAAGAGACAATGGAAAAGCTCAATATCATCAGTCAGAACAAGGCCAGGGGCTGACTATGGATCAGACCATCAATTGCTCATATGCAAGTTGAAACTCAAGAAAATTAGAACAAGTTCACAAGATCCAAAGTACGACCTTGAGTATATCCCACCTAAATTTAGAGACTGTCTCAAGAATAGATTTGATGCCTTGAACACTGATGACCAAAGACCAGACAAGTTTTCATACATGAAGAGAGCAAGGGGTCATTAAAAAGGCAGAAGAGAAAGAAAAGACCTAAACGAATGTCAGAAGAGATTCTGAAACTTGCTCTTGAATGTCAAGCAGCTACAGCAAAAGAAGAAGATGATGAAGTAACAGAGTTGAACAGAAGATTTCAAAGGGCAGCTCGAGAAGACAAAGTAAAATATTATGGTGACATGTGAAAAGAGCCGGAGACAGAAAGCCAAAAGGAAAGAACACGCTCAGCATTTCTCAAGCTGAAAGAACTGAAGAAAAAATTCAAGCCGCGACTTGCATTACTGAAGGATTTTACGGGGAAAATATTAAATGACGCAGGAAGGATCAAAATAAGATGGAAGGAATACACAGAGTCACTATACAAAAAAGAATCGGTCGACATTTGATCATTTCAGGAGGTAACATATGATCAGGAACCAATGGTCCTGAAGGAAGAAGTCCAAGCTGCACAGAAGGCATTGGCGAAAAACAAGGCTCCAGGAATTGATGGAACACCAAGTGAGATGTTTCAACAAACAGATGTGGCACTGGAAGTGCTCACTTGTCTACGCCAAAAAATTTGGAAGACAGCTACCTGGCCAACCGACTGGAAGACATCCATATTGATGCCTGTTCCCAAGAAAGGTGATTCAACCGAACACGGAAATTATCGAACAATATCATTAACATTATATGCAAGCAAAATTTTGCTGAAGATCATTCAAAAGCAGCTGCAGCAGTGTATCAACCAGGAACTGCCAGAAATTCAAGCTGGATTTAGAAGAGGACGTGGAACCAGGAATATCATTGCTGATGTCAGATGGATCCTGGCTGAAAGCAGAGAATACCAGAAAGATGTTTACCTGTGTTTTATTGACTATGCAAAGGCATTCGACTGTGTGGATCATAACAAATTATGGATAACATTGCGAAGACTGGGAATTCCGGAACACTGAATTGTGTTCATGAGAAATCTGTACATGGATCAAGAGGCAGTTGTTTCAACAGAACAAGGGGATGTTACATGGTTTAAAGTCAGGAAAGGTGTGCGTCGGCGTTGTATCCTTTCACTATTCCTATTCAGTCTGTATCCTGAGCAAATAATCTGAGCATGTGGACTCTATGAAGAAGAACGGGGCATCAGGATTGGAGGAAGACTCATTAACAACCTGTGTTGTGCAGATGACACAATTTTGCTTGCTGAAAGTGAAGAGGACTTGAAGTACTTACTAATGAAGATCAAACACCACAGCCTTCAGTATAGATTACACCTCGACATTAAGAAAACAAAAATCCTCACAACTGGACCAATAAGCAACATCATGATAAACGGAGAAAAGATTGAGGTTGTCAAGGATTTAATTTTACTTGGATCCACAATCAACACCCATGGAAGCAGCAGTTAAGAAATCAAAAGACACGTTGCATTGGGCAGATCTGCTGCAAAAGACCTCTTTAAAGTGTTGAATAGCAAAGATGTTACCTTGAGGACTAAGGTGTGCCTGACACAAGCCATGATGTTTTCAATCACCTCATATGCATACAAAAGCTGGACAATGAATAAGGAAGACCAAAGAAGAATTGACACCTTTGTGTTGTGGTGTTGGGGAAGAATATTGAATATACCATGGACTGCCAAAAGAAAGAACAAATCTGTCTTGGAAGAAGTACAACCAGAATGCTGCTTAGAAGCAAGGATGGCAAGACTGTGTCTCACATACTTGGGACATGTTGTCAGGAGGAATTGGTCCCTGGAGAAGGACATTATTCTTGGTAAAGTAGAGGGTCAGCAAAAAAGAGGAAGACCCTCAATGAGATGGATTGACACAGTGGCTGCAACAATGGGCTCAAGCATAACAACTATTGTGAGGATGACATAGGACCAGGCAGTGTTTTATTCTGTTGTGCATATGGTCACTATGAGTCAGAACCAACTCGAGGACACCTAACAACAAAAACAACTACTTTACCAAGCATGCTATCCTTCTCCAGGGACAGAGCCCTCCTGATAACATGTCCAAAGTATGTGAGACGAAGTGTGGCCTTCCCTGCTTCTAAGGAGCATTCTGGCAGTACTTCTTACAAGACAAATTTATTCATTCTTTTGGCAGTGCATGGTATATTCAATATTCTTCACCAACACCACAACTCAAAGGGGTCAATTTTTCTTCCATCTCCTTATTCACTGTCCAGCTTTCACATGCATACAAGGCAACTGAAAACACCCTGGCTTGGGACAAGTCCACCTTATCCTTAAAGTGACAACTTTGCTTTTTAAGACTTTAAAGAGGTCTTTTACTGCGTATTTGAAAAAGCATGGTGAAACGATACAACCCTGAAGCACATCTTTCCTGACTTTAAGCCACACAGTATCCCCTTGATCTGTTTGAACGACTGCCTCTTGATCTATGTACAGGTTCCTCATGAGCACAGTCAAATGTTCCGGAATTCCAATTCTTCACAATGTTATCCATAATTTGTTATGATCTATATAGTCAAATGCCTTTGCATAGTCGATAACACACAGATAAACATCTTTCTGGTATTCTCTGCTTTCAGCCAGGATCCAGCTGACATCAGCAATGATATTCCTGGTTCCACGTCCTCTTCTGAATCTGGCTTGAATTTCTGGCAGTTCCCTGTCAATGTACTGCTGCAACTGCTTTTGAATGATCTTTAGCAAAATTTTACTTGCATGTGATATTAATGATAATGATTAATATTGTTCGATAATCTGCACATTCGGTTGAATCACCTTTCTTGGGAATAGGCATAAATATGGATGTCTTCCAGTCTGTTGGCCAGGTAGCCATCTTCCGAATTTCTTGGCATAGACAAGTGAGCACTTCCAGTGCCACATCTGTTTGTTGAAATATCTCACTTGGTATTCCATCAATTCCGGGAGCCTTGTTTTTTGCCAATGCCTTCAGTGCAGCTTGGACTTCTTCCTTCAGTACCATCAGTTCTTGATCACATGCTGCCTCCTGAAATGGTTGAACATCGACCGATTCTTTTTGGTATAGTGACTGTATGTATTCCTCCCATCTTCTTTTGATACTTCCTACGTCATTTAGTATTTTGCCTCACTAAAGTAATCAGAGAACCTTATTCCCAAATGGGATTACATCCACAAGTATAAGGGTTAGGATTTCTAACACATATTTTTTTGGGACACATATCAATCCTTAACACTTTGGAATAAATTTAACCAGGGAGGTGGAGACTTTTACACTGAAAACTATAAAACATTAATGAAAGAAATTAAAGAAGATCTGTAAAAATGTAAGGACATTCCATGTTCATGGACTGAAAGATTTAATATTGTTAAATTGTCAATACTACCCAAAACAATCTATAGATTCAATGCAATCTCTACCAAAATTCCAACAGCCTTCTTTGCAGAAATGGACAAGCAAATCCTCAACTTTATATGGAATTGCAAGGGGCCATGAATAGCCAAAGCAATCTTGAAAAAGAAGAATAAAGTAGGAACACTCCCGCTTCCTAATTTCAAAACATACTCTAAAGCTGCAGTACTTAAAACAGTCTAGTATGGGTACAATGATAAACATACAGACAAATGGAATAGAACTGAGAGTTCAGAAACAAACACATATATTTAGGGTTTGATACCCAGTATATGTAGAGCAAGCTTTTCATAGGTCAATTTTTCAGAAGTAGCCTGCCAGGTCCTTCTTCCTAGTCTGTCTTAGTCTGGAAGCTTCACGGAAACCTGTCCGCCAAGGGTGACCCTGCTGGTATTTGAAATACCAGTGGCAAATCTTCCAGTATCACAGCCACATGCAAGCCACCACAGTAAGACAAACTGACACAAATTGGCCAGTGAAAACCTTATGAATAGCAGCGGAACACTGTCTGACAGAGTGCCAGAAGATGAGCCCCTCAGGTTGGAAGGCACTCAAAATACTACTAGGGAAGAGCTGCCTCTTCAAAGTAGGGTCGACCTTAATGACATGGGTGGAGTAAAGCTTTTGGGACCTTCATTTGCTGATGTGGCACGACTCAAAATGAGAAGAAACAGTTGCAAATATCCATTAATAATAGGAACATGGAATGTAGGAAGTATGAATCTAGGAAAATGGGATGCCATCAGAAATGAAATGGAACACATAAAGATCGATATCCTAGGCATTAGTGAGCTGAAATGGTCTGGTATTGGCCATTTTGAAGCAGACGATCATGTGGTCTACTCTGCTGGGAATGACAACTTGAAGAGGAATGGCGCTGCATTCATCACCACAAAGATTATTTCAGGATCCATCCTGAAGTACAGCGCTGTGAGTGATAGGATAATATCCATTAGACCTACAAGGAAGACCAGTTAATATGATTATTATTCTAATTTACACACCAACCACTAAGGCCAAAGATGAAGAAATTGAAGATTTTTACCAACTTCTGCAGTCTGAAATTGATCGAAAATGCAGTCAAGATGCATTGATAATTACTGAGGATTGGAATGGGAAAGCTGGAAACAAAGAATAACAATTGGTAGTTGGAAAATATGGCCTTCATGATAGAAATGATGCCAGAGATCACATTATAGAATTCTGCAAGACCAACAACTTCTTCATTGCAAATACCTTTTTTCAACAACATAAACGGCGACTATACACGTGGACCTTGCCAGATGGAATACACAGGAATCAAATCGACTACATCTGTGGAAAGAGATGATGGAAAAGCTCAATATCATCAGTCAGAACAAGGCCAGGGCCCAACTGTGGAACAAACCATCAATTGCTCATATGCAAGTTCAAGTTGAAACTGAAGAAAATTAGAACAAGTTCACGAGATCCAAAGTACGACCTTGAGTATACCCCACCTGAATTTAGAGACCATCTCAAAGGCAATTCTGATGAGGGCCCAGAAGGAAGTGAGGAGAAAGTCTCTATTGTTTTAGAGAATACATATGGCACCAGCAACAGAAAGTTGCTAGAAATGTGGACATTAAATGTGCTTCTGATGAGGCTTTAAAAGCAAATGATGAACATGTGATTGGACAATGGAGGAAGGGTGATACTTTTAATGCAATGGCAAAGAACTTGTCTGAATTATGTACAAATGTTTGGTGGAGGGTAGAACTTGTAAGTGATGAACTTAGATATCTGGCTGAGAAGATTTCTAAGCAAGATCTTAAAGGGGCTCCATGGTTTCTCCTTGCTGCTTATAGTAAAATGTGAGAAGAAAAAGATGGACTTAAAAATGAACTGTGCAACATGAAAACAGAACCTGAATATTTGGAAAGTTCTGTTGTACAAACCAAGGACACGTCTCCTAGAATGTTCACCAGGGACATGGCTACACAATCTTTTGTTAAAGAGATTAAGCCTGTGACTGATGGATCTAACCAACCACCACAGCAGAAAAATCCATTAGCTTAGACTGAAGGAGACAGGGAAAGAACGCTCTCTGCCTCTTGGAATTTTACAGACAGGAAACAGGCCAAAGGAGCTACATCTGTTGTCCTCCAAGAAAAGTAAAGGACCATCCCTGGAGCAACTCGAATATCAGCAGAACTGTTGGAAGAAGCACTGGAAGCAGAGCCTTCTCAGTTTCAAACAGTGGGTCCATGGTCTCCTGGATCTCAAAAGGTAGGTTTCAGAGGAGGATCTTTGCCAACTCAGTTCCCAAGTGTAGGCCTGCCATTAAGGTGTGTCAAGGGGATAGGGCTGCCTCCCAAAGCTGAGGGGCACGGTACCTATGCCCAAGTGGCAGAAGAACAGGGCCTGTCAGGGCCAAGGGGGTGGGGTCACCACAAAGATGCACTAGGAGAATGGGACCACCTGAAGCCAAAGGAGCAGAGTTCCTGTCCCAGTAGGACTGGAAGGTGGAGCTGAAGCCCAGGGCTGAGGGGCCTCTGCCCAGAATCTAGAGATCTTGGCCAACACCCAGAGTCTGTAGGGCAGGGCCATTGCCCAGATGGTCTCAGAGAAGAGAGGATTATTTTGAAGCCTTGAGAGCTAATATAATTTGTTCTGCTGGGTTTTGTACTTGCTTGGTGTCTGTTATCCCTTCTTTCCCTTCAATTTCTCTCATTTGTAATGGAAATGTCTACCTTGTGCCTGTTCCACCATTGTACTTTGGAAACTGATAACTTGTGGTCTAGATTTCACAGGTTCACAGATGAAGAGAAATTTTGCCCCAGGATGGAATACGCCTTTAAAGTCTCACCCATATTTGATTAAGATGATTCAGAAGATGAGATCTTGAACTTGGAGTTGATTTAAGACTTTTGAGATGATGTGATGGGGTGACTGTATTTTGCATGTGGCAAGAATATGAATTTGGGGGATGCCAAAGAGTGATATGTTATGGATTAAATTATGTCCTCCAAAAATATGTGCTGTAAATCCTAACCTCTACGCCTGTGGTTATAATCCCATTTGGGAATGGGTAGCCTTTGTTATATTAATGAGGCAGGATTAGTGTAGGGTGTATCTTGAGTCAATCTCTTTTGAGATATGAAAAAGATTAATAACCTTTTTGTGACCTATTATTTTTTCCATTTAATTTTTTGTTGATACTATGTGTTTTCAGTAATGGAGGGCACGCTGAAACATTGAGTGTGTCTGAGTTTTTGGTAGGTAATATAGTTTTTGTTTTATGCCTCATTCCAAGAATCATATCCTTGGAGTCCAGAGGTACATATGTGTACCAAAAAAAATTTCAATATTCATGTTTTTCCTACCAAAAATTCAATGATTCAGCACCATCTCGTACAATATCCTATAAAAACAGTAATTTGTGGCACACTCCTGTTTTTTTCCATTTCAAACTGTTATATAGGGCCTTGCCTGATGGCAGCGTGTACTGTCAGCGGGACAATAGCTTCTCTCAATGAACCCCAGAGATACAAAAATTAAGTGGTAACTATATATACCACTGGTCCAGAAAGGATTAAACAAGCGAGTAGAGGACAGATGGGGTAAGATAGATGCTAAGACACATGGAGGTATCCACAGAACCAGGAGGCAGAAGCTGAAGAGACAAGGACCTTCCCCCAGAGCTGACAGAGAGAGAAAGCCTTCCCTAGAGCCAGCACTGTGAATTCAGATTTCTAGCCTCCCAAACTATGAGAAAATAAATTTCGGTTTGTTAAAGCCATCCACTTGCGGTACTTTTGTTACAGCAGCACTAGATAACTAAGATACGAATGCACACTCACTAGGATGGTAAAAATAAATACAAGTCAGACAACAACCAAGTGTTGTTGAGGATATTAAAAAATGGGAACTTTATACACCTCTGTTGAGGTTTGCAAATTGGTACGACAACTTTGGAGTACAATTGAGCATGACATGGTAAAGTTGAATGTGCATGTCTACTACTGTGAAGCAATTTCACCCTAGGCATATAACTCAAAAAACCCTTCTGCATGTGTACAAGGCGGTCTGTGCAAGAATGTTTACAGCAACATTGGTAAAGTGGCACAAGAGCTGAAAAAACAGGCAATGTTCATCTTCAACAGAATGGTAAGTAAACTGTTGTATATCCATATGATGAGACACAGAGCTGGTAAAATAATCTATAGTCACACGTGCCATAGAAGTGCAACTCAGAACATGATGTTAAGGAAAAGAGGAAAGTGAAGAAGGACACTTATAGTGAAGCCCAATCATTTCCAGTACAGAACGATGTAATGTTTAGAGACTCATAGACACGTTCATGTGCAGTAAACCTATGAAGAAAACCAATAGAACCTTTATTAAAAAATCAGCATAATGATTACCTGTAGGAACAAGGAATAACATTGCTGATGTCAGATGGCTCATGGCTGAAAGCGGAGAATACCAGAAAAATGTTTACCTGTGTTTTATTGACTATGCAAATGCATTCAACTGTGTAGAACATAACAAATTGTGGATAACATTTTGAAGAATGGGAACTCCAGAACACTTAATTGTGCTCATGAGGAACCAGTACATAGATGAAGAAGCAGTCATTCGAACAGAACAAGGGGATACTGTGTGGTTTAAAGTCAGGAAAGGTGTGTATCAGGGTTGTATCCTTTCACCATACTTATTCAATCTGTATCCTGAGCAAATAATCTGAGAAGCTGGACTATATGAAGAAGAACGGGGCATCGGGATTGGAGGAAGACTCAACAACAACTTGCATTATGCAGATGACAAAACTTTGCTTGCTGAAAGTGAAGAGGACTTGAAGCACTTACTGATGAAGATCAAAGACCACAGCCTTCAGTATGATTACACCTCAACATTAAGAAAACAAAAAATCCTCACAACTGGACCAATAAGCAGCATCATGCTAAACAGAGAAAAGTTTGAGGTTGTCAAGGATTTAATTTTACTTGGATCCACAATCAACACCCATGGAAGCAGCAGTTAAGAAATCAAAAGACACGTTGCATTGGGCAGATCTGCTGCAAAAGACCTCTTTAAAGTGTTGAGAGCAAACCTTCATGACTAAGGTGCACTTGACCCAAGCCATGGTGTTTTCAGTCACCTCATACGTGTGTGAAAGCTGTACAATGAATAAGAAAGACCAAAGAAGAACTACTGGACTGCCTAAAGAACGACCAAATCTGTCTTGGAAGAAGTACAGCCAGAATGCTTCTTAGAAGGGAGGATGGCAATACTATGTCTCACATACTTCGGACATGTTGTCTGGAGGGATCAGTCCCTGGAGAAGGACATCATGCTTGGTAAAGTAGAGGGTCAGTGAAAAAGAAGAACACCCTCAACGAGATATATTGACATAGTGGCTGCAACAATGGGCTCAAGCACAACTATTGTGAGGATGGTGCAGGACAGGGCAGTGTTTCATTCTTTTGTACATAGGATAACTATGAGTTGGAACTGACTGGATGGCACCTCACAACAATATCAACAGCAGTATGGACTGGGATGTGATCAGTTAGGGGTACAAGAAGGCTTCAAACGTATTGACAATGTTCTAATTCTAATCTCAGGTAGAGGGTATCTAGGTGTCCATTTTATTACTATTCTTTAAAGTATATATTTCATACACTTTTACATATTTGCTATATTTCACACACACAAAATCATTTTAATGAACTGGAAAGTTTTAGTAAAATAAATAGTATGGCACTCAGGGGAGCAATGCCTCCAAGTCCGAGGGAAATAATTTCTGACACCCTAAGTGACTTTCCCAAGAAGGTGAAGCATCCTGAAGCATACATTAATTCAGGAGATTCACTGCACGCGGCCTTTATTGAAACATCTACTTGGTGCTGAAATTTAGCCAAACAATAAATGAATAAAAACAAATAATTCAAGAATGTAGCCACTGAAATAAAATTAAAAAAAAAAAATCTTACTAGATAGACTAACTCCAATTTGAATGCAGTCAAAGAGAGAATTTGATATTTGGAAGATAATACTGAAGAATTTGTTGAGATTCTGACAGACTCTTCAATATAAAAGAGCAATTCAAAGATATTAAAGATAAATAATGCTTCATAGGTGTTCTAGAAAAAAAGGGTATAACAGAGAGGCAGCATTTGAAGGAGTCTTCTATAATGGAAGAAAGACATTAGCCCTTGAAACAAATAAACAGATGTGCATTTCATACACTGAGCATGACAATTAAGGATTATCCACCCCTAAACACAATATAAGGTGACTGCATGACTTCAAAAGCAATATTTAAAGCTTCCAAAGAGAAAGGCATGCTGCCTACAAAAACTACTCAAGGCGGACTTGCATCAGCAACAACATATGCCAGAAGATAATGGATTGTTGTTGTTTTTAGTTGCAACTCATGGCGACCTTATGTATAACAGAATGAAACATTGCTCAGTCCTGCACCATCTTCATGATCATTGGTATGTTTCAGTCGGTTGTTGAGGTTATTGTGTCAATCCATCTCATGAAAGTTTTCCCTCCTTTTCACTGACCCACTGCTTTACCAAACGATATCTATTTCTAGCCAGTTGGTCTTTCACATCATTAGGAAAGATAAGGGAACTATTTCTGGCTAACTTTGCTTCAGCAACAATAAATGCCAGAATATAATGGAGTAACATCTACAAAATGCTAAAAGGAAATAACTCTAGATCTAGGATTTATACCGGTTATTTAAGAAGGAGGGCAAAATAAAGACATTGTTAGACCTTTGAAGACAAAAGGAGAGGAGCAACCACAAATCCACACTAAACAGAATTTAAAGATGCACTTCAGTAAAATGATAATAAAGTTAGAGGGAAGGCATGTGATGTAACAGACAACTGTGTGTGCAAGAGATTAAGTTTTCAAGTCATCTTAAGTTTTTAAAAAATCTTTTGAAAAAAATAGCTTTTGTTTTAAAAGGTAAAAATAAATATCTAGACAATAACAGTTTGGAAGGAAAGATAGCGGTAATTAAAACTTGTTATTTGGAGGAAGAGAAGAGAAACACTGAATAACTTTAGCAAAGTAGAGAAAACATATAATTAACTACATGTATTTAAATAATTTCAACAATGAGCACGAAAAAAATTTAAATACTTAATTTCTACCTAACAAAGGAACAAAAGGGAAATACAGAGAATTTTATTAGCCCAACAGAAGCTGCAAATATTTCAAGATAGAGACAGACAGAAAAGAGAGAGAGACAGAGAATAGACAAGAGAAATCACAAAATAATGGGCATAAATATGTACAAATATATAGATAACTACATTAAGTATAAATAGATTGCATGAATTAAATTATTCTTTTAAAATATAGACACTATCATATTAGATTTTTCAAATTCCAGCTAATGTTGTTTACGAGAACCACATTTAAAACTAACTAAAGAGTAGAAATGAAGCAACTGGAAATGATAAATAATAAAAAATATTAATCAAATGAAAGTTGTTATGATAATATCAGACTAAATAAAACCTAAGGCAGAAAAATAGAGATAAAAAGAGGTACTGCACAACAATGCAAGGAGCAATGCATCCAAGAGGCTTAACAATTATAAACATCCAGGCGCCTAACAATATAGCTTGGAAATAAATAAGCAAAATGAACTGAACTGCAAGGAGACAAAAGCAAAAATTTGTTAGGAATTGTTAACATCTCTTTTTAAAAGTGGCAAATAAAGTAGACTAAACATTAGGAAAGATGTAGATCTAAAAAATAAAATTAACAAACATGACCAAAGCTTTACATATAGAAACCTGAACCCAACAAATATAATTTTTTTTAATAGAAGCTTTTATTAAAAGAAAAACCACCTATGATTCCACAAAAGAAGCTTTAGCGCATTTCAAGGTATTAATTTCAAAGAACTAAGAGATAATGAAATTACTACAGGGCAAAATTTGTGTGATAGAGCTAAAGCTGTTTTTAGAGAGACATGTATATTTGTAAGTACATTTATTAGAAAAAAATAAAGGCTGAAAAGTATTAATCAAGTTTTCAACTTAAAAAGAATGAAAAAGAAGAGAGTAAATCTAAGGAAAACAAAAAGGAGAAAATATTAAAGAACATAAAGTAATGATATTGAAAATAAGAAATCAATAGAGACAAGACAATAAATTGGTTCTTTGAAAAAACTAAAAATATAGGCAAGATTTTCTCAAGCTAAAAAAACTGAAGAAAAAATTCAAGCTTCAAGTTGCAATTCTGAAGGATTCTGTGCAAAGTATTGAGTGATGCAGGAAGCACGAAAAGAAGATGGAAGGAATACACAGAGTCACTATACCACAAAGAATTGGTCGACGTTCAACCATTTCAGGAGGTAGCATATGATCAAGAATTGATGCTACTGAAGGAAGAAGTCCAAGCTGCACTGACGGCATTGGCGAAAAACAAGGCTACAGAAATTGATGGAATATCAGTTGAGATGTTTCAACAAATGGATGCAGCGCTGGATGTGCTCACTCGTCTCTGCCAAGAAATTTGGAAGACAGCTACCTAGCCAACTGACTGGAAGGGATCCACATTTGTGGCCATTCCAAAGAAAGGTGTTCCAACAGAATGCAAAAATTATCGAACAATATCATTAATATAACAGGCAAGTAAAATTTTGCTGAAGATAATTCCAAACAGGTTGCAGCAGTACATCAACAGGGAACTGCCAGAAATTCAAGCCAGATTCGGAAGAGGATATGGAACAAAGGCTATCACTGCTAATGTCAGGTGGATCTTGGCTGAAAGCAGAGAACACCAGAAATATTTTATCTGTATGTTATTGACTATGCAAAGGCATTCGACTGTGTGGATGATAACAAATCGTGGATAACATTGTGAAGAATAGGAATTCCAGAACACTTAATTGTGCTCATGCGGAACCTGTACGTAGACCAAGAGGCAGCCATTCGAACAGAATAAGGGGATGCTGCGTGGTTTAATATCAGGAAAGGTGTGAGTCAGGGTTGTATCCTTTCACCAGACTTACTCAATCTGTATGCTGAGCAAATAATATGAGAAGATGGACTATATGAAGAAGAACATGGCATCAGGATTGGAGGAAGACTCACTAACAACCTGCGTTATGCAGATGATACAACCTTGCTTGCTGAAAGTAAAGAGGACTTGAAGCACTTACTGATGAAGATCAAAGACCACAGCCTTCAGTATGGATTACACCTTAACATAAAGAAAAAAAAGTCCTCGCAACTGGACCAATAAGCAACATCATGATAAATGGAGAAAAGAATGAAGTTGTCAAGGATTTCATTTTACTTGGATCCACAATCAACACCCATGGAAGCAGCAGTCAAGAAATCAAAAGACACCTTGCATTGGGCAAATCTGCTACAAAAGACCTCTTTAAAGTGTTGAAAAGCAAAGATGTTACCTTGAAGACTCAGGTGCACCTGAACCAAGCCACAGTATTTTCAATCGCCTCATATGCATTCAAAAGCTGGACAATGAACAAGAAGAGCAAAGAATTGATGCCTTTGAATTATGGTGCCAGAAGAACAAACAAAGCTATATTGGAAGAAGTACAACCAGAATGCTCCTTAGAAACAAGGATAGCAAAATTTCATCTCACGTCCTTCGGACATGTGATCAGGAGAGACCAGTCCCTGGAGAGGACATCATGCTTGGTAAGGTAGAGGATCAGCAAAAAAGAGGAAGACTCTCAAGGAGATGGATTGACACAGTGGCTGCTACAGTGGGCTGAAACACTTAGCAACAATTGTGAGGATGGTGCAGGACTGGGCAGTGTTTTGTTCTGTTGTGCACAGGCTCGCAATGAGTCGGGATTGACTCAACAGCACCTAACAACCTAACAACAACACTGCAAGCTCATACAGATACACACACGCAAGCATGTACACACACACCTGCATGTATGTACACATACACACACAGACTGACATGCAAGTGCACACACATGACACACACTTGCACATGCCTGAATATAAACACCACCTCTCACGTGGCCTCCACGCCCATCACAGCTTGAAAAGTGGTTGTGTCAGCTCATGTCGTCCTGTAAGATGTAAACTGGGTGATTAAGTCAACTAGTCACTCTTAGCCTGGTGGGGCGCAGACAAGTCTCCCTGCACCCCAGCCTCACTTGGTATGGGAGTTCCTGGGTTTGGGCAGGGCGGGGCCATTCTGATGACCTCAATTAGAGGTTGGATGGAGGAGTCTGTGAGGGGTGAGAGGGCCTCATTCCAGCTCCTGGAAGGTCCAGGACCCTCTGCCAGTCTGTAAGCGGGATAACTGGAATAGCGGCAGCTTGTCCTTCAAATTCCAGGGCAGCCAGCAGGAGGAAAACACTCAGGTGTCTCCCACATGTGGCACCCACATCGCCCAGTGCTGGTGTTGGTGGTGGTGGTATCGTCAAGCTGTGTCGTCCAGCATATAGTCTTTCATTTAAAATGCCATTGCAATTATCCCCTTTCTATTGGCAAAAATCTCCCTTAGAGCAAGAAAAGGAGCTGTTGCTGTCTCACCCTCCTTGTTAAAGATTTGCTCTGGCATGAAGGTTCCATTTCATGACCATGGAAATGCACCCCTGGAAGCTGTCCAGTGTCTCGCAAATCCTGGGTGGTGATGTGGAAGAGTCAGCCCTGAAGCCACGCACGGTCTCCCGTGCGCTCGTGCGGGGTGAGCCCTGTCTAACAGGAAAATCTAATCGTAGAGCATTCAATCATTCTCCCTCCCTCTTTGCTGGCTACGGTAAACAGACTTCTCTTTTTTTCCTTTCATCCCTGTGGTCTGGGCTCTGCATCTGTCCCTCTGGCATTGTCCCCACTAACAGCCATGCAGCCGGGGCCAACTCCAGGAGGAAGATGAAGGGCAGCACTGATGCCGTATCGCATGGCTCCTGCAACTGGCAACAGCCTGGGTGTGTGCACAAGCGTGTGTGTGTGTGTGCAAGCATGTGTGTCGGTGTTGTGTGAGCATGTTTGTGTGTATGGGTGTGTGTGAGTGAGCATGTGTGAGAGTGTGTGAGTGTTGTGTAAACATGTGTATGAGATTGTTGTGTGAGTGTGAATGTGTGCGTGTATACGTGTGAGCATCGTGTGAGTGTGTGAGAGAGTATACGTGTGCATATGTATGCCTGAGTGTGAGATGTGCATGTGGGTGTGAATGTGTATGTGAGTGTGCATGCATGTGAGTGTGTTTGAGCATGTGTGTGAGCATTGTATGAGTATATGAGTGAGTGTGTGTAAGTGTGTGCATTGTGTGAATCTCAGTGTTGTGTGGGTGTGTACATGTATGTATCCAAGTGTGTATGTGAACATGTGTGTGACTGTGTGAATGTGTGCGTGCATGCATATGTATGTCTGAGTGTGTGTGCATATGTATGTGAGTGTGAGCAAGTGTGAATTATTGCATGTGAATGTGTGTGTGTGTGTGTGCAGGGAACACAGAGGACAGGGTCCATGGGCTCAAGGGGAGGTGTGTGAGAAAGCGGGTGCAGCTGCTGCCTGGCTCCCCTGGAGGAAGATGGCGCGAGCCATGAGGGAACAGATGTGACTGTGCGTGTCCTACCAAGGGTGTCCCCTGCAGGCGCCTGAGCCTGGCTTTGGGGGGTTGGCAGTGGCACCCCGCTTGCTAACGGAAAGGGAGCACAGAGATTGCCCTCCAGTGGGAGTCAGAAATGGTGAGCTCGCAGCTCCTAGACACAAGCCCGTCTGGGAGCAATAAGATGTTCAGCTAAAAACAAGTCACTGCCCACTTTCTTTGCATTTTCCATGTGCCCAGCCTTCTGCTCACAGAAAAGTTGGTAGGTGTCTTAGTTGTCTAGCACTGATATAACAGAAATACCACAAGTGAATGGCTTTAACAACCAGAAATTCATTTTCTCACAGTCTAGGAGGCTAGAAGTCTGAATTCAGGGTGCCGGCTCTAGGGGAAGGCTCTGTTGACTCTGGAGGAAGGTCCTCGTCTCTTTGAGCTTCTGCTTCAGGGCGATATTCATGTGGCTTGGGCTCTCTCCCCCCATCTCTGCTTCTCTGGCTTGTTTGTTTAATCTCCTTTATATCTCAAAAAAGATTGACTCCAGACACACCCTACACTAATCTTGTCTTATTAACATAACAAAGACAACCGGTTCGCAAATGAGATTATAACCACAGACATAGAGCCTAGGATTTACAACACACGTTTTTGCGGGACCCAATTCAGTCCATAACAGTAGGTGAGCCAACCTCTTGGGTCCGAGATATTCAAGGAGAATTGAGGACTTGGAAGATGGAGCCAGACAACCCTCTGGTGCGTTGCCCCATCAAGTCCCTCTGACCCCCGTCCTGGGATTACCTGGCCAACACTTCACCCTTTCTATTTCCAGGTCACATAGCAGTTGCAGACTCTACAACTGTGGCCCTGGTCAGCACTTCACCCTTTCTATTTCCAGGTCACATAGCAGTTGCAGACTCTACAACTGTGGCCCTGGTTTCCTGGGCAGACACCACTCTCCCCGACTCCCCTCCTATTCCAGTTCCCAAGAGAACTGCAGGGTAGAAGGGGAGTGGGCTAACTTCCTTCTGGCACATCCCCAAGGGGGCAGGTGGACCAGAAGCCGTGACCACAGCTCTATATGACAGCTGTCACCATCAGAAGAAGACAAGGCCACACCGAAAACAATGCAAGAAAAACCCAGGACTCAACAGCCACGTGACTCAGCATCTACCCCAGCCTACTACGCCATCCGGGTTCCTGCAGCCTTTGTTCTCAATAAGAACTAGGAAACGATGAAATTCAGCCTCTCCCCTGGAAACATGGCTGTGAGCGTTTGGGGAAATGAGACTGGGAGCAAGGGCAGCATGGTGGCTGGAGGCGTCTAGCCTCTGCAGTCAAGAGGGAGTGTTGCTTCATCCACACTTGCATGCTAGAGCCTCAGCATCAACCACCTCCACCCACAACCAGTCGAGGGCTGATCCTGGGACACCAGAGTGTTCAGCACAGCATGTGTTGGCAGACAAGTACACTTTCTAGGAGTGGGTGCAGATGCCTGATAGAGAGGGCACAGGACATTGGGGCTTGTCCTGGGCAGAATCGCTACTGTAAATACCACAGTTAGGCTACCTGTGAGGAAGGTAAAGTAGAGGGTAGGTGAAGGCGAGGGCAACCCTCAGAGATGGACTGACACAGTGGCCGAAACAATGGACTCAAACCTACCGACAGCCATGGAGATGGCGCGGGACCAGGCAACGTTTCATTCTGTTGTCCATGGGAACATCATGAGTTGGAGCTGACGCCACCACAACTAACAATAACAAGATGGAGATGTGAGCAGTGCCTCCCTCAGAGCTGTTGAGAGGACTAAATGCATTACATTTATCTGCAAACTGCACAGCGAACACCAGACATGGGTCTGGCAGACAAACAGGACCAAGACCCCTTCCCCTTGCACATATTTTAGCAATTAAACAGGGATTGTTCCACCCAGGAAAGCCTGGGGCACTTCTTCACCCTGAAGAGCAGAGAGCAGGCAGGGCACTCGTGTGACAGGGAAGGGGCACAGCTGGGCAGACCCCCACCATCCATCTACTAGGAAACCTCTGAGAGCAGGTGGGTCATGCCATCACAGGTCCCTCTGGCTCCACAGCAGGGTCCAGCACATTCCTGGTCTCCAGCAGTGATTTGGGCACTGCCTGGAAGGTGGGAGCGCTGTGATCCCAGGCCAGGCCATCTCAGCTCAGACACTCAGCTCAGAGCTTTGTAATCCAACACCAGGACACCTGAGGCACTGACAGGGATGCACCTCTAAGCCTAAGGACCTCTGCCCATCTGTCTGTCACAGAGCTGAGCCTGCTTTCAGGCCCAGGGCAGCAGGGGGCTGCATACAAGGGGTGATCCCAAAGGGAGTGGTTTTATCAATGGATCTGTGCAGTGAGGGTCCTGGACACCAAGAGGTGACCGGCCCTGGTCTCTGACCTTGCCATCTGATGGGAACCTAGCCGAACTTCTGTGCAGAGCATTTGTGTTATGGAAACATCCTGGGCAGTGGGCTGAGGATGAGGACATTTGGCAAGCTCTCTGGGAATTTTCCTCTCCTGTGGCAATGATGAAGAATGGGGCAGAGATCACTGAAAACGACACCAGAAGGACATACCCATTTCCTTCCTTGGGCTGTGACTGTTCTCTGACCAAGAGGCTGGAGACACAGAAGGGGCAATGTCATCCTTTCCAAGATGGTCAAGGACACTTACGGTCCCATGCCCACATGCGGTGGAAGGTATGGTTTCATGCCTGATAAGGGTTGGCCCCAGGTGTGGGCTCGTTATCCAGCCTTTGAAATCACCTCTTCTTTCATTCACTGGAGGCAGAGTGCACAACTTCAGTGCATGCTGACACACAAATCACCATCAAAAATTAGAATTTATGCATTTATTCAAGTCAGCTAGAAAGCATTGAGTACTGTCTCAGTCTCCTGGGGCTGCCTTAGCAAAATAACATAAAGTGGGGACTCTAAAGAGCAAACATTTATTGTCTCAAAGTTCTGAATTCTGAAGTCCAAATCCAGGGTGTCAGGAGGGACATGCCCCTCTGGGGCTCTAGAAGGGGGTTCTTCCTTGTCTCTCCAGCTTCTGCTGGCCCCAGGCATTCTTGCATCTTCCCACGTGTGGCCCTGTCCCTATGCCTGTCCTACCCTTTTATAACATTTTCAACACTCAATTATTTTCTGCTTTGAATTTTTTGTTGATATCATGTGTTTAATTAATGGAAGCATGCTGAATCATTGAGGGTCTCTGTATTTTTTGTAAGTAGTATGGATTTTTTTTCTTGCCCATCCCACAATCCTACTTTCAGAGTACAGTGGTACATATGTGTACCCCTAAATCTAACCCCCAGAATCAAGAGATACGTATATATACAATTTAAAATGTTTTCAAAGTCCATTTGCTATTGTTATTAGGTTTCATCGAGTCAGTTCTGACTCATAGTGACCCTATGTACAACAGAACGAAATACTGCCCGGTCCTGCACCATCCTCATGATCATTGTTATGCTTGAGCCCATTGTTGCAGCCACTCTGTCAATCCATCTCATTGAGGGTCTTCCTCTTTTTAGCTGACCCCCAACTCTACCAAACATAATGTCCTTCTCCAGGGACTTGTCCCTCCTGATTGCATGTCCGAAGTATGTGAGATGAGGTCTCGCCATCCTCACTTTTAATGATCATTCTGGCTGTACTTCTTTCAAGACAGATTTGTTTGTTCTTCTGGTGGTCCATGGCATATTCAATATTCTTCCCCAACGTCATAATTGGCATCAATTCTTCTTTGGTCTTCCTTATTCGTTGTCCATCCTTCACATGCATATGAGGCGATTGAAAACACCATGGCTTGGGTCAGGCACATCTTAGTCCTTAAAGTGATATCTTTGCTTTTTAACACTTTAAAGAGGTCTTTTGCAGCAGATTTGCCCAATGCAATGCGTCTTTGATTTCTTGACCACTCCTTCCATTGGTATTGATCATGGATCCAAGTAGGATGAAATCCTTGACAACTTCAATATTTTATCTGTTTATCATGATGTTGCTTATTGGACCAGTTGTGAGGATTTTTGTTTACTTTATGTTGAGGTATAATCCATACTGAAGGCTATAGTCTTAAATCTTCACCAGTAAGTGCTTCAAGTTCTCTTCACTTTCAACAAGCAAGGTTGTGTGATCTGCATATCGCAGGTTGTTAATGAGTCTTCCTCCAGTCCCAATGCTCCATTCTCTTTCATATAGTCCAGCTTCTCGGATTATTTGCTCAGCATACAGACTGAATAGGTATGGTGAAAGGATACAACCCTGACACATACCTTTCCTGATTTAAAACTACTTAGTATTCTCTTGTTCTTTTCGAATGACTGCCTCTTGGTCTAGGGACAGATTTCCTCATGAGCACAATTAAGTGTTCTAGAATTCTCATTCTTCCTAATGCTATCCATAATTTGTTATGATCCACACAGTCAAATGTCTTTGCATAGTCAATAAAACACAGATAAACACCTTTCTGGTATTCTCTGCTTTCAGCCAGGATCCATCTGACATCAGCAATGATATCCCTGATTCCATGTCCTCTTCCGACTCTGGCTTGAATTTCTGGCAGTTCCTTGTAGATGTACTGCTGCAACCATTTTTAAATTACCTTCAGCAAAGTTTTACTTCTGTATGACATCAATGATATTGTTCAATAATTTCCAGATTCAGTTAGATCACCTTGTTTTGGAATAGGCATAAATATGGATCTCTTCAAGTCAGTTGGCCAGGTAGCTGTCTTCCAAATTTCTTGGCATGGACGAGTGAGCACTTCCAGTGCTGCACACTTTGGTGGAACATCTCAGTTGGTATTCCATCAATTCCTGGAGCCTTGTTTTTTGCCAATGCCTTCAGTGCAGCTTAGACTTCTTCCTTTAGGACCATCAGTTTTTGATCACGTACTACCTCCTGAAATGTCTGAACGTCGACCAGTTCTTTTTGGTACAGTGACTGTATGTATTCTTTCCATCTTCTTTTGAAGCTTCCTGTGTCATTTAGTATTTTGCCCATAAAATCCTTCATTATTGCAGCTCGAAGCTTGAATTTTTTCTTCAGTTCTTTCAGCTTGAGAAATGCCAAGCATGTCCTTCCCTTCTGGTTTTCAACTCCAGGTCTTTGCATATGTCATTCTAATACTTTACTTTGTTTTCTGGAGCCACCCTTTGAAATCTTCTGTTCAGCTCTTTTACGTCATCATTTCTTCTTTTTGCTTTAGCTACTCGACCTTCAAGAGCAAGTTTCAGAATCTCTTCTGACATCCATTTTGGTCTTTTCTTTCTCTCCTGTCTTTCTAATCACCTCTTGCTTTCTTCATGTATGCTGTCCTTGATATCATTCCACAACACGTCTTGACTTTGGTCATTAGTGTTCAATGCATCAAATCTGTTCTTGAGATAGTCTCTAAATTCAGGTGGGATATACCCAAGGTGGTACTTTGGTTCTCGTGAACTTGTTCTAATTTTCTTCAGTTTCAACTTGAACTTGCATAAGAGTAATTGGTGATCTATTCCACAGTCGGCCCCGGGCCTTGTTCTGACTGATGATATTAAGCTTTTCCATCGTCTCTTTCCACAGATGTAGTCGACTTGATTCCTGTGTATTCCATCTGGTGAGGTCCACATATATACTCACCATTTACGTTGTTGAAAAAAGGTATTTGCAATGAAGAAGTCGTTGGTCTTGCAAAATTCTATAAGGTGATCTCTGGCATCCTTTCTATCACAAAGGCCATATTTTCCAACTACTAATCCTTTGTTTCCAACTTTCAAACTCCAGTCACCAGTAATTATCAATGCATCCTGATTGCATGTTCAATCAATTTCAGACTGCTGAAGTTGGTAAAAATCTTCAGTTTCTTTGTCTTTGGCCTTAATGGTTGGTGTGTAAATTAGAATAATAATCATATTAACTGGTCTTCCTTGTAGGCCTATGTATATTATCCTACCACTGACAGCATTGTACTTCAGGATAGATCTTGAAATGTTCTTTTTGATGATGAGTGCAATGCCATTCCTCTTCATGTTGTCATTCCCAGCATAGCAGACCATATGATTGTCCAATTCAAAATGGTCAATACCAGTCCATTTCAGCTCACTAATGCCTAGGATAACGATGTTTATGCATTTTATTTCGTTTTTGATGATTTCCAATTTTCCTAGATTCATACTTCGTATGTTCCATGTTCCAATTATTAATGGATGTTTGCAGCTGTTTCTTCTTATTTTGAATCTTGCCACATCACCAAATGAAGGTCTTGAAAGCTTGACTCCACCCACGTCATTAAGGTCAACTCTACTTTGAGGAGGCCGCTCTTCCCCAGTCATCTTTTGAGTACCTTCTAACCTGAGGGACTCATCCTCTAGCACTATATCAGACAACGTTCTGCTGCTATTCATAAGGTTTTCACTGGCTAATTCTTTTCAGAAGTAGACCACCAGGTCCTTCTTCCTAGTCTGCCTTGGTCTGGAAGCTCAGCTGCATCTTATCCACCATGGGTGAACCTACTGGTATCTGAATACCAGTGGTATAGCTTGCAGCATCACAGCAACACGCAAGCCCCTACACTACAACAAACTGACAGATGCATGGTATCCATGTATATAGAAAAAGAAAGAGAGAGATTTATATCAAGGAAATGGCTCACAAGGTTTTAGAAGCTGGAAAGTCCCCAGTCTGTGAATCAGGCTGGAGGCCTCTACTGACTCACATAGCTGCAAGGGCTGGCAAAACCAAAATCGGCAGGTCAGAAAGCAGACCTTTGGCTCACAGACTGTGGAGGCTGATGATTGGCAGGTAAGCTGCTAGCTCAAGTCCCAAGAACCTGAGGTGAACAGGTGCCATCTGTAGGATCCAGAACAAGCAAAAGCCGGTGAGCTCTGCCAGAAAGTCCACCTATATTGGATGCAGACCACTCCCCCGTAAGGAAACTTCCTTTCAACTGATTGGCTGCTTTAACATATATCATCATGGAGGTGGTTACATTATATCAGATCTCATTATGGAGTTGATTACATAATTACATAGCTGCAAAACTACATCATAACTGCCAAACCGCTGGAAATCATGGCCCAGCCAAGTTGACACACAACCTTAACTATCACACTTGGTAAAGTAGAGGGTCAGTGAAAAAGAGGAAAATCCTCAACGAGATGGATCAACACAGTGGCTGCAAAAATGGGCTCAAGCATAATGATTGTGAGCATGGTGCAAGACCAGGCAATGTTTTTGCTGTTGTACATGGGGTCACTTCAAGTCAGAACAAATTAGATGGCACCTAACAACAGCAACATATAGGATTAGGACCCCTGCTACTCCAGTATGACCTATCTCCAAACAAGGTCAGTTTCATAAATACAGGTGTTAGGACTTCAACATATCTTTTTGGAAAACCCAATTCAATCCATAACAAATAGTGAAACTCCAATTATAGGTTTGGTTGCAGAAAAGTCATTGCCAATCTTAGAAAAGGACCGTCCATCAGGTTTGTGGAGATGGAAGTCGAAGTGCTGATGGCAACAAAGTGATGGGTGGAAGTAGCGAGTGTAGGGACACCACCTTATATCAGCAATGCCCCATGGAAAGTGCTTTGCAAACTAAGGGACTGCCTAAACACGAATCATTTTTCCAGAATTCTGACTAAGAAAGTAAGGATAAAAGTGGGATGGTAGATGGAGAAGACTCTAGAATAAAGAAAAAAGATAAGTTAGAGAGCTTTATACAAAGTGAAGGGTAATTCCATATTGAGAGGAATTGTGCATGTCCTCAGGTGTCAGAAAGGACTAGGACCCCACCAGGAATGGAGGGTGTGATTAAGGAGCCATGATGCTCAGGTATGAGGACGCGCCAGTGCGCAAACCAGCACCCGTGTGCCAGCTTTTCAGACCACATACAGTGATCCCTGCTTCTCAGTGACTAGCTTGTCCTCGGGTTTTCAGGAACACTGTTGCATGTGGACTTTTAGCTCAGGAACACAGGAGGCCAAGCAGAGCTGCAGCTAGCTCTCACGTGGAGGGTGGACTCCCTGCCTGTGGCTTGGGCTGGTGTTCAGCAAGATGGTCATAAACTAAAGCACTGTGCTCGAACCCCACCCCTCAGAGCCCTAGTCTCATGTCTGTGTGGAGGGCCTCTTGGAGCGGGTCCAGCTCAAAGCTTCCAAAGTGGAGTCCCTGGACCAGCAACATCAGCAGCACTGGAAACTTGTTAGGCCACCCCAGATGCACTGGGACAGATGCTCCGAAGATGGGGTCCCATATCTAACAGGCCCTCTCTGTGGCTCTAACTTGTGCTAAAATTCGAGAGCCATCAATCTAGCTAGTTGTTGTGCCTGGTCGTACTTCAGAGTCACCTAGGAAGTGGTTTAGAAATTCCACCTGGACCCTGTCCCCAGGGAGTCTCATTTGTCTGCCCTGGCGCACCAACACTTCTAAAAAGCTCCCTGATACCTCTATTATGCCGCCAGGGCTGAGAACCACCACACTTGATGGTCCAGTGGTAGAAACTAGGTACTTAACGTCTAGAAAAGCAGCTAGCTAGGGACAGAAGGTGCTAGAAGCCAGTTCTCATAATTCTAACGCTCCCATTATCTGATGGACAACACAGATTCTATGCTTTTGAATCTTCTAGAAATAATAGAGTTTATTAAAATAGGGGCAATTGGAATCTTCATGACCCTGATTAAAGTCCAAAGTTACCAAGTCTCTGGAGTGGTGTGTTCACACCTGAAACCCCCCATCCAGCTCAACACAGACAAGGATGACATACCAGGTGGGACAGGAAGGGAGCTGGGTCTCTTTCCCTGCCCCCAGACTCCTCTTTCACATTTGAAGAAGAAATTCACATCACAGAGCTCAGAACTGGTGGGCACGCAGCACACCCAGGCTCATTAGGCAGTAGAGAGCGTAAGAGCATTTCTCAGGACTGATGGCCTGTGGAAAAGACACAGTTGAGGGTTCCCATCCCTGCAGCCATCAACCCCTGCCCACACCCACCCCAAGGCGGCGGTGCCGTTGTGCCGGAAGACAGCCCAGGCTGGATCAGGGTGGGTATCTGCTGGGACATTGCCGTTTCTGGAATTCCAGGGCATGCCTCAGGGAGCCCCTCCCCACCCCTCCCCACCTCCACCCCCTCCCCAGCCCCAACCAAGCCAGGCTGGTGGCATGAGCTCTGTCCCAGCATTCCACTCATGTTGAGTCTGTTGTGCAATCCGCTCAGACCGGTGGACACTTAATTAAGGCAAATTAATGATCTGAAGCAGAAACTGTGTTTAATGGAGCCCTTGCCCAGGCTTGCACATGGTGCCAGGGCTGTTTGCCGACAAATATTTACCAGCCCTTCGTGCGGAAAAGCTAAGCCACCTGTTCCCTGCCCTCTCCTCGAGAAGACCGGACTCCCTGCCAGGCTGTGGTGCCGCGGTGGACTTCTCATGCCTCCACCACCCCGGCCTCAGGGTTCGCTTCTCAGGGCGGCAGGGACCGCACTCACCTGGGCATCATCTGCCACCTCTGATGGCGAGCAGACAGCTGTCCCCAAGCATGCTTGCATGCCCCCTTCCTTGTGGTCCGGTCAGAGTCGGCTTTCACTGTCTGCAGGTTAGCTAGACAGATAATAAGGTGGGGTTCTGGGTGGGCAAGGCCAGCAGCTTCAGCTTGCCTCTATTAAAACACTGTCCTTTCTGGAAGCAGAGGTGAGGCCTCCTGGCTCCTGGAACTGACTGGACGTTTATTCAGACTGTGGCCCATCACACAGCACAACAGTCATAACAAAGAGAAATGCTTTTCACAGAGCACCTCAAGCTAGAAGGGGAACGATGAAAGAGTAAAAGCCTCAGGGAGAAGGCCAGAAGTAAGGCAGACAGATGACTGAGGGGAGGAGAGGGGGAATTGATGAACAGCAGGGGAAGGGTGTGGAGAGGCCTGGAGAGGCCCCCTTTGCCTTCACCTCCACATTCCAAAGTAAATCATGCTCAACCTTCTCCTCCAATGCGCTTAGCACTGGGTGGTGTTGTAATGACCACCGAATCACGGTGTGGGCACTCCTCTCCCTGTGTCTGGGACAGATCAGCCAGGCTGTGCAGGGGCACGTGCAGAACCAGGGCACACCAGGACGTCTCCGGTGAAAGGGCAGATCCTTGCCCTCTTCAATCCCAGACGGTCACTGTTGTTCTAAGCATGCATCTGGCTCTTTCACACTTACATGAAACTCTGCTGTCAATCTTGTTCCCTCAAAGCTAGGCCAACAAGGAAAAGCCCCGTCTTACAGGTGAAGACACCGAGCCACTGTCTTCATCTCCTGGGGTCACCGTAGCACAGCACCACAAATGGAGGGCTCAAAGCAACAAAAATTCACTGTCTCACAGCTCAGGGGCCAGAAGTCCAAGTCCCTGAGTCTCCCAGGGAGAACCTGCTCGTGCCTCTCTCCAGGCTTCTGGTGACGGCCAGCTTTCCATGGCGAATCTTGGTTCGCAGATGCATCCTTCCAGTCTGCTGCCAGCATCACATGACCTCTCTCTCTGTGCCCGTGCCGCTCCTCTTTCTTAAGGGCACCACTCAGACGGAATTAGGGTTCATCCTGTCCCAGCACGGCCTCACAGTAGCCTAACTGGCAATATCTTCCAAGACCTGTTTCCAAAACAAGTCACATTCACAGGTATCAGGGTTAGGACTTGGATGTGGCTTTTTGGGGGACACAATTCAACCCATAACAGCTGCATAAAAAGTGGACATCTTCCCAAGTCACAGATGTTGAGCATACTGGCTTTTCATGCTGATGACCCCCGGCCTTCACCGTCTGGCCCCCGTCTCCCTTGGCACACGAGCCCCAGCACCAAGGGCCCTCAGTACATTTAGGGACCCACGAAAATATTTGCGTTTCATTTAAAATAAGAGGGAAAATGAACTTTTAGGCTGAAGAAAATGTTTTAATGAACAACATTAACGTCTTCGGCTTTATGCCAACATGGTTGTAATTGCCATTTCCATGTGGATGCCATGAGGTCGAGGTGTGGTCTGTACCTGTGGCTGGGGCTCCCCAAGCTGCCCCGACACCAGCAGCTCTGACTCTTGGCTGGCCTGTCCCCCAACATCATTTGTGGACTAGTCCTCTGGGCTGCTCCCTGTGCCAGTGCAGGAGGATGGAGACACAGGGAGCCCCGGCTCTGCTAAGGGTGGAATCTTGTCCCCCAGAAAGATATGTCCAAGTCTACCCCCGTAACCTGCAAACATGGCCTGGTTTGGGAATACAGTTTTTCTTCTGTTATCAGTTAACTTGACGTCTGATCAATGCAGCATGGAGCCTGGTCCTCGTCCCTTCTGCGTGATGTCTTATAAAAGAGAAAGACAGATACAGAAAGAGTTACACGTGGGGGAAGGACATCGTGTGACAATGGAGGCAGACGCACCCACAAGCAGCAAAGGGCTCCAAGGAGGCCTGGGAGCTGCCAGAACTGAGGAGAGGCAGGGAAGAGTGCTCCATCAGAGCCCCCAGAGGGACCCACAGTGGAGACCCGGAATCTGGACTCCCGCCTTCAGAACCGTGGGAGGGTAGATTCTGTCGTTAGGCGCCCCGGCTGCCCCAGGACGCTGAGAGGCCCTGAGGAGCTCCCTCCAGAGAGCCATCCACCCGCATCAGTCCTGGGGACCGAGGCCTCTCCCCCAGGGCAGTCCCTCCCCAGGCCTCCACGTGATGACATCCAAGCAGGGCTCTGTCCCCACCCCCAAGGACGGGCAGGCCGGTGATCACTGGTGGGGTCACGGAGGCAGGAGGGCAGGCAGATGGGCCCCCGAAGACTGGTCCCTTCCCTTTGCCCTGCATTCCAGTGCCCTCCAGCCCTGCGTTCCTCGGTGCTGGAGGCGGGCTCTTCTCCAAGACTTACACGGCCCAGGAATTCACTTTCTCCCCAAGCCTGCCCTGGCCTGAGCCACAGGCCCCCAGGCACACAGGCTCATCTGCTGCTCAGGTATTTCTGGACTGGACTCAGCCAGCGGGCCTGACTCACGGAGGGGAGTCCTAGCTACAGACCGAGTGCGCCCCGAGGCCAGGTGACCCCTATTTCTGAACATCAAGTGCAGGGAGATGAGTGAACAGCAGCCTGGCTTCTGAGGAAAGACCCTCCCTGTCTGAACCCTTCATCCAGGTGTGCACCATGAGCTGCGCTCCAAGCTGCCAGGTCTGCTCCAGGAGTGCCGTCACCTCTCAGGAATGTTATCTGCGGGGAAGGGCTGGAGATTACAAGCCACAATCTAGCCGAGCATGCAGAAGTACAACTCCAAAATCAACCCGTTCAGAGAAGCCGGTACCTACAAAAAGAGAAGTTACCCCCAACAGCTCCTGAAGCCAGGCCACTCCCTCCCTGAAGGCACACACAGTGTGTTTACCTGTTTGAAGCATGCCCAGAGGTTGACTGCCAGTGCTTGGGGAGCTTCCCGACCCACCCCACTTCCTGACCACAACATTTGAGCCTGAACAGGAGAGAAATGAGACCAGGCTGGTCAGGGCACGTCAGGGGAAGGGGGACAGCCAGGTGGATGTCTGGGCTGGACAGCTGCCCCCTGCCTCACCTGCTTAGGCAGGACACACCCCTCCACCTTCGTCCACCCACTAAAGACATCTCTGAGATTAAATGGACCGTATACACAGTTTTCTGGACTCTTTAAATGAATGGACTTTGTAAACATAGTTGTATTTGTTTGTTTTAATTTAGTCTTTCCATGTAGTTTTTACAAATAGAGGGTGAGTCTTTTAAGACCATCCTACATCCCATTTCTCCCAACCAGCTGCCATCTACCAAGAAGTCAAGCCCAACATCACCCATTGAAAGCCACAGGGTGGTTAGGGATCGACGCCTTGCTGCATGTCAAGCCATCACTAGAAATGTAGGACTTCAAGAGCAGAAAGAGACCCACAGCAGCCTCATCTTACGTCGGGTGAAATAAGGCCAAGAATGACTGAGTGGCTGCCCCACTGTCACAAATCAGCACGTGGAAAGCTGGGGCTATGTGCAGTGCTGCTGATTTCCAGACTAGCATGCAAAAGTTGAGCTGTCCTTGATAAGGAAACCAAAAAGGCTGCCCCTGCTCCACCAGCCATCCGGCGGTGCTGTGGTTTCCACCCTGCCTTCTGGATGTTGTCAAACTAAACAACAAGTCACATCCATGAACACCACATACCAGTGGGATGAACAGTGATCATGAAAATCATATTCTAATCTACCTTGTAAACCCTCTTTGTAAATCCTAAGCATGCTCATACTTGCTGAGTGGAATCTTACTGTCAAGCTATCGCTGCTCCTGGCACCTCCATCTCTCGTGTAAAATATCATCCTGACCTGTGAGGACTGAGTGTCCACATGCGTGGACGACCTCACGTTCTCTGTTGACATACCAAACCCAGGGACTTGGAAGGAGGGCGCTTTTCCAAGATGGCACTCATAGTTCTCATTGCTTTGCCATTGCATTATACATACTTAGCAGTCTTTGGTCAGTAAGGATAAAGTACAAGTAGATTTAACCTTTTTATGACTCATGGGACGTACGGTATCCCAACAGATTTTTACGCCTCTGGAGTTCTCTGGGAAGGAGGTAGCACGATTTTAATGAGTTTAGCCTGAAGTTGGGAGCCTTCTGAAATACACAAAACTCAAGAGACCTGAGTTGGAACCTCATTTTTTGTGTCATAATGTCTTAGGTAATGCCTCCTGGATATGTGAATGTTCTGAACTTTGGGCAGGTTTGCCTTTACTTCTGTGAGATAAGCCTCCTCACTGTGTTTCCCAGTTACTATGTTCTCCTGAGAATGTACTTATCTCAAGAAGAAGCTATTGTCAATCTTCGTTCAGTCTTAGTGGCCATTTTCTCCTTTAGGCCATTCATTATTTTCAGGTATTGCTGTCTCTCTTTCTAGTTTCTGAATAGTAAATAATGCCTTTCCTATAAGGAATAATGCATTGCAGTGGTACTTTTCAAGCTATTGGAACTCCTGTAAGTTATTCTTGCCCTGCACTCAATATCAGGGCCCAATCATTTCTTCCATGTGTAGCAGGTGGAATGCACCACAATGAGCAGGTCTGCAATATTCCAGGGCAGCTGTCTCTGCTTCTTAACTGTTAGTACTGCTTTTGCTATAATGAAGACTGTGTAGTAGTGGTAATTTTCCTGAGACAAAAAAATCCCTTGGCTTTATTTACTTGGGCTATAAGTACTGCTTTTGCAGTAAGGAAGAATGCATTACCCCATGTTTTGAAAAGTTTCATGAAAAACAATAAAAAGGCTAAGAAGGATGAGACTAGAATAAAATTCATGTGCAGTCATGGCCAGGTGCCTTCAGGTTTTACCTTATGTTTTGCAAATTTTCAAGAAATAAGATTTAAAAAATTTTAAAAAGCAATTTTATCATTGACTCATATCAGCAGGATTTATGACATCCAGGGTCCCATGGGACATAAGTGATCCCAGATAATAGGTATCAAGATCCATATATCATAACAAAATTCTGAATTGGTCCTTTAATCAGCATGCCTTCCATTAGTGAAAACTCATGGTATCAACAAAAAATTCAAAGGAGAAACTAATTGAGTTTTGAAATTAAGAAGTGTTTGAGAAATTCATGAAAGATAGTGCTATGGACTGAATTGTGCCCCCCTTAAAACACGTGTTTAATTCCTGGTCCTTGTACCTTTGGATGTGATGTTGTTGTTGTTAGGTGCCATTGAGTCAGTTAGACTCACAGAGACCCTATAGGACAGAGTAGAACTGCCCCATAGGGTTTCCAAGGAGCAGCTAGTAGATTTGAACTGCTCGTGGATTTGAATTGCCAACCTTTTGGTTAGCAGCTGAGCTCTTAACCACTACAATATTGTTTGGAAATACGATTTTCTTTGTTATGTTAGTTAGATCATACATGAGTAGGGTGGGTTCTAAATCTAATCACTTCTGAGTTATAAAAAGAGCAGATGAGACACACACACAGGAGAACAGAGAAGCCATGTGAGGATCATCCACAAGCCAAGGAAGAAGAAATGCTGAGAATACCTACAAAGAAGGAGTCAACACTGTTGAGACACTGATTCGGACATTTAGCCTCCAGAACCGTGAGGCAATAAACTTCTGTTCTTTAAAGCCACCACTTGTGGTATTTCTGATACGAAATGATAGGAATCTAGGACAGACAGATTTGCCATGTACTGTAAGTGGAGTATGAGAGGGCCTTTTCTTATCATTGTCCACTCTCCTACAATGTGCCCAGGGATCAGAAACCAGTAGTCCTTGATCTCCGCTTCATAATTTACATTTTTCAAGAAGATCCCAAAAGAAGGCTTTGTTCTTCTTGGCTTACAAAGAACACTTCTTGAACGGCCACTCGTGGACGAGCCAAAGTTGACAGAAGGTCTTCTGGCTTTGCAGCTGCGGCTCTGCCTACCATCATATCCCGCCAGTGTGTGACGTAGAATAGAAATAGTTAATCCAGAGGGTCCAACCTTCCTGACCGTGCCCAGGGGGTTCCTGGGTTTATCACGGAAGCCCCACATTCCGGGAAAACAGCATCATGGGTGCTGGTTCACACTGACTACCTGATGTCAAGTCCCTGAAGGTGCCTCACATCAAGCAGAACTTTACAGTGTTTTAAACTCCATGCAGTTTCTGGTGAAGGGCAAAGAGAAGACAGCAGGGAAGCGGGGACGTGTGCTGGGTCTCTGATGAGGTCCAAGTTGCTGGACGCTTTTCTAAGGACGAGCTGCCTCTTTAGTGAGGGTTGTCATTTTATGTGCATACATTTATTTTATTTTTATTTACATACAGTACAGTCCCACACCAGCCAGAAGAGACAGCAGGAGCTCCAACAGGTTTTCTGTCTCAAATTCCTATGATGCAGCCAGCAGGACGTATCTGAAAGGCCCCCAGAGCGAGGCAGCAGGTGACAAGGGCCGCCCGCTCATGCATAAACATGGCCCCTAATTGTCCCTTTGTCATCTCTGCTGCTCTTCTGCCCACCCCCCACCAGGGTGGAAGGCCTGGCTGGTGTCTCAGCCTTACTGGGGCTGGATTAAATACCCCACCAAAACGTGGGACACGTGAGCCTGCGTCCCCTGGGGAGGGCTAGACGGGACTGCTGAGCCCACAAGCACGGGGTCCAGAGCTCAGAGGGGCGCACGGTTGGTTCCATTTTCACTCTCTCTCCCCGAGGACGCTGGATGGCAGGCTGTCAGCTCAATGGGGGGAGATGCCGGCACAGGCCGTTTCCAGGGGCGGCCACAGCCACGCCGGCTGTTGAGCGGGGAGGGCTGGCCATCTGGTCATTAGGCCCCGCGGCTGCCAGGCCCACTCTCTGCTTCCATCTCATTTCAGCAGCTCTGTAGCCAGGGAGGCCCCAGGGAGAGTCTGGCTGAAGTTTATCCCGCATGCACTCTGGGCTCAGCAGAGATAACAAGCAAACAAGACTGTGAAACAAGGCAACAGCATGGGCCTACGTGTGCACATGTATGCACACACACAGACTACACATGTGCACACTCACACACTTGCACACATAGACACACAGACACACACACGTGCACACTCACACACATGTACACATGCACGCATGCACAGACACACAGGCACAGAGACACACAAGCACACTCACACATATGTACACACATGCACACTCACACACATGTACACACGTGCATACACAGACACACATGCACACTCACACATGCACACCCATACACATGTACACACACACATGCACAGACACACAGGCACCCCCATGCTCACACAGCACATGCAGACTCACACAACACACACAAACACATGCAGGTACACGAAACATACACACACATGTGCCTGCACACACACAGCATAAATACATGCACATGCATGCACGCTCACATACCACACACTCACACAACACACCAAAACACACACACGTACACACCGCACACACATACATGCACACGTGTGCACACACACGCAGTCACACACACAGAAGATCAAGGAACCAGGTGTCCAGTGGAGTGAAGAACCGGAAGGAGGGAATACAGATAGCCACACGATTTCAGAGTCACAGGAAGAAGGAAGAAAGAAGGAAAAGAAACCGGCCGGCAAAGGGCTAAAAACAAGACGATTATTATGCAAAGGAGAGAGAAACAGAGAAAGAAGGAAAGGCACCAGGGAGTCTCCAAAAGAACTACACGAGAGAAGAAACAGGCTGAGCACACAGAGACACGAAACGTCACCGTGAGCTCGGCTACACGGACGCGCCACGCAAGCTCTGCATGCCACATTCCACGTCTGCTGAGGACCGCCTCCGGGGGGCCAGACGGTCGGGGCAGGACGGGCCAGGTCCAGCCCCCGAGGTGCCTGTGCGGGAGAGGACACAGCCTCACTCCTCATCGGGCCCCACCCCCCATGGCATATTTTCATGTGTTTCTAACGTCCAGACTTTCATGTGTTTGCCAAGATGTGGAAACAAATGATAAACAATGACCCACACCAGAGCAGGGGGAATTCAGCTTCCAAAGATGAGTCTGCTTTCCTGCGAGTGTAGACCCCAGGGCCCGTGGGTTCCTCGGGTGACAGGTCTCCCCACCACAGGGTTCTCCCTGCTTTCCTGAGAGTGTAAACCCCAGGATGCTGGGCTCCACGGGTGACAGGTCTCCCCCACCATGGCGTTCTCCCTGCTTTCCTGGGAGTTTAGACCCCAGGACGCTGGACTCCACAGGTGACAGGTCTCCCCACCAGGGGGTTCTCCCTGCTTTCCTGAGAATTTAGACCCCAGGACGCTGGGCTCCACGGGTGACAGGACTCCCCACCACGGGGTTCTTGGCTTACTCTCAACTTTGTCCCCAAGAGAGTCAAGGATGCTGAGCTGAACAAGGCCTGAGGCCACACCTTCTCTGCCCCTCTGCCTTTAAGGGAGCCAACACTCTCCAAGGTCCCATGGTACCTACCTGCCTGTGCTCCTGGGGCCCAGCCCACCGCCAAACAGGTCCTAAGGAGTGCACACCAGTACTCCCAACTCTACAGAGAAATCATATGAGAGAACCACCCCCTCCAGGTGGAAAACACACCACCCAGGAGGATGCAACAGAGCTCAGAGTCGCTGGGTGGCTTAGTGGTTAACATGTTCAGCTGCTAACTGGAAGGTTGGAGGTTCAAGCCCACCCAGAGGCACCTCAGAAGAAAGGCCTGGTGATCTACTTCTGAAAATCAGCCAATGAAAACCTTATGGATCACACAGAACACTGTCTGATACAGTGCTAAAAGATGAGCCTTCTAGGTTGGAAGACATTCAAATACACAGCGACCGTGACAATGGACTCGAGTACATCAACAATCACAACGGTGTTGCAGGACTGGGCAGTGTTTCATTCTGTTGTGCGCGGGATCACCATGAGTCAGAGCCAACTCGGCAGCAACGAATGAATAAAGGAAGAAAGAAGGAAGAGAAACGGGCCAGCAAAGGCTAAAAACAAGAAAATTATTATGCAAAGAAGAGAGAAACAGAGAAAGAAGGAAAGGCACTAGGGAGTCACCAAAAGAACTACTGGGAGCAGAACAAGGCTGAGCTCACGGCGACAGGAAACATCACCCCCAAGGATGGATTTCTACTTCTGCCCCAGTGGGAACCAAAGAGAGAGACAGCAAGGCCATCCTACCGGGTAAGAGGGTTGGTCCTGCTCTCACGATCGCCACAATCACCACCCTCGTCTCTGCTCCCGCTCACTCCCACGTGAGTCCTTGGTCACTCAGGACTCTCAGCTGTGACTGCCCCACTGTCCTCTGTCTTCAAAAACTGAGCTTTGCATCGAGGACAGAAAGGTCTTCACCCTAAGATGTCAGAGAGGTCTCAGCAGATCTTGCTCATTTTCCAGTGAGCTCTGTTCCGGCCTCCAACCTGATGTGACAGATTTGAAGTGGGGGACCAGCTTCCTCGTGTGTCACTTTAGAAACTTTCCGAGCCTAGTGGCTCTTGGGCCCTGGGGTTAGCATGATGTCTGGGTGCTGGAAACGGAGGCACGTTTGGATTCATCACAGGGCCAGGGACTCTCTCCAGGGGAAACCCCTCAGCCATTGACACGAAAAGGCCCCAGCCTGGGCCGCCCAAGATGCAGGCTGCTCTCCGCAGGCACGTTGGTGCTGTCCCCGGCCCTCACACCACGGGTCTCTGTGACCTTGGGCTTTGGTGCACCCTATGAGAGACACGCAGACAACAGCCACCTTCACTGGGCGCTGGCGGTAACCCAAGATCTGGGCTGGCTGCCCCCAAAGGCCACCTGCACAAGGGCCAAGAGCTGAGCAGAGACCCCAGGCCTTGTGCTGGCCGTCAGGGTGCCTGCCTTCGCTGATCCTGGAAAGTGAGGCCTCTGGAGCCAAGACCCGTATCTCTGCTCCCCAACAGGCTGCACCCGCCACACGGGCAGTGGTCGGTGAGGGTCGGGCAACGGGATCCAGGCACTGCACACGGAAGAGGTACACATGGAGGTGCCTCACCAAACTGCTTCCACAGGCCGTCTGCGGCCCCCATGCCTGGCTCCCCCGTGCCTCTTCTGATGGGTCTCTCAGTTCTTGAGCATCTGACTCACCAGGAAGTGCGTGGGGCTTCGGCTGGTCACAGCTCGCCGTCTGCACACAAGGTCTGAGGCGTAAACTGTGCCGCCTTAGCCAGAGCCTGTGACTGCGATAGATACGGCACAAGCAGGGGCTGAGCAGAGTGTTCTCACAACAAGGCCCTGAGCCCCACAGCAGTGGCTTACAGGGTGCAGAGTCAGGTCCCCACAGCAATCACGCAGCCCATGTGGCTGGGGACAAGCTGGCACCCTGTCTGCAGTGGAGGCTGGAATATTTGCAAACTTCTGGGACAGCTGTGAAACGAGACACGAAACACGACACTTGAGTGTCATCAGGCCACATCTGTGTCTCATCCCTGGTGGCACAGACAGCTAACACACGCAGCTGCTAACCCAAAGGTTGGAGGTTCAAGTCCACCCAAAGATGCTTCAGAAAGAAGGCCTGGTGATCTACCTCCAAAAACTCAGCCTCTGAAAACCCTGTAGAGCACAGCTCCACTCCGACACACATGGGGGTGTTTGAGGCAGGGGTCAACTGGACAGTTGTTGAGTTTTTCACAGCCAAACAGGGGGTGACTTAGAAGAAAAAACACCGTTGTCACTGACGGCCGCCTTGCAGCCCTGGACAAGCACAGAACTCATCAAGTCCCACGTCCGCTGAGGCTCGTGTTCCCCACCCACTGGATCCCAGTGCACTTGGCTCTGCCTCCGGAATCCTCCCAATAGGAGATAATTCTGTCTGCTCTGAACCCACCGCACCAGCCCACAGACTCCTCATCTCACCCAGAGATGGCACCCCCGAGGGCAGACCACACAGACAGCTCTGGGCCCACTTCACCAGGAATGGACGTCTGTGTGGGCTTTAGGGCAGGGCCTGCTCCTGAGAGGAAGCAGCCAACCAGTCAGGACTTCCCCATGTGGCACCATCTTTTCCATCCAGCCTCCTGAGCGGCGGTGACAGAAACACCACAAGAGGTGGCTTTAACAAACAGAAAGTTACTGGGGCTAAAAGTCCAAATCAGGGTCTCGGCCAGGTCGATTTCCTCCTTGTTGGCAGCCTCGGGCGTTCCTTGGGTCCCTGGCTTGTAGATGATCCTCACATGGAGTCTGCCCTCCCCCGTGTGTCTCTGTGTCTAACCCACTCTTTTTCTAACTCTGAAGTGATTAAGTATAGAACCCACCCTACTTGGCTATGATCTAATTAACACAACAAAGATACCCCTATTTCCAAACAAGATCGCATCCACAGGTACCAGGGCCAGGAATCCAACACATGCTTGGGGGGACACCATTCCACCCACACTGCTGTCTAAGGTTTGCTGTGGGGAACCCAGGGCTGGAGGTCCACCTGCATGCCTGCCGGAGAGCAGCAGCATCCTAGCATCCTGACTTCTCTCAAAGAGTAAAAACTTCTGGCACCAAGAAATGTCAGAGTAAGAACTCGTACTCTGGTAAAGTAAAAGCGAACAGATTTATTGAAGAGTGAAATCAAACACTCCCAAGTGGTAAGGTAAGACGTATTTATTTATATGCTTAAATCAGAAACTGTTGTTGCTGTTGTTAGGTGCTGTCAAGTCCACTCCAACTCAAGTGACCTTATGTCCAATAGAGTGAAACACTGCCACGTCCTGTGCTGTCCTCACAATCGTTGTCAGGCTTGAGCCCATTGTTACAGCCAGTTCGTCAATCCATCTCCTTGAGGGTCTTCCTCTTTTTCGCTGACCCTCTACTTTACCAAGCATGATGTCCTTCTCCAGGGACTAGTCCCTCCTGATAACATGTCCAAAGTATGTGAGACGAAATCTCGCCATCCTTGCCTCTAAGGAGCATTCTGGTTGTACTTCTTCCAAGACAGATTTATTCGTTCTTCTGACAGTCCATGGTATATTCAATATTCTTTTCCAACACCACAATTCAAAGGCACCAATTCTTCTTCAATCTTCCTTATTCATTGTCCAACTTCCACATGCATATGAGGTGACTGAAAACACCATGGCTTGAGTCAGGCCCACTATAGTCCTTGAAGTGACATCTTTGCTTTTTAGTACTTTAAAGAAGTCTTCTGAGGCAGATTTGCCCAATGCAATACATCCTTTCATTTCCTAACTGCTGCTTCCATGGGTGTTAACTGTGGATCCAAGTAAAATGAAATCCTTTACTTCAGTCTTTTCTCCTTTTATCATGACGTTGCTTATTGGTCCAGTTGTGAGGATTTTTGTTTTCTTTATGTGGGGGTGTAATCCACACTGAAGGCTGTGGTCTTTGGTCTTCATCAGTAAGTGCTTCGTGTCCTCTTCACGTTCAGCAGGCAAGGTTGTGTCATCTGCACCACCTGCCTGTCAGTTTGTTGTAGTGTGGTGGCTTTTGTGTTGCTGTGATGCTGGAAGCTATACCACCGATATTTCAAATACCGGTAGGGTCACCCATAGTGGACAGGTTTCAGCAGAGCTTCCAGACTAGGTGACTAGGAAGAAAGGCCTGGCAGTCTACTTCTGAAAAAATTGGCCAGTGAAAACCTTATGTATATGAAATCAGGAACTAGAAGTACAAAATTTCTGATTGGTGCTCAGTGATTCAGAAGGGAGTGAGGTGGGACATCTCAAAGCAGGGATCCTTCTGTGATTTCTTCAAAGGCAGGCTGTGGGTTTAGTTGATTGGCTGCTATGTGTTTCTCTGGGAACATACAGATAAAATCCTTTCTTAACTTGGTTACAAGGACCGACATTTCTTTAGATACTAGATTAAGTCTGTATGAAAGTTAACTTAGAGTAGAGCAGGCTTTTCAAAATGGAATTTAAGTTCAGGCCCAGAGGCAGCCTTTTTTTAGTCATGTCAAATGCCCCAAAGAGTTTAATTTTAGGGTGCTCTCTCTCACTTCTGGAATCTTCCTTCTCCCCTTTTTCTCAGAGGCCTACTCCTGAACACTGACCTGTGTTCAGTGCGCCGCATAGGTGCACATGGTTGACGGGAGTCAAATCCCCTCGCCAAGTGGCTCCTTGTGGGTGCTCCAGAGGTGCTGGGACCAGAAGCAAACCCGTGAGTGCTGCCTGCAACCTCCAGCAAGTCACTCTGTCTGGCTCCATCCCCTCACCAGCAACAGGTAACCAAACACAACACTCTCTCGGCTCTCGGTTCCGAGGTTCTGAGCATGGGTTGGGTTTTCCGTTTCTGTTGGGATTTCCTTGCTTCCAACTGCCCCAAACAATGAGGTGTTCCAAGCTGCCTTTCCAGTTGAGGATTGTGGATCAGAAAAAGCCCAGCAGCCTCCCAACAGCTCTGCACTGCTTGGTCCGATTCTGTGAGATTCTTTCCTGAGCAGGTGAGAAATCTCCCTCCAGAATGACCTCATGAGACCAAGGCTAGCTCTGGCCATTTCTCTGCTTTGAGCCACTTTCCCCAGCACCCACAGAGTTTCAGAAAGCACACAGATTTAGACCAGGGAAGGCTGCTGATGCCAACGAACCCTGACCACAGTTTCACTGACTGTCATGGACAGCGACACCCCACCTGGGGTGTAGGACATGGAATCAGATCACGTGTTGGGTCTACCTAATGCCAAAAGCTCACTGTCCACTTAACCAAGTCAAGCTGTGCTAAGACAGGGGGCCTGAAGGTGCGTCATCTTAGCAGAATGACCATCAGGAGGCATGTCTCTCCTGCTCCCCAGTAAAGACCCATGTGGGGCCAGAGTGAGCCCAGTACCTTGTGCCAGGCGCCTTAATTAGCTGGGTGTGCCTCCCACCTACCAGCAGTAATTAATGGGGTGTAATGTGTTAATTAATTACTGTGAGAGTTGGTTCCATCCTTATGTGACAGAAACCCTGAAAGGTGTTATTAAGCCAATGTCACAAAAAAATGTCTGGAAAGAACACCTGGGCAGTTACCTCACCCTCAGTCCAGGAGTCACCACTGTATTGAGGGAAGGCCCACAGGCCAGTGAGCAGCACCTCCCAAGGCCAGGCGCTCAGCAACCAGACTCCCAGCAGCCAGGAGGCCCATTGTCCTGTGGATGATCACCAGCCAGCTGATCAGCCGCTTCTCTGGGATTGTTTCAACCCAGACTTACACACCTGACATCCCAAACCTGCCAAAACCAATTTGTGTGAGTCTCAGTGCTTGTCATCTGTGAACTCTGGGTGTTTCTTCGACCCAGATGTGTTGGGCCAGGGTTGCCTTGAGTCTTTCAGCCACAAGGTCTAGCCTTCCCGTTGGTGCGTCTCTTGAAGAAGAGGGCTCTTTCTACATTGTCACCTCTTCTCCCTGATTGGACACCAGCAGGAGCAGCCAGATGTGACACCGCTAGTCCCAGATGAGTCAGGGAAAAAAAACAGTTGTCGTTGAGTTGACGTCAACTCATGGCAATCCCATGCGTGTCAGAGTAGAACTGTGCTCCACAGGGTTTTCAATGACTGACTTTTTGGAAGCAGATTGTCAGGCCTATCTGCTGAGCCACCTCTGGATGGACTCAAACTTCCAAGCTTTCGGTGAGCAGCCAAGTGCTTTCACAGTTCGCACAATCCAGAGCCAGGACAGTGTGTGCATTTCAAAGATCTAGCATGAAAGTCCCTGTTTTCTTTCAAAATACCATCTGTGGTTTTAGTATTGTTCCCTAGTCCCTAGATAGTGTTATTTTGTGTGTTCCAACCTCTGCAAGGGAATATTAGGAGCTTTAAGAAGTCAATAGGGTGGAGGGACTATCGTCCTTTGTGTCAAGGGGTCACACCAATCCTGAGACCACCGGCAGGAGAGACATGGTGAACACTGGGAGCAGGTCTGGAGACAGACAGACCAGATCCAGCCCCCACCTTCCACATCCAATGGCATGACTCTTGGTGAATCGCTTCCTTTGTCAGCCTCAGTTTCCTCAGCATGCAAAAGGGGACTCGGACAGTGCATGCCTTACAGGCCCCGTAAAGGTTAAGTTGACCAAGGTAACTAGTCCTCAGAACACCAGTAGGCAAACACGAAGCACTCACTAAATGCCACCACGCCTGGCATCAGACAAAGGGCACTACTGAGCCCTTCCCTTACAGAACTCTTAGCAAAATCCTTCATCAGCAAATTAGTTGGGCTTTCCTCAGTCAGTGGGCCACCTTGCACCCCATTTTCATGGTGCTATGCAAAAACATCTAAAAATCGAGAAATACAAAGGAACTATTGCAGACTGATTTACCTACCTATGAAGCGAGTTCTAAGGTTGCTTGAAAAATAGGCCCTGTTCAACTAACAAAAATGTGTGTTGTTGTTGTTGTTAGGTGCCATGAAGTCGGTTCCAACTCATAGAGACCTTATGTACAACTGAACAACATTTTTCCCAGTCCTATGCCATCCTCACAATTACTGCTATGTTTGAGACCATTGTTGCAGCCACTGTGTCAACCCATCTGTCATGGATTGAATTGTGTCGCCAAAAAATATCTGTCAAATATCTGTCAACTAGGCCATGATTCCCATTATTGTGTGATAGTCCACCATTTTGTCATCTGATATGATTTTCCTATGTGTTATAAATCCTATTTCTATAATGTTAATGAGGCAAGATTAGTGACAGTTATGTTAATGAGGCAGGACTCAATCTATAAAATTAGGATAAATCTTAAATCAATCTCTTCTGAGATACAAAAGTGTGGAGCAAGCAGAGAGACATACCACCAAGAAACGAGAGCTGGGAGAGTAGAATGTCCTTTGGCCCCGGGGTCCCTGTGCTGAGAAGCTCCTCAACCTGGGAAGATTGATGACAAGGAACTTCTCCCAGAACAGACAGAGAGAGAAAGACTTCCCCCTGAAGCTGGCATCCTGAATTTAAACTTCTAGCTTCGTAGTCTGTGGGAGAATAAACTTCTCTTTGTTAAAGCCATCCACTTGTGGTACTTCTGTTACAGCCGCACTAGACAACTAAGACACCATCTCTTTCAGAGTCTTCCTTTTTTTTTCTGACCCTCTTCTTTATTAAGCATGATGTCCTTGTCCAGGGACTGGTCCCTCCTGATAACACGTCCAAAGGATGTGAGACGTAATCTCGCCATCCTCGATTCTAAGGAGCACTCTGGCTGCATTTCTTCCAAGATAGATTTGCTCTTTCTTCTGGCAGTCCATGGTATACTCAATATTCTTCATCAACACCATAATTCAAATAGGTCCATTCTTCTTTGGTCTTCCTTTTTCATTGTCCAGCTTTTGCATGTATATGAGGCAACTGAGAAGGCCATGACTTGGGTCAAGTGCACCTTAGTCATCAAAGTGACATCTTTGTGTTTTAAGATCTTAAAGAGGTCTTTTGTAGCAGATTTGCCCAATGCAATACATCATTTGATTTCTTGACTGCTGCTTCCATGGGCATTGACTGTGGATCCAAGTAAAATGAAATCCTTGTCAACTTCAATCTTTTTTCCATTTATCATGATGTTGCTTATTGGTCCAGTTGTGAGGATTTTTATTTTCTTTATGTTATCCATACTGAAGGCTAAAAAAAGTATAATATGCTTCAAACAAATGAAATAGTCTTGTATGCAAGAACCACTAGAATGTACCAAGCTTTCTAGTGCAGAAAGCTCATAGCAGATACGATTTTTCATAAACCAAGTTGGTTTTTTGGTTTTGAAAAAAGGACCGACTTATGAAATCAAAGAAGTGCCGGTATTTTAGCATCAAATGGTGCTTTTCTCACACAGGGATGCTTGGTCCTTTGGTTCCATCTCTTCTCTAAGGTCATGGTAGCACAGTTCCAAGTCTGATCTGAACAAACATATGTCAAGCTGGGCATCTCAGGATGCAAATGTGCCAGCCTCTTCGCTCGTTGGTGATCTCCTGGGCTCTCCATGGCCGTCCTGGAGGCCAGGGCAGCAGCTGGGCATACGTCTCACCCCCTCTATGTCAGTCATTGGTCTCCCTGTTGTGTCTTCCCTTTATTGCTCCGCTTGCTCCAACCCCAGTTTAAAGATGGCCTGGCAGACCAAGAACCCTTATCTCTGAATGTCCGTATTAGAAACCCTTGAGGGTAATTCAGCCCATGTTTTAGCTTCTCCACTGAACGGTCCTTGTCCAGACCCTGCCATCATTAAATCTTTGTTTCCACTAAACTCAGAGGGAGGATGCTGAACTCTGTGCAGGATTTAATATGATGGGGTTTTTGAAGTGAGTGACAACTCCATTAAAATATTTAATCAATTAATAAAACATTTAAGAAAAAAAGTGGCAATAAAAACATATATTTAGAAGCAAACATAAGATTCCACCGAAAGTAGGAGAAGCTTAAGAACCCACTGAGATTTTTATTGTTTTCCTTTTCTTTAAAAAAAAAAAAAAAAAAAAAGCCAATTAGATGGATTTAAGATTCAAGCAAGGCGTTTTTTATTCAAAGGAGACATTCAGTTGTTTGAAGAGGCGTGGATTGAGACAGAAACTCTTTCCTGCTGTGCACTGATCAGCTATTGATTAGGGGGAGGGGGCGGTTCCTGAAATCATCAATGTTGAAGAATAGGCCTCCAGCCTGAAGCAACTGACCTGGCACGTTTGTTGTATGAAAGTAAAGCCAGCCTTTTGTGGTGAGCCAAAAAGCTGTGGTCACCCTTGAGGAAAAGAAATGTTAATTGAAAAATTCCTTAAATAGGTGAGGGCTCTGAGTCTGCTTTACATAAAAGGTGTGACCTCACAATCGGGGGCAGGAAAGAAAGGACCCTGCCGTTTAAGTGGGAGTTCTCTCTGGCGGTGCTGATTAATTTCCATTCATGTGACAGGGATTGATGGGATGGCCTTTCAGTCTGAGGCCTGAGCTGCGTGCAGGATGTTGAATTAATTGGCCCCGGCAGAGGAAATTAAAACAGAAACTTCCCATTGGACGCAGAGGAATAAAACTTGATGATTTACATACTCAACCAGCACAGGACAGCTTCCCAGCCTGCCAGTTCACAACATTAGAAAATCATCATTTTACCAATATTGCAGTTTCTCCTGAGCACATGAAATCACACTTGGGAGGTGGCTTTCACCCACCAGAGCGGCTTTGAATATCAGCCCAGCCCTAGGGATGCGTTGGTTGGGGGGTAAGGGGAGGAGGGCAAGGTCCCATGTTATGGAAGGAAGCTAAGAGAAACTGACAAGTCCAGCAGAGCTAGGCGGAGACCAGCCCAGAGCCAGCCTCAGGCTCACACACAAGAACCTCTGGAAGTGGACACAAGGGAGGATTGGACATGTTCTTGCTCCAGAAACATTCACCCTGCACTCCTGTTCTGGAGCCCTGGCCACTCGCCACCTTTTCTGTCAGCCATCCCCATGGACTGTCAATGACTGATCCCCTAGCACACCAAGCTGGGCACACAGTGGGACAAGACCCATGTGGCCCAGTGTGCTGGTCTCTGGGGCTGCTCTTCCCTTCCTTCCTTTCCCCTATGGGGCCCCTGTGACTCTTCACACTTTGGTCATGGGAACAGACAGCTTGTTGGCGAGAGTGGAGGGAAAGAAAACACTTCCATTACTTTTGGCTTCGGCGAAAAACAGTGGTGGTGGAGGCACAGATGTGGGCCCAGCACAGCCTCACCGGAACACGCTTGGCGTGCCCTCAAGATGGCACAGTCCAGAAGAGTGACGAGGACTAACAGGAGGAAGGAGTCTGTTCTGTCAACACACGACACACCACAACAGGCCTGAGTGACACAACGGAACAGGCCTGAGCAACACACCGGAACAGGCCTGAGCGACACACCGGAACAGTCCTGAGGGACACTCCAGAACAGGCCTGAGGGACACACTGGAACAGCCCTGAGGGACAAACAGGAACAGGCCTGAGGGACACACAGGAACAGGCCTGAGGGAAACACTGAAACAGGCCTGAGGGACAAACAGGAACAGGCCTGAGGGACACACAGGAACAGGCCTGAGTGACACACTGGAACAGGCCTGAGGGAAACACTGGAACAGGCCTGAGGGACACATAGGAACACACTTGAGGGACATACTGGAACAGACCTGAGTGACACACTGGAACAGGCCTAAGGGAAACACTGGAACAGGCCTGAGGGACACACAGGAACAGGCCTGAGGGACACACCGGAACAGACCTGAGCGACACACCGGAACAGGCCTGAGCGACACACTGGAACAGGCCTGAGGGACACACCAGAACAGTCCTGAGGGACACTCTGGAACAGGCCTGAGGGACACACAGAAACAGGCCTGAGGGACACACCGGAATAGACTTGAGGGACACACAGGAACAGGCCTCAGGGACACACTGGAACAGGCCTGAGGGACACGCAGGAACAGTCCTGAGGGACACACCAGAACAGACCTGAAGGACACACCAGAACAGGCCTGAGGGACACACCGGGACAGACCTGAGGGACACACCGGAACAGACCTGAGTGACAAACCCGAACAGCCTAAGGGACACACTGGAACAGGCCTGAGGAACACACAGGAACAGGCCTGAGGGACACACTAGAACTGGCCTGAGGGACACACAGGAACAGGCCTGAGGGACACACCAGAACAGGCCTGAGTGACACACTGGAACAAGCCTAAGGGAAACACAGGAACAGGGCTGAGGGACACACCAGAACAGGCCTGAGTGACACACAGGAAGAAGATTGAGGAACACACCTGAACAGTCCTGAGGGACACACCGGAACAGACCTGAGGGACACACCGGAACAGGCCTGAGGGACACACCAGAACAGGCCAGAGGGACACACTGGAACAAGCCTGAGGGACACACAGGAACAGGCCTGAGGGACACACAGGATCGAGCCTGAGGGACACAGAGGATCGAGCCTGAGGGACACACAGGAACAGACCTGTGGGACACACTGCAACAGGCCTGAGGGACACACCAGAACAGACCTGTGGGACACACAGGAATGAGCCTGAGGGACACACAGGAACAGGCCTGAGGGACACTCACTCACAGAGGCAGAGCTGCAGATCCCCCAACACATGCACACAGCCACTTTCCAGTCACCTAACATACCTGGAACGGTCCTAACAAACCAAGAGTACAACACAGTAGAGATTTGGAGGATAGCTCGCCAATTGTTGACTGAGTGTGAGAAAAATTCTTACTGAGCGTTGACAACTAAGCAAGCAGGCATCAAAAGCTTAACTGTCATACAGCAGATATCTACCACCTTCCAGTCAGATAAAAGACGTTCTCTTAACACAAAACATCTGTCCCGTTAACGTGAATCGAAATGATCACTTGGGAGTTCTCATTTAAAATAATCACTTCTCACTAACTAAGAAAGGAGAATCTCTTCGACACCAATGTGTCTTCTGCTCGCCCATCCCTGTCTCCAGACTCTCAGTAAGAAAAACTGACAAGGTTCTTGATTGTGATTTAAGTAACGTGCAAATCATTCCAGCAGGACATCACCGAGTGAAAAAAGTAATAAGACCTCATAGAAGAAGGAATAGGACACCACAGAGTAAGGAGGAATTGGACACCACAGAGTAAGGAGGAATTGGACACCACAGAGTAAGGAGGAATTGGACACCACAGAGTAAGGAGGAATTGGACACCACAGAGTAAGGAGGAATTGGACACCACGGAATAAGGAGGAATGGGAAACCACAGAGTAAGGAGGAATTGGACACCACAGAGTAAGGAGGAATTGGACACCACAGAGTAAGGAGGAATTGGACACCACAGAGTAAGGAGGAATGGGACACCACAGAGTAAGGAGGAATTGGACACCACAGAGTAAGGAGGAATGGGAAACCACAGAGTAAGGAGGAATTGGACACCACAGAGTAAGGAGGAAAGGACACCACAGAGTAAGGAGGAATTGGACACCACAGAGTAAGGAGGAATTGGACACCACAGAGTAAGGAGGAATGGGAAACCACAGAGTAAGGAGGAATTGGACACCACAGAGTAAGGAGGAATTGGACACCACAGAGTAAGGAGGAATGGACACCACAGAGTAAGGAGGAATTGGACACCACAGAGTAAGGAGGAATTGGACACCACAGAGTAAGGAGGAATTGGACACCACAGAGTAAGGAGGAATGGGACACCACAGAGTAAGGAGGAATTGGACACCACAGAGTAAGGAGGAATGGGAAACCACAGAGTAAGGAGGAATTGGACACCACAGAGTAAGGAGGAATGGGAAACCACAGAGTAAGGAGGAATTGGACACCACAGAGTAAGGAGGAATAGGACACCACGGAATAAGGAGGAATTGGACACCACAGAGAAAGGAGGAATTGGACACCACAGAGTAACGAGGAATTGGACACCACAGAGTAAGGAGGAATTGGACACCACAGAGTAAGGAGGAATGGGACACCACAGAGTAAGGAGGAATTGGACACCACAGAGTAAGGAGGAATGGGAAACCACAGAGTAAGGAGGAATTGGACACCACAGAGTAAGGAGGAATAGGACACCACGGAATAAGGAGGAATTGGACACCACAGAGTAAGGAGGAATGGGACACCACAGAGTAAGGAGGAATGGGACACCACAGAGTAAGGAGGAATGGGACACCACAGAGTAAGGAGGAATGGGACACCACAGAGTAACGAGGAATGGGACACCACAGAGTAAGGAGGAATGGGACACCACAGAGTAAGGAGGAATTGGACACCACAGAGTAAGGAGGAATTGGACACCACAGAGTAAGGAGGAATAGGACACCACGGAATAAGGAGGAATTGGACACCACAGAGTAAGGAGGAATGGGACACCACAGAGTAAGGAGGAATGGGACACCACAGAGTAAGGAGGAATGGGACACCACAGAGTAAGGAGGAATGGGACACCACAGAGTAAGGAGGAATGGGACACCACAGAGTAAGGAGGAATGGGACACCACAGAGTAAGGAGGAATTGGACACCACAGAGTAAGGAGGAATGGGACACCACAGAGTAAGGAGGAATGGGACACCACAGAGTAAGGAGGAATTGGACACCACAGAGTAAGGAGGAATGGGACACCACAGAGAAAGGAGGAATTGGACACCACAGAGTAAGGAGGAATTGGACACCACAGAGTAAGGAGGAATTGGACAGCACAGAGTAAGGAGGAATTGGACACCACAGAGTAAGGAGGAATGGACACCACAGAGTAAGGAGGAATAGGACACCACGGAATAAGGAGGAATGGAACACCACAGAGTAAGGAGGAATGGACACCACAGAGTAAGGAGGAATGGACACCACAGAGTAAGGAGGAATTGGACACCACAGAGTAAGGAGGAATGGACACCACAGAGTAAGGAGGAATTGGACACCACAGAGTAAGGAGGAATGGACACCACAGAGTAAGGAGGAATTGGACACCACAGAGTAAGGAGGAATGGACACCACAGAGTAAGGAGGAATTGGACACCACAGAGTAAGGAGGAATTGGACACCACAGAGTAAGGAGGAATGGACACCACAGAGAAAGGAGGAATTGGACACCACAGAGTAAGGAGGAATGGGACACCACAGAGTAAGGAGGAATGGGACACCACAGAGTAAGGAGGAATTGGACACCACAGAGTAAGGAGGAATGGGACACCACAGAGAAAGGAGGAATTGGACACCACAGAGTAAGGAGGAATTGGACACCACAGAGTAAGGAGGAATTGGACAGCACAGAGTAAGGAGGAATTGGACACCACAGAGTAAGGAGGAATGGACACCACAGAGTAAGGAGGAATAGGACACCACGGAATAAGGAGGAATGGGACACCACAGAGTAAGGAGGAATGGACACCACAGAGTAAGGAGGAATGGACACCACAGAGTAAGGAGGAATTGGACACCACAGAGTAAGGAGGAATGGACACCACAGAGTAAGGAGGAATTGGACACCACAGAGTAAGGAGGAATGGACACCACAGAGTAAGGAGGAATTGGACACCACAGAGTAAGGAGGAATGGACACCACAGAGTAAGGAGGAATTGGACACCACAGAGTAAGGAGGAATTGGACACCACAGAGTAAGGAGGAATGGACACCACAGAGTAAGGAGGAATTGGACACCACAGAGTAAGGAGGAATGGGACACCACAGAGTAAGGAGGAATGGACACCACAGAGTAAGGAGGAATTGGACACCACAGAGTAAGGAGGAATGGGACACCACAGAGTAAGGAGGAATGGACACCACAGAGTAAGGAGGAATTGGACACCACAGAGTAAGGAGGAATGGACACCACAGAGTAAGGAGGAATTGGACACCACAGAGTAAGGAGGAATGGACACCACAGAGTAAGGAGGAATTGGACACCACAGAGTAAGGAGGAATGGGACACCACAGAGTAAGGAGGAATGGACACCACAGAGTAAGGAGGAATTGGACACCACAGAGTAAGGAGGAATGGGACACCACAGAGTAAGGAGGAATGGACACCACAGAGTAAGGAGGAATTGGACAGCACAGAGTAAGGAGGAATTGGACACCACAGAGTAAGGAGGAATTGGACACCACAGAGTAAGGAGGAATTGGACACCACAGAGTAAGGAGGAATAGGACACCACGGAATAAGGGGGAATTGGACACCACAGAGTAAGGAGGAATGGGACACCACAGAGTAAGGAGGAATGGGACACCACAGAGTAAGGAGGAATGGGACACCACAGAGTAAGGAGGAATGGGACACCACAGAGTAAGGAGGAATGGGACACCACAGAGTAAGGAGGAATTGGACACCACAGAGTAAGGAGGAATGGGACACCACAGAGTAAGGAGGAATTGGACACCACAGAGTAAGGAGGAATTGGACAGCACAGAGTAAGGAGGAATTGGACACCACAGAGTAAGGAGGAATGGACACCACAGAGTAAGGAGGAATGGACACCACAGAGTAAGGAGGAATAGGACACCACGGAATAAGGAGGAATGGGACACCACAGAGTAAGGAGGAATGGACACCACAGAGTAAGGAGGAATGGACACCACAGAGTAAGGAGGAATTGGACACCACAGAGTAAGGAGGAATGGGACACCACAGAGTAAGGAGGAATGGGAAACCACAGAGTAAGGAGGAATGGGACACCACAGAGTAAGGAGGAATTGGACACCACAGAGTAAGGAGGAATGGGACACCACAGAGTAAGGAGGAATTGGACACCACAGAGTAAGGAGGAATGGACACCACAGAGTAAGGAGGAATTGGACACCACAGAGTAAGGAGGAATGGGACACCACAGAGTAAGGAGGAATGGGAAACCACAGAGTAAGGAGGAATGGGACACCACAGAGTAAGGAGGAATTGGACACCACAGAGTAAGGAGGAATGGACACCACAGAAGATGTAAGTAATATCTGGGCTCGATCAGATATGGAAGAAATAAAAGCAGCTCATACCAGAACCCATCTAAGGAGACCAACACCACAGTCACTCTGAAACAGGGGCAATCATTAGGGTTCTGGGTCTATAATATTTTGTGGTGGAAAAAAGAATCCTTGTGAATGGGAGCCAGATATTCAGGGGGTGCAGGGGGGCTTCCTCACCAGCAGTCGCAAAAGACAGGAGCCTACCCTGGCCTCTCAGGAAGAACCTAGGCCCACACTGATCTCTTGCCCTAACACAGGGGCCTGGCCTCACAAGGTGTGATTACGAGGGGCTTATAGAAAGTGTTATTGTTGCACATTCTTAAAGACAACATCAACTCAATGAGAAGCAGTGTCTGAGCACCCAGTGGGAAGACCAGGGGCCCCCCAGTGAAGACAGGTCAGTGTGAGCCTGCGGTGGTGGCCGCAAGGATGTAATTCACTCTCGAGCTCCACCTGCAGAGGAGGAGCTTACAGGATGGTCTTGTTCCACGGGGGCCTGTTGAGACACCACCTGGAGAAGCACGTCCAGTCCTGGGTGCTGTACAGGACTGCAGTCACGTCCAGTGGGACAGAGTCGAGGGACTCGGTGCCTTTGGCTGGTTCTGTGTTGCCCTGGACAACAGAGCTAAGGCCTACGGGAATGAAAGTTTGCTTCTGTTTTCTGATCCTTAGGCTGCACGGTGCCACGGGGCCTTTGTACATGCTGTTTCCACTCCCTGGAACGATCACTCCAGGGCTTGGCTGGCCAGTGCCCCTTCACTCTCCAGCCTCAGTTCAACAACCACATTCTCTGGGACACCCCCCTTGACCATCTCCACCCTCGACAAGTCCCGGACCTTTCACAGGGGCCTCGTGGCTGCTGTACTGAGCCTGACTCAAGCTGACCACAGCTACGTGACCAGTGAGGCCCCGTTGGTCTCTCCCACCCCACTGTTTGTCCAGGAGGGCCGTGTGTATCTGTCCCTGCATCCCCAGCACCTCACAGCACGTTGTATGCAGCATGAAGTCCCACACTGAATGCGGCTGGAGCCAAGCTCCCCGTCACAGTCGAGATTCATGGAGAAGCCGAATGCTGCTCAGTGGGACAGTGAGTGGGATGAGGCACTGAGGAAGGCTGGACAGAGCCCCGCCTGTACATCACTATGACTTAAACACTCACACAGAGGAGAGGAGAAATTGCTTTGTACCCTCTGGAGTGCCGTGCACCCTCTGTATACACCAAAGACTCACCGGTGTTGCCGCTGACGGCAAGACTGCAAATGTGTCTATTTCTGTATTTTCTAGAATAAGCAGCTATTATTTTTGAACTTTTGAGTTGAAACAAACATTATTTTTAAGTATGAAAATAGCATCTGGATTTCTCCCACCTCAAGGAAAGAAACTTCTTCTCGAAGATGGGAGACCTAACCCGTCCTGGGGCTGGCTTCCCCGTGGAGGTGGCTTGGTCCGTGGCTGGTACAGCAGGCGCCTCTCCCCGGCGAGGTCCCGGTTCTGACACTGCTGGGCTCTGGGAAGCAGCATCCAGATCAAATAAGAGTAACCGGTCAACACAACCTCACAAAACTGCAAAACCACCTCCGTGAGGGTCTCACAGCCCGACAGAGACCAGACCTGTGTGGGCAAAAGAGGCGGGTCAGTCCAACCATGAGACACAAACCTCATCGGGATTCTGGCTGACAGCTGACCACAGATATGTGACATCCTTAGCGGGTCTTTCTCCTCATTCAGAAAGCTTCTAAAACATACGGTTTATTTTTATGAGGGCACATTACTAAGGGAGGCTCATGCACACCCACACACGCACGCACACACAACACCTCACACAAGCGCCCTGGAGAATCAGGTCCATCTCCTGAGCACACCCCCAACAGCGCAGACACACAAACCAAGTCTCTCCTCCCTTCTTGTGCTGTTCTGTCCTCGCCTCAGCCCCTGTTCCTGTCAGCGATGATCGGAATGTCCCCTCAGAAACTGACCAAACACAGCTACCATTCCCTGCCGGCCGTGGAGAAGCCAGCCCTTCCCTTTTTCCATCGGCCCTTCTGTGGGGAATCTGCGTGATCCACACGAACCTCCGTCTGAGCACTGAGGACGGAAACATGGGAACGTCAGGCTGGGAGAACTCACAGCGGCTGGCCAAACGCATCTGACTCCATCCTAAAAGGAGAGCAGGCATTTGTCTTGGAAGGAAAACAACGGCTTCACACAATGGGATGATAGATAACGTATCAAACCAAACGCATGAGGCTTTTAAAACCTCACATTTGGAATCGGCCAACATCAATTCTTTAAACACAAATTGAATTGACAAAATATTCAGCATATGTTCTCTTTAACTCTGCTAAATCTGACAAGACGTCTACAAGCTGATCTATGGTGTCGGCCCCTGAAACAGCGGTGCGGGCTAAAAGGAAGCCCTTCCAGGATGGGGCTGCAGGGGGCTGAGTAAGTAAAACGCAGCCCCCGGTGGCTGGTTTAACGCGGTGCTGGGGGCCTGAGCTGTTTCCCCCAAGGAAAGGATGATTAATGCCACGGCTGAGTGTGAGCCATACCCGACCCTGCTCTCATCAAATCCTGCTGCCACCATCTGCTGTTTTTAATTCCTCCGCAATATTTGTACTTGCTCCCAGCCTGCGACAAAGAGAGGGGGCGGGGAGAATGTCCTCCCATGTGAATGGTGGGCTCGGACGGCTGAACCCTGGCCAGGAGGCATCTGTTGCTCCGGTCCCGGCAGCATCTGCCGCGATGGCTCGCCCGCCCACCCGCCACTATACGGCTTCTCCCAAAGGTGGCCTCCGCGTGCCCCATTGTGAGCTCTGTCACTGTCTGCCACCGTTCCCACGGCGCCGCGGCCGCGTTGCCACGCCACCCGGCCGCTCACTGCTTGTCTGAAACCCAAGATCTTGCTGATGGAGCAGTGCCATGGGCCTTCCCTGGGTATGGGGACACTCAATTAACGCACCAGGAGGGCAGACATCTGGCCGGGAGGGCCAAAGATTCCAGGAAGGTAGAGCGTTTAAAATAATACCACAACCAGCAATGACCGTGTACCATAAGCAGCACCGACTTCCAGAGACGTGCAGACACTTTCTGAGGGCACCTTTTTCCCCCCTCACTTTTCTTTTAAACTTAAGATGCCATAAAGGACGCGTTGTCTTTTTTCAGATCTTGACACAGCTGTTAGGCGTTGTAATAAAACGTGTGTGAGCACAGTTATTTATGTGTCTGATCTTTGAACACCTTCTGCCCAACGGGTGCAGCCTAGGAATTGATGCTGCATCACCTCAACTGCCATCATTCCTGCCCTCCCGTCAGGCTGCTCGTGGGGACGTTTGAAGGGCAGACTGTGAGCACCCAGTGCCCCGGCCTCAGGGAGCTGTTTCCACCCGTGATAATGACGCCAGCGTTGGCATGGAGAGTCCTTGTGAGCAGGGGAGAAGGACGGAGGGGGCAGCCTGTACGGTGTCAGCAGCGCCGCTCTGGAACACTGTCCACTCAACACCCAGGGGACGACTCAGAAGGTTCCCTAATAATTTACCAGTTGAGTCAACCCCAGCTCCCGGTGACCCCATGTGTGTCAGAGTAGAACTGTGCTCCACAGGGTTTACCTTGGCTGACTTTTCAGGAGTATATCTGCAGGCCTTTCTTCTGAGACAGATCTGGGTGGACTTGCACCTCCAACCTTTCAGTGAGCAGCTGAGCACTTAACCGTTTGCACCACCAGAGACTCCTCGTGTAACTGCCCCCCGACAGGTAACCTCTGACCACAAGGCAGTAACCTCTGTGGCAGGCCCCTCCCTGCCTCTTCCCCACTCCACAGCTCTCCGATGAGGTTGCGCTCATGATGTCCAGCCTGTCCCCTCCAAGGGGCCACTCTAAGAGCTGCTCCTCGGACCAGGTATCACCCTGGCTCTGCATCCATTTTCGGCTCCACTTGCAAACCCCAAAGGCTCCCGGGACACTGGGGTTGAAGGACTGAGCAGGAGAACATGTTCTAAGTTTAAAAATGTATTGTATGTAAGTCATCCACATTGACTGTCCGCTCAGTAGCTTTGGATATTCTAAATTTAGTAGGAGAAGGGGACATTGATTGAATGCCTGCTTGTAGCTGACAGTATATAAATGATTCACTTCTGGCTCATGCAAACCCTGGGAGGGGCTATGACGGTGCCCACTTCACAAATAGGATGACATCCAGAACCACCACGGGCTTTGCCCAGTCAAGCTGGTGGAGCTAGGGCAGGGACCCTCCACTGGCCTCAGTCACTCCTCAAAAGCTGTGTTAGCACAAAATGGGGTGAAAAACCAAATGCGTGAAATGTAGGGAAATATTCCCTAGGTTAGATTGCACCAGGGGGTAGTTACTTGGCATTTGTCCTCTGACAAAGTATCTGGAAATGTTTTATACCTTCGAATATACCATAGACCAACAGAAGAACAAACAAATCTGTCTTGGAAGAAGTACAACCAGAACACTCCTTAGAAGCGAGGATGGCAAGACTTAGTCTCACATCCTTTGGACATGTTATCAGGAGGGACCAGTCCCCGGAGAAGGACATCATGCTTGGTAAAGTAGAGGGTCAGCGAAGAAGAGGAAGACCTTCAATGAGATGGATTGACACAGTGGCTGAAACTAGAATCTCAAACATAGCAACGATTGTGAGGATGTCTCAGGACCAGGCAGTGTTTCTTTTTGCTGTATAAGGTGTAATCCATACTGAAGGCTGTGGTCTTTGATAGTCATCAGTAAGTGCTTCAAGTCCTCTTCACTTTCAGCAAGCAGTGAGGTGGATTGACAGTGGCTGCAACAAAGGGCTCAAACACAGTAATGATTGTGAGGATGGCGCAGAACCATGCAGTGTCTCATTCTGCTGTGCATGGGGTTGCTATCAGTTGGAACCGACTCATCGGCACCTAACAACAACAGAGCTAAGTCTGAAAATCCAGTCCAAAGGCCTAGGAATTTTCCCAACTTACTTAAGCAGGCACACCTTCCCCAGGCCCCTCCGCACATGGGGCACCAGGTCCAGTTCTCAACAGTGCTCCGTCCACCATCATCTCGGAGACAACCTCAGCCCCTGCCCCCATGCCCAGTGAAGGCCCCACCAGGTCCCCCTGTCCGAGGAGCTGACCGAGGCCGGGTGGGCTCCACACAGCTGTTGTTTGTCCTCCTGCCCCAGGTGAGGTCGTGAGAAAGCTCAGTTTATAGGTTTGCTTGTTTGCCTCCCACACCACGTCTATGGTCATCAGCGTCGTCCATTAATTACAGTCTGACAATCCCAGAAGGATTTTATTGCTGCTCAAAGTGCAGGATCAGCCTCTGCGCTCCAACTGCGCCCAGCCATGGGGCCTGGGAAGGGGAGGGCCTGCGGCCTGGGGCCATGACCTCTTGCCTTTCCGTATGCAATAGTTCTCCATATCCAGACAGACCAGGTATCCAGTGAGCAGGACAGAAGTGGAGGGTGTATCCAGGCCAATACGAGCTGGCGGGAAGACCCAGCTCCGGTGATCCGTTGTGTTGTGGACACAGGACACCTCCAATTCCACTCAGAGCATTTAGAATTCCGGCCAGAACCCTGCATGGCTGCCCAGGGGAGACAGTTCAGGTGCCATCTCTGCCTCCGCCCCCCATTTTCCTCCCAGTTCCAACATGTACTCTTCAGGTATGGCTAGAGGGTGGTGGGTCTGCAGTTTGGGGTGATTTGTGGAAACTGGTTAGTTATTTTATGATTTCACTTTGTACGACCGGGAGCACATGCCTGAGTGGTCACATCCGTCAGACAAGAGGAAGGGAAGGGGAGAGACCAGAGGCTGGCCAGTGGCAGCTCAAGCTTTTGAGCTGTCCTCCCAACAGTGTGTGGTGGGTGTCCATGCAGTGAGGGTTCATGTGTCCATGTGGTGGGTGTGTGTGTGTCCCTGTGGTGGGTGTGGGTGTGTTCCTGTGGTGGGTGTACATGTATCTGTGTGGTGGGTGTGTGTGTGTCCATGTGGTGTGTGTGTGTGTCCATGCGGTGGGTGTGTATGTGTCCGTGCGGTGGGTGTGTGTGTGTCCGTGCGGTGTGTGTGTGTGTGTCCGTGCGGTGGGTGTGTGTGTGTCCCTGTGGTGGGGGTGTGTGTGTCCCTGTGGTGTGTGTGTGTGTGTGTGTGTGTCCGTGTGGTGGGTGTGTGTGTGTCTGTGTGGTGTGTGTGTGTGTGTGTGTCCATGCGGTGGGTGTGCATGTATCTGTGTGGTGGGTATCCGTGTGTCCATAAGTCTATGTGGTGGGTGTCCAGATATCCGTACAGTATGAATCCAGACAGCGGACATTGTGGCCCTGTGGGGGTAGCCCGGGGTCTTTAAAACAATGTGGTACTGTGGGCAAGGGCCCAGCTTGATTCCCATGTAGAGAAAAACTCCTCACCACCAGCCATCCCCCAGGCCCGAGACATCACATCACAGGGGCCCAGGCAGGGCTGGATCACTGAGTGGAAGTCACCACCCAAACAGTGAGTCCAGCAGCCTCCTGTCGGAAGTTGCCCGTTGCCCTACCTTAGGTTCTCAGCCCCATGGGAGCACAAACTCCAGTGTCTAAGTCACTCTTAACAGCAACTAAAAGAGCATTGTGTGCAAACTGGCAATTAAACCCAGGGCCTTCTGTGGCTGGGATACTCCCCAGGCACCTGGAGCAGCCAGCTCCTGGAAGACTGGACGGTGAGACTGGAGGGCTGGTTGTGCTCTGCAGCGGTGCTGACCAGGCCCTGGGGAGTGGCTGGTGGACCTGCAGGCTGTTCCCCACTCCCGACAGGACAGACACCCAAAGACACTGACTGTCCAGCAATACTCTCCTCTACTCTGGAGAAGAGACTGGAGACTCGTGGAAACTTTGTAGAAACTTTGTATAAGACATTTGTAAAGCCACACAGTTGAAGCTAATTAAAGGTGAGCTGAAAGAGCCTGATTTCTCATGGACACAGCTGCACACACACACACACACACACACACACACACACACACACACACACACGCACAAGCAAGCACGCCAGGCCACCCGCTGTCCCAGGAAGAGAAGGAATGATTTTGCTGCAACCAGGCCGAAGCATACTTACCCAGAGAGGAGACATCCAGTAAGACTCAGCCAGGGGAGCAGAGCTTGGCACTATCTTGTCTGAGGAGAGGGAAATGGCACCCCTCCCCTCACACACCATGTCTGACCTTCACTGGACCTCAGGAAGGAAACATGGGCCTGTCCCGTGACAGCTCTGCCCTGGCTCCCACCCGGCCCCACGCTGGGTCTGGATCCACTGGGATGGCCCATCATCGGGGCAGGAAGGCCCATCAACAGGCAGGAGGGCCCATCAACAGGCAGGATGGCCCATCAACAGACAGGATGGCCCATCAGTGGGGCAGGAAGGCCCATCAACAGGCAGGATGGCCCATCAGTGGGCAGGCGGGCACCAGGCAGGCGTTGGGCCCTAGAGCTCTCCTGGGGATTCCTTCTCCTACCAGCTGTCCAGGCTGGAGGAACTGCCCCCCACACATTTGCTCACATTCACGTACACTCATACACAACACACACGTGCACACTTACACACACTGACACACATACACACCCATGCTCACACACTGAGTCACACATTTTGCTTACACTCACATGCTTGCACACATATACACTCTCTCACACTATCATACTCACACATGCACACTCATGCTCACTTGCAAACCCACACACGGAAACACATCTGCACACTCACGCACACTCACACACAGCCCATCGCACGCCCCCTCCAGTCCCCTCATTCCTTTGCATCTTCAATTGCCCTGATACTCCTCTCCCTTGTCCACCTCCTGGGAGGGCGAGGATGGGGGAAGAAGATTGGGGGGTGGGAGAGGGGACAGTGGGGAAGAGAATGGAGGAGTGGAGGGGAAAAGGGGATAGTTGGTGAGGGAGGAGAAGGGGGTGGAGGTGAGCAGGGGAGGGACAGAGTGTCTGCAAGTTGCTTTTGACAAGCACCTGACCCCCACGGCAACCCACTGGCACCACCGACTGTTAGGCCAGGTCCCCAAGGTCCTCCATGTGGCGCAGGTCCCCAGGTCAGGCCAGCATGGGGCGGGGGCTGGGGGGGCAACCTCGCACCCAAGGGTGGACCAGGGCATGTCAGGACAATCTCCCGAATTTGCCCTGTGGGGCTTCGGGCACCCGGTGGGACTTAGGGCAGACACAGACACAGGTAGAAGACCTGTGACTCTGGTTTATTTCCCACTCTGCCTCCTGAGAAAAGTTTTTAAAAAGTGGGGACATTAATCAGCCATGCAGCTGAAACTGCTGACTTAAACAACTCTGGGTTGTTAACAACGCCCCTCTTGTTATGCTAATGGTGCGAATCAGAGGAAACTCCACTCCTCCTCGCCAGAAGCGCCAGTCCCTAGGGCCAGTCCTCCTTCCAGTTCATTCTTTCTGCCAGGCTTTAAATGCTGGGTGGCAAGACCCAGGATAGAGGGAGGGTAGGAGGGGGCCGCCCTCGGGAGGGTCCAGCTCCCAGAGCCACCTCCCCACCTCAGAAACACGCAGTAGGGCCCGTGGTAACAAAGTAAGCCAAACCCAAACCTTAAACAGTGCCCCAGCCTGTGGTAACGTAGACCAAACCCAAAACCTTCAACGGTGCCCTGGCCTGTGGTGATAACATAGACCAAACCCAAACATCCCAATGAAGAACGCTTGGCCTTTGATGCAAGATTTGCTTCTCCCCAAAAACATAGAATTTAAAGTTAAAATCGGGAGTTCCTCAGTAACGGGCGTAGTCAATGAACAATCTGGTGTTACCCAGCAATGGAAGGGGCAGCTCAGTGGGAAACTGAGGCAGGAGGCAATGACACCCCAGAAAACACCTGCTCACAAGAACCTATGTTTTAAGTGAATGGCAGCTTTTACTTCTCTGTGTTGTTATTTAATCAGAAAAGCATGTTGCCTCTGTGCCGCCATCTTTCTCCGGGATCTGAGCTTCCCTGTTTGGCAAGGCCTGGCACATGCTTTGGTGAGTCATCGTGACAATGGCAGCCTGGGCTTGTGGAGGACCTGTGTTCACCTGCCACGTTCAAGTACTGGTTTTAGGCCTGAGGGCAGCTGACACACCGCAGCAGAGGTCAGTTTACGGGGATGAGGGACGGGACCTTGTTCTTCAGTTTGGAATCGGTTTGTTTCATTTTGCTTTGTCTTTTTTTTTATTCTAAGTAGTTTATAAGAAAGACCAAAGAAGAATTGACACCTTTGAATTATGGTGTCGGTGAAGAACATTGAGTATACCATGGACTGCCAGAACAACAAGTCTGTCTTGGAAAAAATACAGCCAGAATGTTCCTTAGAAGCAAGGATGGCAAGACTTCATCTCACATAATTTTGACATGTTAGTAGGAGGGATCAGTCCCTGGAGAAGGACATCACGCTTGGTAGAGGGTCAACGAAGAAGAGGAAGACCCTCAAGGAGATGGAATACAGTGACTGCCGCAATGGGCTCGAGCATAACAACAATTGTGAGGATGGCACAGGACTGGGCGGTGTTTCATTCAGATGTACACAGGGTCACTAAGAGAGTCGGCAGCGACTCAGTGGCACCTAACGACAACAGCATAGCTGCTTTGGGGAAGGAACGACCACTTAACCTGTTCTCCCCCAAGACGCTCTCCTCACACAGCTGTTACAAGGGCAGCCTTGCCCACCACGGCCCTGGAGACGCCGCCTGACTCGTGGGCAATGCTGGGTGCATTTCTCTGGCCTCTCACCTCCAGGCAGAAATGCCTGGTCCCTTTGCTGTTGTTACTTGCCGCCCCAACTCATGGCAACCCCATGTGCCCCCAAACATCACATTGCTGGGTCCTGCTCCACCTTCATACCTGAGTCCACTGTTGTGGCTGCTATGTGAATCCACCCCACAGAGGGTCTCCCTTGTTTTTGCCAACCCTCTACTTTACCAACATGATGTCCTTTTCTAGTCAGGGTCTTTCCTGATGACGTGTCTGAAAACCTCTAAAAGAAGATGCAGCAGGCCCCACTGGGGAGTGAGGTAGCCCCTCTCCCTCGGTCTACTCGTCTGCAGAAATCAGCAGTCACATGCGGAGCAGGCGGCTGGTCCCACCCCACCTGGCCCATCAGCGGTGCAAAGGCCTGAGCACGGTACACCACCAACATTTCTGATTTCTCTTATTGTTGTGGTCAGGTGCTGTCGAGTCAGTTCCGACTCACAGTGACCCTATGTGCAGCAGAACAAAACACTGCCCAGTCCTGCGCCATCCTCACAATCGTTGTTATGCTTGAGCCCATTGTTGCAGCCACTGTGTCAGTCCCTCTCGTCAAGGGTCTTTCTCTTTTTTGCTGACCTTCTACCAAGCATGATGTCCTTCTCCAGGGACTGATCCCTCCTGATAACATGTCCAAAGTATGCGAGACGAAGTCTCGCCATCCTTGCTTCTAAGGGACATTCTGGCTGTACTTCTTCCAAGACAGATTTGTTCACACTTTTGGCAGTCCACGGTATATTCAGTATTCTTCGCCAGCACCATAATTCAAAGGCATCAATTCTTCTCTTAAAGGTGTTAAAATGTATCTAAAGAAAAGTAATTTTTATTCACTTAGCTTTTAAAAAGTCACTGCCAGAAGCACTTCACTTTTAAAGCACAGTTGGGGGAGCTGTGACTCCAAAAAGCCTCTGTAATCAGTCCCCAGGACGCACCTAGGTCTCACCTGGTGGAGCAGGTGTTGGGAAGTCACCCACTGCTCACCACAGTGTGTAAAAGTCCTTTTGACGAAGAGCCAGACAGAGACGGGCCGCCAGATGTAGGACGTGTGAACCAACCAGGCCATCGTTTGGCTCGACTCGTTCTGTTTATAGAAATGACTGAATTCATCCACAGTGCATCCCGATGGGTATGAGAAGAAACGGTTTTATAAAATCAACCTTTAAGTGGAGAAAAGAGGCACTGAGGGGAGTCGCATAACTGTGTGGGGGGTGAACCCTGTGTACTGGGTCTGGAGCCGTCCCTGAGGCTCTGGCACGCTCTCTGGTGTGCGCGCATTCTGTTAGCTAAAGAGCCTCTAGGCTGTGCCACCAATGGAGCTTGGCTCAGCTCGCCACTGGGAGGGGGACAGCCTTTGACAAAGCTTCCAGGTGCACGGTCAGCTGATTGGATGTGCCGAGAAGCACAAGGTAGGGGAGGAAAGGGAGACAGCGGGTGCTCCTGTTGCTCCCTGTCCCCCGAGTGGAGACATGCATCCTAAAGCAGACCTGGGCCCCTGGAAGCGCAGATTCCTGCAACAGCTCAGCTCAGGTAGAAGTTCAGACACGCCCTCACCCGCTCGGTGCTTTCACCGATTTCTGCAGGCTGCAACACCTGGGCTCCTAGAGCGAAGATGCTTGTGGAACTGGGTCTTATCAGTGGTCGCTCTTGTGTTTCAAATAAACCAAATCAGAGTGTTATGGACTGAATTGTGTCCCCTGAAAGTACATTGTGGAACCCTAACCCCTGTACCTGTGGATGTGATCCCGTTTGGGAACAGGAGTTTCTCTGTGATGTTAACGAGGCCATAGTAGTGCAGAGTGTGCCCTAAACCTTGCCACCTTTGAGACATAAAAGAGCAGATAAGACGCAGAGACAAGTGAGCACAAGCTGGGGTAAGCAGATGTCACGTGAAGGTCACCAAGGAAATGAGGAACAGAGGCTGAAAAGAGACAAGGACCTTCCCCTAGAGCCAACGGACAGCGAGGATTCCCCTAAAGCTGACGCTGCTCCCAGCTTGGTGACCTCCGAGAAGCCTCAAGGGGTCCCTTGGCTCTGTCCTGCACAGCACATGCTGAGTGGCCACTAGAGGCAAGGGCAAAGGGGAGCCATCACGAGAGACCTTCTCTCAGTGACAAGAGCGTCCCTCTGGGAGACAGGGCCGCCCACAGGCCAGGGGAAATAGCCTCACCCTGTGCTCCCAGCGGCCCTCGCTCTTTCCTGACGGGCCCTGAGAAGAAGCACCAGAGGACACACCACCTTCCGTTAGATGCTACGTGCCAGAGCGGTTTGTAAGCTGTGAAAGGTCCTACAAGCACAGGGTCCTGTCATCGTTTGAGCCAAACACTGACTGGTCTTCAGACCTCAGCTACCCCGGACGGGTGCGGAGGCCCTTTCTGAGAACTGCTGGTGCTGGGCCTTCGGGGAGTCGGTGTGAAATCAGGGGTCAGCGCCCTGTATGAGGAAGAGGCCCCTGCCTGGGGAAGGGTCTGCAGCCCTGCCCTAAGGGTGAAGGAGGGAGTGCAGGACAGGGCTCCGCCGTCCACAGCCCACTCTGACGGCCCCTGTGCTCAGGAGCCCTCTAACCACTGCACAGCCCGGCCGGTCCTCAGAGAGCCCAGTGCCCAGGAGCCCGTATTACACAACAAACAGGCATTTGGACCCAGCGTGGCCCCACTAAGCAGAGGTGGTCTCTCGAGTCCCTTTCCCTGTTCTGCCTGCACCTTCATCCTGGGAGGGCCAGGAGCAAGGCAATCACCGTCTTTCCTGACACTGCTCCTCCCTGATCCATCCTAATCCTCACACGCCCGGTCCAGGTAGATCTTCACCCCATTTTACAGACAAGCAAGTGCAGCCCCACCTACACGCACGGCCGCCAAGGGCAAAGCCAGGCAGGAATCCAGGTCCATCCACCTCCAAAAGCATCTGTGCAGGCAACCGCCCAGCCCCACAGGTAGGCCAGGGTCAGGACATAAGTACACAGAGCAACACAAAAATCCCACACACAAGTTCCAGCTGCCACCTCCTCTGCAGCAATTTTGACGATTTTGATCCAAAGCCTGTGTTAATCCCTTACGAGGTGTGGATCACACATCAGAATTTCCATTAAGACGGCCATATCTCCCTAAATGGACATATTTGAAGCCCTGGAGTCGCCCATCTGTGCAGCTGGGATGAGTCCTCGTGGCCACAAAGAAGCTGAGGTGAAGCAGGAGAAAGTGGGAGGACCAGAGGCTCTGTGGGTTTCAGCTCTGAGAACGACCTCACGGCAGGGCAGAGCGTGGCTCCTCTGACGGACTTTAAGTCCCTTGTTCAACTACAGACTCATTCCAAGGTCAGACAGGCTTCCTTCCCATGCAGAGGGTGGACTGCGGTGACTTAGTCTCCCCTTTCTGTGATCACTGGCCGAATTTCAACAGCCACTCAGATTCTCTGAGTATTAAGGTCTCGGGTTGGGACTGAAACCTTATTACAAGTCTAGAGGAAATTGCCTTTCCAATAACATTCAACACACCCCATGGACTCTGATGGCCCAGTGAGTTATCTGCAATCTTCAGTCAGCCCAGGTGCTGTCACCTTGCAGATAGGTTGTCTGCACCCTCCCATCACCATCCCAGATGCTATCACCTTGCAGACAGGTTGTCTATAACCTTCCCTCACCATCACAGGTGCTGCCACCTTGCAGATAGTTTGTCTGTAACCTACCATCAGCACACCCAGGTGCTGTCACGTCGTGCCAACATGCCATATTCTTGGGGCTGCAGGCTCCCTGGCTGTTGCTCAGACAGTCATGAGGCCTCTGCATAAAGGTGACAGCCAGGTCCTCTACCTGCAGGCAGCTGCTCTCACCTACAGCAACAGTGGAAACATGGCCAATCAGAGTCAGACATAATGACAGGAGCAATTGGTCTAAACCCCAAAGCCACCAGGACAAAGCAGCCCACAGAAACAGTATCCTGTGTTCTTACACCTCATGCTCATTGAACTTAGCGGAGGAGGGGGAGGTTTTGAAGTCAGACGATCCAGGTGGGTGGCCTGCGAACACAATGAAAAACCAGGGCTCAGCTTCTCTGCATGGTCTGAGAAAGTCTGTGCTGTTCTACCACCTTGTCCACGTTAAAGGGCCCCCGGACGGCTATTCGTAAAATGCCCAGGTCCTTAGTAAAAATTCCCACAGAACCAAAGTACATGCTGGCCTCTCTCTGCTGCATCCAATCGTATGTAAGGAGACCACGCACTTGGTGGCCCACCCGCTGTCAGCCTCCACCCCCCTCCAGTCAGTGTCCTCCAGATGTCACTTGGTGCCGGCCACTCACCTGTCAATGACGACACAGATACTGAGAACCGGGGGGCTCCAGCCACCGAGGAGCCCAGAAAACAATTCACGTGAAGACGTGTACGTGTGTGAGCATGGTGATGGTGGTCCCATAGAGGAGGTAAACGTGGGAGAGACATGGTGTGTATCTCACACAGGCAGTGATTGTTTGGGGTGTCAAGGGGGTCACAAATCTTATGAACCTGGCACAGAAAGTGGGGTCTGCTAAACCCTATTGTGCAGGCAAGTACTGAGTCCGTATTTATCGTCTTTTAATTTACTGACCACATAATCAATCAGAACCTATGTAGGTACTTAGGGACTGTGCCAGAAGCAGAGGAACCAGAGATGAAAGGCATAATCTCTATCCTCGAGGAGTTCACAGTCTGGAGAGGAGATGACACACCCTCTGTGATAGGTCCTAACCCCAGGACCTGTGAACATGACCTTGGTTGGAAATAGGGTCTTTGGAGATGTAATTAGTCAGGTTAAGATGAGGCCATACTGGAGTACAGTGGCTCCTAATCCCTTCTGAGTGGTATCCCTATAAAAGAGCTAAAGAGACAGAGAGTCACACAGGGCAGAGATTGGAGCGATACGTCTACAAGCCAAAGAACTCCAGCGATCGCCAGGAACCACCAGAACTAGGACAAGACAAGGAAGAACCTCCCCTAGAGCCTTCAGAGAGAGCACAGACCTGCCGACAGACACCTTGATTTCAGACTTCAGGCCTCCAGAGCTGTGAGAGAACAAATCTCTGTTGTTTTAAGCCGCCCAGTAGACGGTACTTTGTTACAGCAGCTCCAAGCCCCTCCTATGCCATCTGACAACCACAATTACATGAGATAAGTACTAAGTGTTGAGATACACTGTCAGTGACGGCTACATGAAAGAGGTAATATCTAGGACTGCCCAGGCTGTCAGGGAAGGCTTCACAGAGAAAGTAGCTGTGAATGGGGACTTGAAGCATGAGTAGGAGTTTTCCATGGAGAGCATGGTACGTTCAGAAAACGGTTAACACAGCAACATCACTGCAGAATGTAGAGAGACGGAAAAGGCGGCTGGGTGGGTCTGGACAAGCAGACAGGTCCTCACGCCCCAGAGTGGGCAACTACAGCTTTACCCTGTGGTCAGTGTGGTGACTGAGGATGTCTGAGTAGGAGCGGACATCCGCCCAGTGACCACAGTGACTGGCTCCTTCATTTCCCACTGGAAAGCAAAACAGCGGTATCATAAGCCAGACTGTGGATGTCAGTACTTCAGAAGTATTGATGTGCGTATAATAGGCTACAAATTGCTTATCGTGTTTATTGAAGTGCATACTTTTAAAATCACATCAATTTTCTTCAGATTTTTCCTGTCGATTGGTTGTATTATGCCTCCATGCCTTATGCCTGAAAATAGTAAATGACACCTCTTTGAAAATATTTTACGTCAAGTTTTTTAGCTTTTTACGAATTTGCAATGGTCTTTCTCCCAACTGAATATAGTTACTGAAATTTGGCTAAATCTGCCCTTTGAAATGAGCCCTTCCTCACCCAAGTGAAGTGAATCTATGTTCTGCAGAACTGCCCACTTCATCTTGGGCCCAGACACCAGATCTGAAGCTTATGTGATGGAGAAGTAGGTTCGCAATTCGAATCCCCCCAGCTGCTCCTTGGAAACCCTATGGGGCAGTTCTGCTTTGTCCTATATGATCACCATGAGCCAGAATCGACTCGACAGCGACAGGATTTTTGATCAATACATATCCTTGTTCTGTGTGTTTCTGTTTAAGTCATCTTATTTAATATTCACTGTTGATTCATTAACACCGAACTGTGGTCAGCAGCACTGTGACTCTGCCTGAATGAAGCTTACCTAACACATGTGTTCTCTCTTCTCTGTAAGGCATGTCACAGCCTTCCTGTGCTTGGGAGCACGAGATAGCACTTCAGCTTTGGGGGATGGGGTTGACCAGACCGCTTCTAGAGATTTTGAGCCTCAAGGGAAGTATTTTGCAAAGTGTTTTTCCGCAGACCAGAAACAAACAAACCAGTTGTCATCAAGCCAACTTGTGGCAACCCCATGTGTATCAGAGTAGAACTGCGTTCCACGAAGTTTTCAGTGGCTAATTTTTCAGAAGTAGATTGCCAGGACTTTCTTCCGAGGTGTCTGTCGGTGGGTTCAAACTGCCAACCTTTGGTTGTCAGCCCAGCACTGTATGTACCACCCAGAGACTCCCTTTCCGCAGACCACCTGCATCAAAATCACTTACAGGGTGTCTTAGAGCACTAGGGGTGCCGTAACAAATACCACAGACTGGGTGGCTGGTAAGAACAGAAATGTATTCTCTCACAGTTCTGAGGCTGGATGTCAAATTCAGGGTGTGGCAGGGCCATGCTCCCTCCAAACGCTCTGGGGGAAGATCCTCTCTTGTCTCTCAGATTCTCTGGGGAAGCCAGGCGTTCCTTGGTTTGCAACTACAGCAAAACTCCATCCTCCGTCTTCCCTCTGTCTCTGTGTCTTCCTCTTTATAAGGACACCACTCAGATGCTCCCGTGTGACCTCATGTTAACTGATGACATCCGCTGAGACCCTGTTTCCTTCACAGGCACAGGGGTCAGGACCTGAACATAAATTTTGGGGGGCACAAGTTAATCCGTAACGGGGTGCACTATAACCCAAACATCTGAGGAAAATGCTTTCTCAGCAGTGGGAGCGGAGGCTGGAGAACAGGCAGGGGGAGGCTTAGGGCCTGTGGCAATGGTATAGTTTGGGTTCACTCAAAGTGCTGGTAGCAGAGTCCTGAGAAAATGGCTCAGTGAGATTTGGGGCAGCCGTCAGGCTCCCGCCCTGACTAAGGAGCTGCCACAGGTATAGGGGTTGCCCTGCTCCCCCAGGAAAGAGCCTTCTCACCCTGCTCAGCATTTTGCTACTAACTGGTTGTCTGAAAGCTTTGGTCCCTACAGCTGAAGGCCAGAAGTAAGAGTGTCAAAGAGGGACTTTGTTCTGACCACCAGACCCTGAAGGCTCCAGCCAACAAAGGACAATGTTCACAGCAGGATGACAGTTGCAGTGACTTTTCAGCGTTTGGAACTGGTGTCTTATTTCTTAGTTCTCTCTGTCTCTCTCTCTCTCTCTCCACACTACAGAACAGGAAAGAAATTGCTAGCCCTGAGATTCAAAAAGGAAGTGCCACCATCATTTACCGGAAGTGTGTCTTGGACAAAAGCCTTAACCTCTGTGTCTCAGTTTCCTTTACTGTAAAATCCTGCCGTCCTTGTAAGTTTGTTATTAGGACTAAATGCATTAACATATTTAAAGTTCTTTACTGAATAAGTATAAAACTTATTATTGTAATTATCATTTAGCATGTCTCTTTTAAACTGGCATTTCATGGAATAAGGTAAGAAGTGGAGCTTCCAAAACTCTGACAGAAGCTTCAGGAGGGGATGGAGAAGCTCTGAGCTCAGTGCTGTCACTACCTCAGAGAAGAGGCAAACCCTCTGTGTTCCAGCAGCGGGGAGGAAAATGGAGCCACACCCCAGAGGCAGGTAAAAGCAGAGCCCAGGAGGGAAACCTGTGGCTGTCAAGTCTACTCCAACTCATAGCGGCCCTGAAAGACAAAGCAGAACTGCCCCATAGGGGTTCCAAGGCTGTAAATCTTTACAGAAGCAGACTACCACATCTTTCTCCCCAGGAGTAGCTGGTGGGTTCAAACCACAGACCTTTCAGTTAGTAGCTGGACTCTTAACCACTGCACCACTAGGGCTTCTTCCACCCAGGAGAGGGGGCTTTTCTGTGGACCCACCAGGGCTTCCCAGCACAGCTGACACCACACTCTCTCAGAGCCTTTCGATTATTTGCCAGAAATGAGTTGTGACCACAGGGAGTACTTTCTATCTGCACAACAGCCCCTGCACAGAACAGACAGGCCCCCGTGTGGGAAAGTCACACCCTAGAAACAGACCAGCTGCTCAGGGAGAAGGAACTTCTGAAGCTCCAGTTAAGCCGAATTCAATGGCAGATGCCGAAAATATTTTACCTTGTGTTACTATAAGTCAGATCCCTCAGCGTTTCTCGCTTTCCCTTCTTGGGATCTGCTGTGTGTCCCTATCCCTCGCCACCCACCGGGACCCCCCACCGTGCCCTTTGGGGGCACTGGGCATGGAAAATACCTTTATAGATGGCAACAATTTTAGCTCTTGAAAATGCAGAATGCCCAGCTGAATTTGAATTTCACATAACTATGAAATTTTTTTAGGATAAGTGTCCCATGCAGTGTTTGGGACATGCTTATACTAGAAAAGGATTTGTTGTTTGCCTGAGATTCAAGTATAACTGCACATCCTGTATCTTATCTGCCAACCCTTCCTAGGGGCCTTTAAAAGCAGATTCTCGTCAGGTCGGGGGTCCTGCCTGGAGACAGGGGTTGGATGTAACATCTCATAAGGCCTCTTTGTCCCTAAAAAAAAAAAAAAAAAAAAAAACCCAAGCCCATTTCCGTCAAGTCGATTCTGACTCGTATACTATAATCAGATAACCTTCCAGAAACACTAACGCTACATGGTTTACAAGGATGGCAGAACCGATGCCAAAAAGCCTTATTGTCTAAACTGTAAGAGCCCCAACCAAACAAAACCAGGAAGCGGATGGCCCCATGGCTCTAGTGGTGTGTTGGGTGCCCATTCCACATGGTGGCCAGGAGAGTCATCTGAAGGGCCATCTGCATCAGTCAGGCTTCCCAGGCCAAGTAGGCTGCCTGGGTGTGAGCAGCCTCCCAAAAAAGGAGCATTTCATGCAGGATCCAAGCAGGCCATTCCCAAAGCAGCCAGGCCCCAGCCCCGCCTTTCTCTCTCTGCCTCCGCATTTAAACTCTCCATGTGTGGAATACGGCTTCCCTCTGTGGCCCAGCCGGCACCTGCCACAGGGGGTTTTTCCGTGGCCTCCTGTCAGCTTAAATCTCCAACATGATGAAATTCAACTAATTGTACAGGCAGCTTGTCCTGACCGTGCACTGCCACAGCCTTTAAGCCCAGTCCATTTCTGAGTGAACGTGGGGCCCTTTCTGGAGGATGTGATCTGCTCCAGGCTACAGAGCCATTGGACGTAGCCCCAGCGACTCACAATGTCATGTGGAATTTACTTCTGTAGTTTAGGAAGTCCTGGTGTTACAAAGCTATAAAAACAAAACAACCAAACCAGTTTCCAGAGAGTTAACTCTGACTCATGGCAACCCCATGTGTGTCAAGATAGAACTGTGTTCCATAGGGTTTTCGATGGCTGATTTTTCAGAAGCAGATCTCCAGGCCTCGGTTCTGAGGCACCTCTGGATAGACTCGAACCTCCAACCTTTTGGTTAGTAGTCAAGCTTGTCAACCATTTGCAAAACCCTATAAAATTATAAGGGAGTTCTGAAACTACTCTTTCTGTAGGAAACATCTTATGTCAGAGACTGAACTCTCCCTAGAACTCATGCTACTCATGTGAGCAATAGAGACAACCTAACTCGTACATATAAGTATGCATATGATTAAAGGGAGCTTTGTTCTAGTAAAATGAACAAAGAAACTCATTTAACTAATGACAACATTTGTGCTTTTTAGACCTCACCAAAAATAAAAAGCGATGCTCTTACTTCATGATCCACACAGAGTACCTTGCAAAGACTAGCACTCTGCCGCGTGTTGCCTCTCTTAGGTTCTCAAGGCCCTATTGGGTAGGTGTTGAAGTTGGTCAGTGTTTCTCATTTTCCATTGGGAAGCTGAGCTTTTTGAGGCTTGGGGACTTACCTAAAGTAATAATTTAAAAAAAAAAAAAAAGATTTTGCCTTTACTGTCAATATTCATGAGAGCATTGGTGATTCAGTGGTAGAATTCTCTCCCTCCAAGTGGGAGATCAGGGTTCAATTCCTGGCCAACACAGCCAACACCTGCCTGTCAGTGGAGGTTTGCGTGTTGCTATGATGCTGAACAGTTTTCAGCAGAGCTTCCAGACTAAGCTGGACTAGGAAGAAAGGCCTAGAGATCTACTTCAGAAAATCAGCCACTGAAAATCCTGTGGATCACAACAGTCCAATCTACAACCAACCATAGGGATGGTGCAGGACTGGGTGGCATTCCATTCCATTGTTCATGGGGTCACCAAGAGCCAGGGTCCAATTCGATAGCGCTAATAACAACACCAACATCCATAAGGAATTGTTTTGTTAGGTGATTGTACTATCAGGACGCTGAACTGTATGCAATCCCTCTCACTTTCTGTCTCACAGAAGCTCATGAACACACCATGATCTCTAAGATGCCTTCTCAGGACTAATTAGAGGAAGAAGTAAGTTAAATGGGAACAAGTATCATTGTCTTAAATTCCACACTGATCAAATATGAAACTCTATTTCTTTTGTTGTTGTTGTTAGGTGATGTTGAGCTGGTTCTGACTCATAGCGACCCTACGCACAACAGAATGAAACACTGCCTGGTCACGCGCCATCCTCATGATCATTGTTATGCTTGAACCCATTGTTGCAGCCACTGTGTCAATCCATCTCATTGAGGGTCTTCCTCTTTTTTGTTGACCCTCTACTTTACCAGGTATGATGTCCTTCTCCAGGATCAGGTCCCTCCTGATAACACATCCCAAGTGTACGAGTCGAAATCTCATCATCTTTGCTTTAAGGAGCGTTCTGGCTGCACTTCTTCCAAGACAGACCTGTTCGTTCTCCTGGCAGCCCACAGTATAGTCAATATTCTTTGATAACACCACAACTCAAAGGCCTCCATTCTTCTTTGGTCTTCCTTTTCCTTGCCCAGCTTTCACGTGCATATGAGGCTATTGAAAACACCATGACGGAAGGGAACAACAACACACAACACAGGGGAAGTCTGCACAACTGGAGTAAATCAAAAGCTAAGAAGTTTCTTGAATACAACAAAACACTTTGAGGGACAGAGTAGCAAGGGTGGCAGTCTAGGGACCATGGTTTCAGGGGATATCTAGGTCAATTGGCATAACAAAGTTTATTAAGAAAATGTTCTGCATCCCACTTTGGTAAGTGGTGTCTGGGGTCTTAAAAGCTAGTGAGCAGCCATGTAAGATACATCAACTGGTCCCAACCCAACTGGAACAAAGGAGAATGAAGACCACCAAAGACACTAGGAATATATTAGCCCAAGAGACAGAAAGGGCCACATAAACCAGAGACTCCATCAGCCTGAGACCAGAAGAACTAGATGGTGTCCAGCTACCACCAATGACCACTCTGACAGGGAACACAACAGGGAGTCCCTGACAGAGCAGGAGAAAAGTGGGATGCAGAAATCAAATTCTAGTAAAAAAAAAAACAGACTTAATGGTCTGACTGAGACTGGAGGGATCTCAGAAGACATGGCCCCCATACTCTCTGTTAGCCCAGAATTGAAACCATTCCTGAAGCCAACTCTTCAGACAAAGATTAGACTGGACTGTGGGACATAAAATGATACTCGTGAAGAGAGTGCTTCTTAGCTCAAGTAGATACATGAGACTAAATGGGCAGCTCCTGTCCAGAGGTGAGATGAGAAGGCAAAAAGGGACAGGAGTTGGTTGAATGGACACGGGAAATCCAGGATGGAAAGGAGGAGTGTGCTGTCACAGTATAGGGAGAGCAGCTAGGGTCACATAGCAATGTGTGTATAAATTTTTGTATGAAAAACTGTCTTGAACTGTAAACTTTCACTTAAAGCACAATAAAAAAAGAGGAAAACACCATGGCTTGAGTCAGGCGCACCTTAGTCCTCAAAGCAACATCTTTGCTTTTTAACCCTTTAAAGAGGTCTTTTGTAGCAGATTTGCCCAATGCAATGAGTCTTTTGATTTCTTGACTGCTGCTTCCATGGATGTTGATTGTGGATCCAAGTAAAATGAAATCCTTGACAACTTCAAGCTTTTTTTCGTTTATTATGATGTTGCTTATTGGTCCAGTTGTGAGGATTTTTATTTTCTTTATGTTGAGGTATAATCCGTACTGAAGGCTGTGGTCTTTGATCTTCATCACTAAGTGCTTCAAGTCCTCTTCACTTTCAGCAAGCAAGGTTTTGTCATCTGCATATCGAGGGTTGTTAATGAGTCTTCCTCCGATCCTGATGCCCAGTTCTTCTTCATACAGCCCAGCCTCTTGGATTATTTGCTTAGGATACAGATTGAGTAAGTATGGTGAAAGGTTACAACCCTGACATACACCTTTCCTGACTTTTAACCATGGAGTATCCTCTTGTTCTGTTTGAATGACTGCCTCTTGATCTATGTACAGGTTCCACATAAGCATAATTAAGTGTTCTGGAATTCCCATCTTCACAATGTTGTCCATGATTTGTTATGATCCACACTGTTGAATGCCTTTGCATAGTCAACAAAACACAGGTAAACATCTTTCTGGTATTCTCTGCTTTCAGCCAGGTTCCATCTGACATCTGCAATGGTATCCTTCATTCCATGTCCACTTCTGAATCTGGCTTGAATTTCTGGTAGTTTCCTGTCAGTGTACTGCTACATTAGCTTTTGAATGATCTTCAGCAAAATTTTACTTATGTGTGATATTAATGATATTGTTCAGTAATTTCCACATTTTGTTGGATCACCTTTCTTTGGAATAGGCATGAATATGGGTGTCTTCCAGTCACTTGGCAAGGTAACTGTCTTCCAAATTTCTTGAGTACTTCCAGCACTGCATTCATTTGTTGAAACATCTCAGTTGGTATTCTGTCAATTCCTGGAGCCTTGTTTTTCCTTTGTTGGCCTCCACAGAAATCATGGATCCTGAGTTTGTCTTGTAGGATTAGTTAATTAGAGTTAATTCCTAAGTAGCTCTTTTTTGTACTTTCTGTCAGTTGATAGTACATTTTTTCCCATGTCAGAATTTCTTTTTCAGAGACTATATGCTGTTATTGGAGAATGTGTCTTGCCTTAGAAGTGCAAGTTTGATGGAGGTGGAGATGGATACAGTGGTGGTGTTGGTGATGATGGTGGTAGAGGTGGAAGTGGGGATGGTGGTGGTGATGATGATGGAGGTGATGATGATGGTGGTGGAAGTGGTGGAGGTGGTAGTGGAGATGGTGTTGGTGTTGGTGATGGGTGGTGGCAGTAGTGGTGGAGACGTGGTGGACGTGGTAATGGTGGTGATGGTGGTGGTAATGGTGTGGGTATTGGTGGTGCTAATGGTGGTGGTGGAGGTGATGGAAGTGGCAGTGAAGTTGGTGGTGATGGTTAGGGCTGTGGAGATGGTGGTAATGATGATAGTGGTGGTGGTGATAATGATGGTGTTGATGGTGCTAACGGTGGTAGTATGAAGGTGGTGGTGGTGATGGTGATGGTGATGGTGGTAGTGTGAAGGTGGTGGTGGTGATGGTGATGGTGATGGTGATGGTGGTAGTGGTGGTGGTGGTGGTGGTGATGGTGATGGTGATGGTGGTGGTGGTGGTGGTGGTGATGGTGATGGTGATGGTGATGGTGGTGGTGGTGGAAGTGATGGTGTTGGTGGTAATGGTGGTGGTGGAGGTGATAAAAGTGGAGGTGGCGAAGGTGGTGGTGGTAAAGGTGGAGGTAGAGGTAGTGATGGCAATGGCTGAAGATAATGAAGATGCTGCTGCTGCCCCCAGAAGAGGAGGAGAATATCTCACCAGGTAAGCCACCAGGAGAAGATAAACTCTAACCCAGAGGAGGTGGGACATGTATCTCTAATAAAATCCTTTCTGCTGTGCTGAATTTAATAGATCAGAAGTCTACAACCTGGCATGTTGGTCCCTGTCCTTCTGAGAGAGAGAAAAACCTTGTTGCTTCTAGCAAGTCAGGTAATGACATTTCCATTTGCATCCCTGCTACACCTCAGATATGAGGAATGGGTGGGGGGTGGAAGAGTCTTGGCTGACCCTAAAGCAGCGCTTCTCCGACTGTGCATGTAAACCACCGAGGGGTCTTTCAATCGCAGATTCTGATTCCATGGGAACACGCTTCCAGGTGCTGTTGATGCTGCTGAAAAATACCTTCCACTGATTCTCAGTTCTGACTTCTTTCAGATAATGTCAGAGGAACAGCAGTACCTTTCACCTGGCTGTATCACCTGGGTATTATGAAATGCTGTGATATAACTTGTGTATACTTTAAACATGTTGGAAGAAAGACAAAATGCAAGTTATGATTGTGAAATCTGCTACATTCTAGAACTGCTAGTCCTATTCACTAAACTTCTGGCCCCCTGAGGGCATATCCAGCCTGGGGAATATTGCTTTCATAGAAGAGAAAGGTCAGAAATAAAAGTCACTACTCATGCTTTAATTCTTCTCTCTCTCTTTCTCTCCATCTCTCCTCTTCATTCTCTTTCTTCTCCCTTCATTTCTTCCTTCTCTCACGTAAAAATGTGTTCAAAATGTCTCCACAATCACTTATCCAGGTAACTTACTGGTGACACAGTAGAGACATGATTGTTTCTTTAAAGTTGCCTGTAAAGCCATAATGGCTTTAACTACAAATAGGAGACCAGGACTGTTTGTCTGGGGTGACTTCATCCAGCTGGAAACAGAAGGTCTCCCTCAGTCCAGCCAGCTGCTCCTGTCTGCTCAGGGCAAACGGCACAACATGGGGCCTGCAGTGGGCTGTGGTTAGCACCTCCAGCAGGGCTGGTCCCCACAGTGTGGCAAAAATAAAACCTCAGGCCAGCAAATGACCAAATCAAAATAGACTTTCTTTTTTTGGCCCATTGCTGTCACACAGAGAAGACAGATCTTCAGACTCAGCTGGGACAAGCACTCAAACAAGAGCACTTCTGATTTCACCCTCCTCTAGCTCCTAAGAACTTAAATACAAAAGGCTGTCCAGCCAGTTCTGGCCTGTGCTGACCAGTGTGACCACTTGACCTTCTCCAAGGTGTCCACTGGGGAAATGCAGCACCACTGATAGAGGCTCACACTAGTGCAGCCGTTCACAAGTATCTGCTGGAGCACAAGCAGCATGCCAGAGACTAGCAAGTGTTCAGAAGTCTGACCCATCGTTCCTTCCCTCAACAAGCTTATAATCAAGTTAGGCACAAACACTTAAAAATAGATGTGGTAAATGTGGATGAACCTTGAAAAGATTATGCTGAGTGCAATAAATCAGTCGCAAAAGGACAAGTGCTGTCTGATCTCACATATATGAAATAGGCAAATAGATAGAAATCAAAGATTATTAATGGTTGGGAGGGAAGAGGAAAGGGGGAGTTTTTGTTTAGGGAGCGGTGAGTTTCCATTAACAGTGGTGGAATAATTTGGAAAAGGAGAGTAATAATGGTTGTATAAGGAGCCCAGATGGTACAATGGTTAAGTGCTCAGCTGCTAACCAAAAGGTTGGTGGTTTGAACCCATCCAGCAGCTCCACAGGAGAAAAGACCTGGCAATCTGCTTCCGTAAAGAGATTCCAAAACCATTGCTGTTGAGTCGATTCCAACTCACGGAGCCCTATAGGACAGAGTAGAACCATCTCATAGGGTTTCCAAGGCTGTAATCTTTACGGAAGCAGACTACCATGTCTTTCTCCCATGGAGCAGCTGGTGGGTTCTAACTGGTGACCAGTGGTGTCACTAGGGTTGATGTCACCCACTGTGGTAACTCGTGGTGTCGCTCCCCTCATGCTGATTACCACAGTATTGTAGCTAAAACACCAGAAAAGTTGACAAAATCAGTGACTATAAAAACACCGGCAGCCACAAAAACAACAGCTCATGCTTGTAATGCGTGCGGAGGAAACCACGTGATTCGAAGCCTCATTGTAACTGGGTAATAACGACAGATCTGACTGGAGTGTATTACAAGGTTCACAAAGTAAATTAGCATAGAGTTTTAGCCTTGTAGCTATATTGATACATGAAAGAAGTCTTACAAAAACTTCTGTTGTCGTCTTCACTAACTAGAGGGTTACTTTTATAAAAAATAACAAATTTCTGCTGAAACACTGCACAAAAATTTTATAGACAGACATTTTGGTGTCGCGCCTCTGACCAAGCTTAGTAAAGTCGAGGGTCAGCAAAAAAGAGGAAGACCCTCAACGAGATGGATTGACACAGTGGCTGCAACAACGGGCTCCATTATAGCCAACGATTGTGAAGATGGTGCAGGACCAGGCAGTGTTTCGATCTGGTGTACGTAGGGTCACTATGGGTCAGAACCGACTCGACAGCACCTAACAACAACAACCGGTGCAGTCACCCCCCAAGCCCCCTCGTGATGCCATTGCTGCTGACCGATGGAAATTGTCCCTGCATTGCTGTGTGTAGACAGGCCCCGCCTGGTGTGCTCCTGTGTGTCCTGGCAGGATAAGAAGAGAGGTGAGCACCCCCTTGCCCACGCCCTCCCTGCCTCCCACCCGCACAGTGTCCTGGGGGCCTCTTTCTTCCCAGCACTGTGGTATGGTGGATGATAGCAAGAGTGGCAGTTTGTCTCCTCTGGTCTTAAAGGAAGGAAACCTGGTGGTGCAGTGGCTAAAGTGCTCAGCTGCAACCAAAAGGTCAGCTGTTCGAATCCACCAGCCGCTCGGCGGGAGAAAGATGTGGGCAGTCTGCTTCCGTAAAGATTTACAGCCTTGGAAACCCTATGGGGCAGTTCTACTCTGTCCTATAGGGTTGTTATGAGTCGGAATTGACTCCATGGCAGTGGGTTTGATTTTTGGTTTGGTATTGACAGGCTTCTTAGTCACTGGCCCTGCTGTCCAGTGTCATTGGTGACAGCTATGCTGTTGTAACTGCCGTCCAGTTGGCTCCGACTCATGGTAACCCCACGTACAACAGAATGATGTGTTGCCCAGTCCTGCTTCATCCTCACAATCACCAGCATGTTTGAGCCCATTGTTGCAGCTGCTGTGCCAATCCATCTCACCCAGGGTCTCCTTCACCTTTGCTGGCCCTCTGCTTCACCAAACACTATGTTCTCCTCCAGCACGTCCTGATGACATGTCCAAAGCAAGCGAATCAGACAACGTTCTGTTGTGATCCACAAGGGTTTAATAGGCTGATTTTCAGAAGTAGCTCACCAGGCCTTTCTCCTTAGTTTGTGTTAGTGGAAGCTCCATTGAAACCTGCCCATCAAGGGTGACCCTGCTGGTATTTGAAATACCAGTGGGCTAGCTTCCAGCACCACAGCAACAGAGACACCACCACGGTGTGACAAACTAAGAGGCGGGGTGGTGGACCTTCGCCATCACTGAGGATTTAATCAACCCAGTTTTCTCAATACTGTAGGGCCAGGAAGATTATTATCTTCATGCATTCCCCCAAAGTTCTGAGTCCCAATGTGATTTTGTAAAAATCAGTGAATTCTGGGAATCTGAGTTTCATCTCCCTCACTGCCCCGGGGCCCTGAGGGCAAGATGGAAGAGAAGCACAGGAGTCTTTTGTCAATGCCGCCATCCAACCTGGGGAACTCTGAACCGTAGCTGGTTCAACCTAACCCCACCCTGAGTAAATACAGGCGAGGATGAGCCCGTGGTCAGCCAGGCACTCAGACTGCCTGAGCTGATCACCAGTCAATGGCTCTGACCTAGAGAGAGTGGGGGGCTGTCTTGGGAATCCCCAAGATATCATCCAACCCTTTAAAGAAAAGGGCACGAGCACACTTTCCCATATTTACCCATGCTGAGGCTACACAGACAAACTAAAACAGATGTCTCACTTTGGGCTGGAGTCAGAGCCACGGTCTATGTACTGGTCATCTAACACTCAACAGCTGCTCGCTTTGGCAACTAAATATGCCCTTGATCAACAAAATGGTAAAACAGATTAAAGTAAAACTAAACATGGGCTCTAAGGGGAAAATAATAAGAAGGATCTTTGATGATAAAAGAATTGAGAATATCACAGTTCTTGATGCATTCCGGACAACCCTAGAGAGTCTAAAGGAGCTACCGCAACATTGAAGGTGGGATTTACTTATTATGTGATTCAATCAAACAAACTGATAAGAAAACCATTAATATTCCATTAGATAAAGGTGAAATAAAAATTATACCTGTTAATGAGAAAATGGCAAAACTTGCTCATGGTCGGATAAGTGTAATTAAAACAACTGTTCACCTATTATGTTACAACAATGTTAATGACAAGCTGTGGTAAAAGAGGTATTCTCGTATGTTGGTGGCACTGAAATTGATTCAACCTTTTTGGGAGGATATTTGGCAATGTGTGTCAAGAAACAAACTCATATTCATGCCCTTTCACCCTGCAACTAATACAGCATGGGGGTTGCGTGTCTATGAAATTGTTGATCACAATGTCATGTACAGTAGTGAAATTTTCAGAGCAAATTAAATGCCCAATACAGTATCCAGTAACCTAAAAAAATGATGGTTTTGAAGACTACCCAGCAACACAGAAATTGTTAATAACATAACATGTAAAAATAAGAGGGTGTACAATTGTCCAGACTATGATCAGAACTGTGTGAAAAGTACTATAGGAAGAGGAAATGTAAGGAAATACAGCAAATAACAATGGTTAAGAATGTGAGGGTTAAGAAGTTTCATTTTTTCAAACTTTCTGTAACATAATTTTAAAACTAAAATTATTTTTTACAGCAAAAAGAGTTTGGGTTTTCCCCCTGGATATTAAAAGATGACACCAGGACAAAATGGTGCACAGCTCACAAGGAACCACCCTGTCTGTGACAGTCTCACTGCCATATCACACCTGACTGAATTCCTGGTCACTCCTGGACCAGAGGTGTGCAGACATGCTGGGGACAGTGGCCTGGGAAGTTACCCCCAGAGACAGCCCTAGAGACACCAGGACTCCTCCTGCTCAGAATACATCTTCTGACCAGAATTAAACCAAAGTAGACTTCTCTGTCTCAGCACTGAGCCACCAGGCACGTGCCAGTAAGGGCTCCAGACACCTCGCCCAGCCCTGTGGCGGAAAGCTGTATCTTTACAGCAGTTTTAAATCAGCAACCTATCACGGTTTTGGAAACAGTAGGATGATTCGTGGCAGCTTGCCTTACAGGTCTGTATGTGAGGCGCTCTGCAGCCAGAGCCCAAGAGAAAGGTCTCCTTCTGCAGCCCAGAACTCCAGCCACTATGGAGACATCCATCGAAGGTGGTCAGCTCTCACTCAGATGTGCTCATCATTGGTAAAGACCAGTTAATATTTACTAATAACTAGACAGGCAGATACCAGGTTGACAGAAAAGCTACTTTTGAGTTCTGTTGCTGTCAGTTGCTGTCAAGACGGTTCCGACGCGTGGCAACACCACGTTCAACAGAACGAAACACTGCCCAGTCCTGCTTCCTCCTCACGGGCACCGGCACGTTCGACTCCACTGTTACAGCCACTGTATAAGACCTTCCAGTTTGGGCAGCAGGTATTCACACAACACATTGTCCAATAAAGTGCCGGAAGATGAGCTCCAACGGAAGGTTTGAGTTGCAGTCCTGCCCCTTGCTTTGGGGTCTCGGACCAGCCACTGGGCCCCTCTGCACCACCACCCCTGCTCTGGAGCCTCGGACATGTTTCCAAGGCTCTTGCAGCTCACACTCTACATTTGGTCACTTTTTTTTTTTTCCTGTGCTAAGTTATGAGGAAGCATTGGGATTTTTTTTTTCAGTGATCTGAACGAAATCATAGAACACACACACAAACCCCACAAAATGACCTTTACTTTTCCAAGTTTAACCAGGGCATTTCAGAGGGCCTGGGGCCAAGTCCCACAGTTACCCTCAAAGACCAGCCTTCATCAGGGAACGCGAAGTCACTGAGAGGTACGTGAGGAGGTGAGCCAAGTTCTGTTTATCACTCCCCACAGTCACAATCATCACAAAAGGACGTCTTGAGCTTGATTTTCTGAGCAACGTGGTGTTAATAACCACTCTGTTGCTGGGCAAGTCAAAGGTAGACCATGGTGGTGTTGGGTGTTGATTTTAACTATCCCCTACATTGACATCGGGACTTTAAAACTCTATCTGTACAGAGATTTTTGCTTCCCTGAACACTTAGTATTTCAGTAACCTCCAAACCCATGAAAGAGCTTCTTTTCGTGTGTTTCCATTCTTGGATTTCTGTCATCTGCTGAATCAACTGCGTGCACTTTCATGGAAAGACTCGAGAGAGAAGAGACAGAAGTAGTTCAATCTAACAAGCATTTATTTCAGGAGGCAGCACATGATCAGGAACCCATGGTACTGAAGGAAGAAGTCCAAGCTGCACTGAAAGCATTGGCAAAAAACAAGGCTCCAGGAATTGACAGAATACTAACTAAGATGTTTCAACAAATAAATGCAACTCTGGAAGTGCTCACTCGTTTATGCCAAGAAATTTGGAAGACAGCTATCTGTCCAACTGACTGGAAGCGATCCATATTTGTACCCATTCCAAAGAAAGGTGATCCAACAGAATGTGGAAATTATCGAACAATATCATTAATATCACATGCAAGTAAAATTATGCTGAAGATCATTCAAAAACAGTTGCAGTAGTACATCAACAGGGAACTGCCAGAAATTCAAGCCAGATTCAGAAGAGGATGTGGAAGGAAGGATATCATTGCTGGTGTCAGATGGAGCTTGGCTGAAAGCAGGGAACACCAGAAAGGCGGTTACCTGTGTTTCGTTGACTATGCAAAAGCATTCGACTGTGTGGATCATAACAAATTATGGACAACATGGCGAAGAATGGGAATTCTGGAACATTTAATTGTGCTCATGCAGAAACTGTACATAGATCAAGAGGCAGTTGTTCAGACAAAACAAGGGGATACTTTGTGGTTTAAAATCAGGAAAGGTGTGTGTCATACTTATATCTTTTCACCATACATATCCAATCTGTATGCTGAGTAAACCATCCGAGAAGCTGGACTATATGAAGATGAACAGGGCATCAGGATTGGAGGAAGACTCATTAACAACCTGTGTTATGCAGATGACACAACCTTGCTTGCTGAAAGTGAAGAGGACTTGAAGCACTTACTGATGAAGATAAAGAAAACAAAAATCCTCAACATAAAGAAAACAAAAATCCTTGCAACTGGGCCAATAAGCAACTTTATGATAAAAGGAGAAAAAACTGAAGCTGTCAAGGATTTCATTTTACCTGGATCCACAATCTAAGCCCATGGAAGCAGAAGTAAGAAATCAAATGACGTTTTCATTGGGCAAATCTACTGCAAAAGACCTCTTTAAAGGGTTGAAATGTCACTTTGAGGACTAAGGTCTGCCTGACCCAAGTCATGATATTTTCAGTCACCTCATATGCATGCGAAAGCTGGACAATTAATAAGGAAGAAAGAAGAATTGATGTCTTTGAATTATGGTGTTGACGAAGAATATTGAATATACCATGGATTGCCCGAAGAGCTAACAAATCTATCTTGGAAGAAGTACAGCCAGAATGCTCTTTAAAAGTAAGGATAGAGAGACTACGTCTCACATACTTGGGACATTTTATCAGCAGGGACCAGCCCCTGGAGAAGGACATCATGCTTGGTAAAGTAGAGGGTCAGTGAAAAAGAGAAAGACCCTCAATGAGATGGATTAACACAGTGGCTGCAACAATCAGCTCAAACAGCAACGATTGTGAGGATGGCTCAGGACCAGGCCATTTTCGTTCTGTTGTGCATGGGGTCACTATGGGTGGGAACTGACGCTGTGGCACCTGTCAATGACAATATGCTTGCTGCTATGGAGCATGCCAAGACAAGCAGGGCCCCTCCTCAGCTCAGCCCACAGTCAGGAAAGACAGAGAGGAAGTCGCTGTTACAAGGACTCCGGTGACTGAAGCTGAGATCAGGGGTGTGAGAAGATGGCTTTGGGATGCCCAGAACTTGGGAGAAGAACAGCACTTTGCCTCTGTTTGCCCTTCTGGACAAGAGAGCCTTGAACAAGCCCCAGTATGGTGGGTGTGGTGTTGTCTAACACAGATGAGGGAGCTCAGCCAGGCCCCAAGAGCTCACCTCTGACAGCAGGTCAAAGCACATCCCAGAACAGCATTCAAAGGCAGGGTCGTGAGCAGCCAACCAGCGCCCTTCTGACAAGAGCCCTGTCCTCTTATTCCGCGGGAGAGACCTCGGCTCTGAAGCAGAAGGGGGCATCTGAACAACCCCAGCTCATCCAAGAAGAGGTCTGACAAGTCTGGAAACTTCCTTCAAACCTGGCCTGTTTCTTTCACATTCTTGGGAAAATCTGGCAAAAAAATTTGGCAATCTCTAAGAAAAACTCCACTGCATTAATCTGTGGCATTTACTTGACATTATTTACTTTTTAAAAAAATTCAAGCGTAAATCCCCCAAAATAGAAGTGTGCAGAGAGAAAAGAGGTGACTGGGCGTGACATGCTGCCCAGGGTGGGGGCGTAACATGCTGCCCAGGGTGGGGGCGTAACATGCTGCCCACAGTGGGGGTGTGACAGGCCGCCCAGGTGGGGGTGTGACAGGCTGCACAGGGTGGGGGCACAGAGCAACATTTCCCATCTCAGCAAAAACACTGTTATGTGACTTCAGGGGAAAGTTAAGGATGAATGCTTAGCGCATGAAAGCAACTGCACAGCCTTCGTCCGTTTGGGCTCATGTACTGTCACCATGCCCAATTATGAGGCTGTGGTTTTGGTTACAGTTGCTTTGGTCAATAGGAACAGTCTCTTTCTCTCTTTTTTTCCAACAGGTCAAAGGTTGCAGAGGGGGCTGTCGGGGCTAGGGGTGAGGGGACTGGAATTCTGAGATGTGACTTCTTGGAAAACACCCCCCAGAAGAAAAAATGCCTCTGTCAAAAAACATCAATGCTGACCAGATGTCACCGACCTTTTTTTTTTTTTTTTGCATGTGTCCCTTAACAGCTGGCAGGAATATCAGCTCAGATTATTCACCACAAGCACACACTTTCTGTTTGTCTCCAGATAAAGGGATTTAAAATCCTGCTTGCCAGAGAGGGATGGTGAAAACTGTGAAATAATGGACTCTTTTAGAGCAAAAGAAAGGTGATTCTCTTTATGTGGTCCTGAGCAACGAGAAAGGTGTGGAGAGCAGGGAGAGCTGAGGTTCGGTGCCGGCTATAATTCTCCTGTTTTACGTCCTCCTGTCTGGTTTGTGGAGGCATCCCTGTGTGGTGCAAGTGTGAACGCACTCAGCTGCTAACCAAAATGTTAGCAGTTTGAGTTAACACAAGGATGCTTTGGAAGAAAGGCCTGGCAATGTGCTTCCAAAAATCAGCATTGACAACCTTACAGAGCACCGGACCACTCTGACACTTACAGGGTCACTGTGAGTCAGGTTCTGATCAGCACTGACAACCCTACAGAGCATAGGACCACTCTGACACTTACAGGGTCACCATGAGTCAGGCTGTGGTCAGCATTGACAACCCTACAGAGCACAGGACAACTCTGACACTTACGGGGTCGCCGTGAGTCAAGTTCTGGTCGGCACTGACAATCCTACAGAGCACAGGACTACTCTCTGACACTTACAGGGTCACCTTGAGTCAGGCTCCAATCAGCAGCAACTAGTTTGATTTTTGTCTGGTTCATGGACATTTCTCCCCTGTATTTAGCATGCTCAAGGCCAGGCTTCGTAGCAGACCTAGTACTCTTATCTCTCCAGGAAATAAAGACAGTTGTTACTGTCTACTTGTTATTAATTTTTTTACTGATGTTGTTGTTAGGTACTGTCAAGTCAGTTCTGACTCATAGCACCCCTATGCACCACAGAATGAAGCAATGCCTGGTCCTGCACCATCCTCACAATCATTGTTATGCTTGAGCCCATTGTTGCAGCCACTGTGTCAATCCATCTCATTGAGGGTCTTCCTCTTTTTTGCTGACTCTCTACTTTACCAACCATGATGTCCTTCTCCAGGGACCTGTCCCTCCTAATAACATGTCCAAAGTATGTAAGATGTAGTCTTGCCATCTTTGCTTCTAAGGAGCACTCTGGTTGTACCTCTTCCAAGACAGATTTGTTCATTTTTTTGGCAGTCCATGGCATATTCAGTATTCTTTGTCCACACAACAATTCAAAGGTGTCAATTCTTCTTCAGTCTTCCTTATTCATTGTCCAGCTTTCACATGCATAGGAAGCGATTAAAAACACCATGGCTTGGGTCAGGCGCACCTTAGTCTTCAAGGTGACATCTTTGCTTTTCAATACTTTAAAGAGGTCTTTTGCAGCAGATTTGCCCAATGCAATGGGTCTTTTGATTTCTTGACTGCTGCTTCCATAGGTGTTAATTGTAGATCCAAGTAAAATGAAATCCTTGACAACTTCAATCTTTTCTCCATTTATCATGATGTTGCCTATTGGTCCAGTTGTGCGGATTTTTGTTGACTTTATGTTGAGGCATAACCCATGCTGAAGGCTGTGGTCTTTGATCTTCATCAGTAAGTGCTTCAAGTCCCCTTCACTTTTAGCAAGCTAGGTTGTGTCCTCTGCAGATTGCAGGTTGTTAATGAGTCTTCCTCCAATCCTGATGCCGCATTCTTCTTCATATAGTCCAGCTTCTTGGATTATTTGCTCAGCATACAGATTGAATAGGTATGGTGAAAGGACACAACCCAGACACACACCTTTCCTGACTTTAAACCACACAGTATCCCTTGTTCTATCCGAACAACTGCCTCTTGATCTGTGTACAAGTTCCTCATGAGCACAATTGAGTGTTCTGGAATTCTCATTCTTCACAATGTTGTCCATAATTTGTTATGATCCACAGAGTCGAATGCCTTTGCATAGTCAATAAAACACAGGTAAACATCTTTCTGGTATTCTCTGCTTTCAGCCAGGATCCATCTGACATCTGCAATGATATCCCTGGTTCCACGTCCTTCTCTGAATCCAGCCTGAATTTTTGATTGATATCATTTTTCTGATGTGATACAGTACCCCTGCAGGACAGGCATTTCCCACAATTCCAGCAGCCATCCTAGCACTCAGCTCCTCCCACACACCATCAGGACCTACTCCTGTAGACTGCCTCGGAATGGTTGCCTAGTTCCAAGTATAGCTTTGACACCTCGTCTTTTCAGCTAAGTTGCAAACTTCTCAAAGGCAGCAATGCTGTTTTCTACTTCACTCACATTCAGAAAATACTTGCTGAAGAAAAATTTATAACAGATAAGCTTTTGAAAAAATCATTTGATTGATGGTAATGAAAGTACCCCAAAATTCATGTCTACCTGGAACCTCAGAGTGTTACCTTATTTGGAAATAGGTCTTTGCAGATAATTAGGGATCAAGATGAGTTCACTCTGGATTAGGCCTTAAATCCAGTGACTGGGGTCCTTACAAGAAGGGAAGAGACACAGAGGTACATAGAGAGGCCATGTGAAGATGGAGGCAGAGAGTGGGGTGATGTGGCTACAAGCCAAGGAATGCCTGGGGCCACCAGAAGCTGGGAGAGAGGCGTGGGTCAGATCCTCCCTCAGAGCCTCCAGAGGGAACCAGCCCTGCCCACACCCTGATTTTGAACTTCTGGCCTCCAGAACCGTAAGATCATAAATTTCTCTTGTTTGAAGCTCCCCAGTTTGTGGAGATTTGTTACGGCAGCCACAAGAAACTAAGCCAGTATCCAAGAGGAAGAGAAAGTTCCCATGAGTTTTAAGGTAGAGCTGCTACCCAAGATAAGGAGGCACACCCTGCTAACCCACTAGGCACCAAGGGTTCCATCCGAAAGCAGCCCTCTTTCCCCTCAATGCATCCCCTCAAACTTGTAACTGAATAGCTCATTCTGAACTTCACGGCGTGGGATGAGGCCTAGACAGGCAACCTCACTGCCTGCCAGGAAAGCCACCATTGGCAGGAGAGAGAGGTGGGTGATCCTAGCATCAGCCACTCCTGTCTCTGGGTAAGAAATCAGAGAAGGCAGGCCAGCCCCTCGGGGAGCCACCCTTCTCCCAGGCCCTGCAGAGTCACCCTACAGCACAGAGCAGGCTAAGGAAATAGGGAAGCCATCATCCAGTGATATCTGGCCCCCTACCGTGTCCTGGATAGCTGTCCAAGCACATTGTGTGAATTAATGGGATAATTTACCATTTCGCTTTGAGTTGGTAAGACCAGACTCTCCTTCTACCCCACCAGGAAGCCTGTAAATCTTGTCCAAGGACACAGACCTGGCCAGAGATCTTTGTCTATGCAACAAGGAAACCAGCTCCAGCTCCAGCACGTGGACAGCCACCTGTGCAGAAAAAAGCAGGTGAAAAAACCATTCCCTAAAGCCCTGCCTGATGGGATAGACAATGAGGTATACATAGGGCTGTGATGACGTCAGCAAGGAACAAGCTCTTCGTGCCTGAGGGCGACTTTCTTTCTCATCTGAAAATATGTTGTCATCAGGGAGTCATGGAATCATGATCATGGAATCATGGAATCATCATGGAATGTCACAGACAGGTTTTCTCCAGGTGACAGCACGTCATGAACACACAGTATCTGTGACAAGAAAACACCCAGTACTTTGCCAGCAAGAGTATTTTGAGGCCCTATACCTGAAGAGGAGCCCTGGTGGTGCAGTGGTTGAGAGCTCGGCTGCCAACCAAAAGGTCGGTAGTTCAAATCCACCAGCCACCGTTTGGAAACCCTATGGGGCAATTCTATTCTCTCCTATGGGGTCTCTATGAGTCGGAATCGACCCGATGGCAAGGGGTTTGGTTTTCATGTACCGGAATAGCAGAAGAAAGGCCTGGCAATCTACTTCCAAGAAAATCAGCCATCAAAAACCCTCTGGAGCACAGTTTTTCTCTGACACACGTGGGGACGCCACGAGTCAGAGATGACTCGGCAGCAGCTGGTTAGCTGGTTTGGTTGTCGTGCCTGAATATCACAATGTACAGATATAAACGTGCAGTCATCAAATTGAAGGAACAGCTTAATTGATGTAAGCCGAACGTTTCAGGAGATGCAAAAACTAAGTGAAAATCAAGTGTGAATATTCTCAGTGTCTGGATAGCTCAAAGTCTGAGAGTACTTTTGGAGTCGTGTGGAATCCTGCTGAAAATGGAGTCAGTTTGGCAAATGCTGAGGCCTTGTTTTATCTCTTGTGCAGTGGACGTACACTCCACACCTGGCATATGGAGCCATAAAAACTCCATCCAAAGTGCGGGAACCATTTGATTTTATTCATCAAGCACAGGGCCTGGTACAAAGTCACTCAGTAAATATTTGTTGAGGGAGTGATGAAACATCTTTGCAGTGCCGTTACCAGCCCACTGGGCTCCGGGCGTCCCAGCTTATTCACAGGACACACACGCACACATGCATGCACACACGCTTGTGCAGCCAATCACGTGATAGCTCATCAGGAGACTAGATGATTAATCAGGAAGGCCTTCAGAGGCAGAACACAACATGGCTCCGTCCCCACCCTACCCCTCCCCTAAAATGCTTGTATGAGACATTTGTACAGTTTACACCATCTCTGAGAGCCTGCTCCAACCCAGGATTCAACAATTCAACTCCAAAGGATGCCAGTGGAGAACTGGCGGCTATTTCAAAGCAACCACAGGGGCTGGTGATGGAGTTTTCCCCTCACTTGTTACTGTCCAGATCTGCCACCATCCCTATGACTCAGCTAATAAACACCAAAACTGTCGCTGTAACAAGGGAAAATCAGGAAACGTTTCTTGAATACTTCCTAGTAAAACGCTTCTGCAAGCCCCTGAGCCCCACAGAAAGCATGTTTAAAAGAAGACGAGCTGTCAACCGGGCAGCTGCTCCCAGCACCTGTCACTCAGGCCCACGGGTAACGTTCTCCTGGGATTGTGGGAGAAACTGGGTGTTTTCCCCAGGAGCACCCTGGGTTTGGGGCATCGCTGACTGGGCCCAACTGTCAGCTGAGACAAAGGGGCCCTGTGAGGCATGGTGGGGGGCGGCGCACAGAACGGCCTCCCTGTTGGCTCCCTCCCACCTTGGCTCTCCTTCTGGCACCCCCGCACACAACCACCCTCCCCCCGTGCACCCTCCCCATGCCCCCCCTCTATGCCGCTCCCCATACTCCCTTCCCCACACCCCCTCCCCATATTCCCCTCCTCATGCCCCCTTTCTCTATCCCCCTCCCTATACTCCCTTCCCCACAAGCCCTCCCCATATCCCCCTCTCCACACCCCATGTCCCTCCCCATATTCCCTCCCCATGCCTCCTTTCCATGCCCCGCCTTGTCCCCTCCCCACACCCCATCCCTAAGCACTCACCCTGTGCCTCCCTCCCCACACCCTCTGCCTGCACTCCAATATCCCCCTGTGCCCCCCTTCCTATGCCCCCTCCCCGCACCCCCAAATTGGCATGGCTAATAGGAAGTGAAGCCAGGATCATCTCCCCATCTGCAAACATATCACATCTGTAACATATTCACCAATTCCAGGGATTAGGAGATGGACATCTTTGGAGACTATTACTCTGTCTGCCACTCCACTGATGGACCTAATTTTTATATTGTCTCCTTGGTTTAGATAAGTCACTGTCATGTCGGGCCACAGAACCCCTTTATTCAGCAGTTAACTTGGATTATTTTCTCTGAGGACGCAGGGATATAGAAAAGAAGGCCAAGACCGGTGTCCCTTTCCTTCACTTCTTTCTGTGATAATTTATTCAAATGGGCGCCATATATAGACACCACACTGGGGACAACAGGGACACCAGGGGGACACAGGGCTAGGTGTTGCCCCAGGGGACAGGCCACACACAGGGGACAGACACATCCCTGGAAAGCCACCAGAGGAAAGAGGACACCAGTGTGTAGACACTGAAAGAATAACCACAAAAAACATCACAGGGACACTCCCTCAATTCTCCCTTATGTCCATAAGGAAGTCTAAAAGTAAGGAAAGACTCAAAGACCGAGGCCTGGGGGTCTACAGGCTGGCATACTCGCTTACCCAAGTGGCCTTGTGTGTGGGAAAATGCATATGTGGCACAGGCTAATTTGGGATTTTCACTTCCTCAGCGGACCCAAATGAGAAAGCGGAAGTGTACACAGGCGATGGGAACCTACTTCCTACAAGTTCACACATTTCTAGATGTGGTTACGTTTCTTGGAGAGAAGATGAGGTTGCCAGCCCAACTTGAGAGGGAGAATGCTTTATGAGTTCAGTAACCACTTGGGGGAAATCTCAGAGAAAGCACCACAACTGAGCATAAAATAAGAAGTAAATGGCTGAGGAGGGATCTGCACAGCCTGGGGGTCCATTCTGCTCCTCCTTCCTGGCCATGCGGCCTTGGGTACAGGTTCATCTGTAAGATGCGGAAGGTCGGGTGTCACGTTGCCTGCAAAGCACTCAGCACAGAGCTCTCGGTAAAGGCGGTCAACACCCTCGGAAATACTGAGTCATTTTTAAGATACTTACTTCCCTGGACAGATGCTTAAAGCTGAAAGGCAGGGCCTGGCTGGGAAGATTCCCCTGAAAGTGTTTGGAGCTGGTGGCATTGAGCTGATGGGACAGAGGACCCCATCCCCTCACATTGATAAAGCAAGAAGGCCTAGTGTCACAGTAAAAGGAAAAATGTTGGAGACGTTAGTAAGTCCATGGCCAGCCGTGCCTTTGGCCTTATTTTCATGCTTCTCCAAACCTCATCTCCACCAGCATTGCACATCGACTAGGTGGCAGACATTAGAGGTGCAAGCATCAAGAGCTCTTGTTTTAGAGGGTCCCTGGTCTAAGGGAAAAAGGGTAGAGTGAGGATGTGGTGTAACGAGTTCCTTTATGTTGCCTTTTGCCTTGGTTCTTTGGAAAAACAGTTTGGGAGATTTTTCCCCCAAGCCCTAAATTGTTACCTTTGCCCTAGTTCTTTGGAGAAGCAACCTGGGGGACCTTCCAGGTTGCTTTCTACCCAAGAGAGTTGTTACTTTTGCCCAGGGAAGAAGCCTGGTCTCTGCCAGCAGAGTGTTACTTTCGTACAATTGACATCTCCTGGGTAACTGAGGATTGGTTGAACTCTGGTCCGGTGAGGGAGGCCCACCTTGTAACTGACGAGAAGTGGTATACATAAAGGGCTGAAATGCAGAGGTTTTCAAGGCCTCCTGGTTGACAGGAGCCACGAAGAGAGTGTGTCCTTTGGGGCATGGAGGCACTGTGCTTCAAACTCTCCCAGGCTTGGTAAAAAACGTTGCAGCTGAGAGGGCTGAGAGCTGAGCAAGCTGCTACACTGGCTTTGAGCTGGGCCAGTTAGCAGTGGAGAGGCCGACGGTGGAAATGCCTGCCCAGGAGAGAAGGCAGTCGCCTGTCAGAGAAGCCAAGTCAAGGCAGCTGCCTGACAGAGAAGGCAGCCGCCCTACCCGGTGGAGAAGCTGTGCCCGCTGATCACTGGCTGAGGGCAGTGGCACAGGCTGAGAACCATCTGAGATCTGTTCCAGTGGAGAGCTTATCTGCTGCATGAGCCTTTTTGCTCTGAGAGCTGTCCTGGTCAGAAGCTGTCCTGCACTGAAGAAAGGTGGGATGTGCTCTCCACTTCGGGGACCCTTCCAGACCTTGCCCGTGTGCTTCCTGCTGCTAATCCCAAATTGTTGCTGTTTCTTCCAAGTTGGTCCTGATCCTGAGTTGTAGCCTGTTAATTCCCTACTAAACCACATAACTGTAAGTGTGGTCTGTGAGTTCTGTGTGGCTGTTGCAATGAATTATCGACCCCAGAAGAGAAGTAGAGAGTTCCATTGGGGGAGTGGCTCCTGTCATAAATAATGGAGAAGTGGGAAGACAAAGATACACATGACCTTCACCTCATAGAAATCAGCTTTGTGCTGATCCTGATTCTTATCCCTCAAGAATTTAGACAATTCATTATACTATGTTACAGACAGGATAAAGCATTGTGAGATGAGCCTTCTTAGAGGTGTTCTCTGACCTGTGGGGGCAGGGGGCTTGGAGGCTCAGGGGGTACCCCAGAGGAGGACATGTGAACTGAAACTTCACTGGTGGGCAAGGGCCCAGGGGAACAAAGGTAGGAGTCATCTTAGGCAGAATACAGGATGTACAAGCACCTGACAACACATGGGACCAGAACCAGATCAGTATAGCTGAAGCATGGTGCCCAGAGAGGGGCCAGCACAGCCACGGGGATCACGGCCATGGGCACTGTGTTCCACCAGCCACTCTTCTATGTGCTTTACGTGTTCCAGAGCAGCTCACCACCTCAGAACCCAATCGAACAGTCAGGAAGCTGAGCGCCAAAGAAGTTAAGTGTGTGAATGTCCTGGCCACCATGACAAAGTCTACAAGCTGGGAAGCTTAAATAAGAGAAATTTATTCTCTCACAGTTCTGGAGGATAGAAGTCTGAATTCAGGGTGTTTGCAAGGCCACGATCTCTCTAAGGGCTCTAGTGGAAGATCCTTCCTTGTCTCACCAGCTTCTGGCACCCCAGGCATTCCTTGGCCTGTAGATGCATCACTCCAGTCTCTGCCTCCATCTTCACAAGGCCTTCTTCCCCCTGTGTCTGTCTCTGTATCTCTTCTCATTGTCCATAAAGAACCCAGTAAGATTGTATTAGATAGAGCCCACTCTACTCTAGTATGGGGGCAGCGGTGGTTCAGTGGTAGAATTTTCACCTCCCATGTGAGAGAATCCCCCAAGAGTCTGTCAGTTTGTCCTACTGTGGGGGCTCGTGTGTTGCTGTGATGCTGAAAGTTATGTTACTGGTATTCAAATACCAGCAGGGTCACCCATGAAGAACAGGTTCTAGCTGAGCTTCCAGACAAAGACAGACTAGGAAAAAGGACCTGGCCGCCTACTTCTGAAAAAAAAATTAGCCAGTGAAAACCTTACAAATAACAGCAGAACATTGTCTGATATAGTGCTGGACGATGGGCCCTCAGGTTGGAAGGCATTCAAAATACTACTGGGGTAGAACTGCCTCCTCAAAGTAGAGTTAACCTTAATGACATGGATGGAGTCAAGCTTTCGGACCTTCATTTGCCAATATGGCAAGACTCAAAATGAGAAGAAACAATGCAAACATCCATGAATAATAGGAACACAGAATGTAAGAAGTATGAATCTAGGAAAATTGGAAGTGGTCAAAAATGAAACAGAACGCATAAATGTCGATATCCTAGGTATTACTGAGCTGAAATGAACTGTCAGTGGCCATTTTGAATCAGAAAATCATATGGTCCACCATGCCGGGAATGACAAATTAAAGAGGAATGGAGTCGCATTCATCGTCAAAAAGAACATCTCGAGATCTAACCCTGTTAGTGATAGGATTATATCCGTACGCCTGCAAGGAAGACCAGTTAATATGACTATTAATCAAATTTATGCACCAATCACTAAGGCTAAAAATGAAGAAAATGAAGATTTTTACCAACTTCTGCAGTCTGAAATTGATTGAACATGCAATCAGGATGCATTGATAACTACTGGTGATTGGAATGAAAAAGATGGAAACAAAAAAGAAGGATCCGTAGTTGGAAAATATGGCCTTGGTGATAGAAACGATGTCAGAGATCGAGTGATAGAATTTTGCAAGACCAATAACTTCTTCATTGCAAATACCTTTTTTCAACAACATAAATGGTGACTATACACGTGGACACCACCAGATGTAATACACAGGAATCAAATCAACTACATCTGTGGAAAGAGATGAGGGAAAAGCTCAATATCATCAGTCAGAACAAGGTCGAGGGCGACTGCGGAACAAGAGTATCAATTACCCATATGCAAGTTCAAGCTGAAACAGAAGAAAATTAGAACAAGTCCACGAGAGCCAAAGTACAACCTTGAGTATAACCCACCTGAATTTAAAGACCATCTCAGAATGGGTTTGACTCATTGAACATTAATGACCAAAGACCGGACTAGTTGTGGAATGACATCAAGGGCATCATACACAAAGAAAACAAGAGGTCATTAAAAAGACAGGAAGGAAAGAAAAGACGAAAATGGATGTCAGAAGAGGAAGACCCTCAATGAGATGGACTGACACAGTGGCTGCAACAACGGGCTCAAGCATAATGATTGTGAGGATGGAGCAGGACTGACAGTGTTTTGTTCTGTTGTACACAGGGTCGCTATGAGTCGGAACCGACTGGATGGCACCTAACAACAACAAGAAACATGTTTCTAGTATTCTCTGCTTTCAGCCAGGATCCATATGACATCAGCAATAAGATCCCTTGTTCCATGTCCTCTTCTGAATCTGGCTTGAATTTCTGGCAGTTCCGTGTGGATGTACTGCTGTAACTGCTTTTGAATGATCTTCAGCAAAATTTCACTTTGTGTGATATTAGTGATGTTGTTTGATAATTTCCACATTCTGTTGCATCACCCTTCTTTGCAGTGGACACAAATGGGGGTCCCTTCCAGTCAGTTGGCCAGGTAGCCGTCTTCCAAATTTCTTGGCATAGACAAGTGAGCACCTCCAGCACTGCATCTGCTTGTTGACACACCTCAGTTGGTATTCCGTCAATTCCTGGAGCCTTATTTCTCACCAATGTCTTCAGTGAAGCTTGGGCTTCTTCCTTTAGTACCATCTGTTATTGATCAAATGCTACCTCCTGAAATGGATGAACATCCACCAGTTCTTTTTGGTACAGTGACTCTGTGTGTTCGTTCCATCTTCTTTCGATGCTTCCTGCTTTCTTTAATATTTTCCCCGTAGAATCCTTCTATATTGCAACTTGAGGCTTGAATTTTTTCTTCAGTTCTTTCAGCTTGAGAAATGCTGAGTGTGTTCTTCCCTTTTAGTTTTCTATCTCCTGCTCTTTGTACATGTCATTATAATACCTTACTTTGTCTTCTTGAGCCGCCCTTCGAAATCTTCTGTTCGGCTCTTTTACCTCAACATTTCTTCCTTTCACTTGAGCTACTCGATGTTCAGGAGCAACTTTCAGAGCCTCTTCTGACATCCATTTTGGTCTTTTCTTTCTTTCCTGTCTTTTCAATGAACTCTCGCTTTTTTCATGTATGATGTCATCCCACAACCCATCTGGTCTTTGGTCATTAGTGTTCAACACATCAAACTTATTTTTGAGAATGGTCTCTAAATTCAGGTGGGATTTACTCGAAGTAGTACTTTGACTCTCAAGGATGTTTTCTAATTTCTTCAACTTCAACTTGAACTTGCATATGAGCAATTGATGGTCTGTTCCACAGTCAGCCCCTGGCCTTGTTCTGACTGATGATATTGAGCTTTTCCATCATCTCTTTCCACAGATGTAGTCGATTTGATTCCTATGTATTCCATCTAGCAAGGTTCACATGTATAGTCGCCATTTATGTTGGTGAAAAAAGGTATTTGCAATGAAGAAGTCGTTGGTCTTGCAAAATTCTATCATGTGATCTCCGGCATTGTTTCTGTCACCAAGGCTGTACTTTCCAAGCACCAACCCTTCTTCTTAAGTAGCCACATGTGGCCACTTAAATTTGAATAAATTAAAATCAAATTAAATTTAAAACTCAGCTCCTCAGCCACACTGGCCACATTTCCAGGGCTCAATAGCCACCTTGGCTGGTGGCCACCATATTAAACATTCCAGTTGTTGTAGAAAGTTTTATTACCTGTTGTTGTCATTGTTGTTAGGTGCCATCAAGTCGGTTCCAATCATAGCGACCCTACGTACAATGAACGGAACACTGCCCAGTCCTGCGCTGTGCTCACAATCGTTGTTATGCTTGATTCCATTGTTTCAGCCAGTGTGTCATTCCATCTTGTTGAGGGTCTTCCTCTTTTTCACTGGCCCTATTCTATTGCCTGTAGAAAGTTAGTTCTATTGTCTGTAGAATATTCTATTGCCAGCCTGGTTCTGGAGGAACTGGAGGGGGCCCTGAGTTTCCACAGGGCAGGTAGAGGTAGAGACAGATAATTTTTGCCTATTTGTTTGTGTGATTGTTCTTGTAATGCTGGTATGGCCTGGAAGCATGGGTAGCACACAAGCAGTTCAACTATTAGATCCAAGTGGTTGACAAGCCAATCCAATAGGGAAATAAGGGAACTATCAAGACTTAAAAAGCATGTAATTGAATAAAAGTTACCTCCAAAACCACTGGAAGTGCCTTCAGGGAGATGGAAAGGTAAGCTCTCTTGACTCCCTACCCTGTTACCTGTGTGTCCTGGAGCCTCAGTTTCCCCACCGACAAAATAGAAATCATATCTGCCCTACTTAGAATCTGAGATTCTTAGAATCAGAGACTCTGTGAAGCTAATATAATGTAACACGTCAGAAACAGTTTTGAACAGATGAAAATATTAAAAAATGCTAGTGCTGGCTGTCAGGTAGCCATGGAGCATGGGCAAGTGTGGACACCCCATTGACTGTGACCTTGGGCAAGCTGCTCCTGGGAGCTTCAATTCCTCAACAGAGAGCAAGTATTGAGTGAGATGTGTAGAAGGGGCCCGGAGCTTATGGGGAGCCGTGCGCTCTTGGACCCTCCGGCACGGTGGTGTTGTATGTTTGCAGCTCTGACAGGGAGAGTAGATCTGGGGCTTGATTGTACAGGAGCATATTGAGGCTCTGGCTCCTCGCCGACCATCTGGGCACAGCCGACGGCTGCCCTAGGAAGACCTGCTGTGCAGGAACCACCTCGGAAGAGGCCAGGATGGCAGGCAACCTACTTGTGACGTCAAGGCCGGGCTGACTCCTGCCTGGCGTTAACCTTGAAGCACCTTCTGCAGGAAGACATGGTGCACATTTCATGTCCAACGTCTCTCACCTGTCACCAAGAGCCGAGTGGGCTAATAGTCACCTTCGCTCCTGAAACCGCTTTCCCTCTGGCTGCGGACATCTGTCGACATGCGATTAGAGTACAGAGATGTTCAGCGCCTTGCTCCTGACTCTCCTTGGCGTGATGATAGCTGTACTTCTGCTGAGTGTCTGCAGTACAGCACCCACAGGTGGGTTGTAATAGCAGGTTAGCCCAAACCGTGTAAGCAGATCATTTGAACTATAATATTGAGTTTAGGTTCTGAGTAATTTTTAAGTATTTTCAAATAAAGCGGTTAATTGCCCAAACCCCACCTGGCTGTGGTAGGTAGAAATCGCAGTTTGGGGTGAGTGGCTTTGTCTGTTGGGAAGGACAATGCCAGCCCACCGCTATGACACGCTGCAGCACAGGTGGTGCATGACGTGGGTTGGTGACTCCCAGCCACCTGGGCAAGCAGCATAGAAACCCTGTGGGAAGTGTCCCCGCATTGCTGTGTGCAGACAAGCCCTGGCTGGTACGCTCCTGTACGTTCCTGCCAGGATGGAGAGGAGAGCTGAGCACTCCACCTTCCCGAGCCCTCCCTACCTCCCGCCGTCCCCTTCCCAGCGCTGTGGTGTCATGGATGACAGCAAGGGTGGTAGTTTGCCTCTTCTGGTCTTAAAGTGCTCCTTAGTCACCGAGAAGAAGCCACCAGGTCACAGCAGCTGTCTGATGAGCCAGAGCCCTGGCCTCTTGGAGAAAGTTTTCTCATCCCAGCTCTTCCTGCCCACGTGCCCCATCTCCCTCACAAAGCCACCGTCTGGCCCTGCCGTCCAGTGTCAATGGAGACAGCTAGGTTGTTGTTGTCATTGTTGTAGCTGCCGTCAAGTCAGCTCCAGCTCATGGCGACCCCACGGACAAGGGAACAAAACGTTGCCCAGTCCTGCTTCATCCTCACAATCACCGGCATGTTTGAGCCCATCGTTGCAGCTACTGTGCCATTCCATCTCACCCAGGGTCTCCCTCACCTTTGCTGGCCCTCTGCTTCACCAAACGTGATGTCCTCCTCCAGCACGTCCTGATGACGTGTCCAAAGCAAGCGAGTCAGAAATGTTCTGTTGTGATCCATAAGGTTTTCATTGGCTGCTTTTCAAAAATAGATAGCCAGGTCTTTCTCCCTAGTCTGCCTTAGTCTGGAAGCTCCACTGAAACCTGTCCACTACGGTGACCCTGCTGGTATTTGAAATACCGGTGGCCTAGCTCCCAGCATCACAGAAACACGCAAGCCACCACAGTATAACACACTGACAAATAGAAATGACAGCTACGTAAGGAAACTTCAGTTGTTTCTTTTCAGCAAATGTTCCCTAAGTTCTGTGGTGTCTGAGCCCCGCTCCAGTACTGCAGCGACAGAGAAGACAAGCCCGTGAGTCCCCAGCCCCAGGTCTGGTGGAGAGGCAGGCTTGCAGTGACCACACCAAGTGACAGCAGGACACAAGGCCAGCGCCTACCCTGCAGTGGGGAGCCCCGGGGAGGCCCCGTCTCCAGGCGGCAGGATGGCACATGTCACCCCACCCCAGAGGGGCTGGGACAAGAGGGAGGGGTCCACATCATTCTGCCTGAGTAAATGCAGCCCGAAGCCCTGCGTGCAGAATGCAGAGGGCGGTGGCCGCCTACCTGAGCCGGTGTGTTCACCTACCCGCTGCCCCAGGGGTGGCGAGCTCACGGGGCCGGGAGTTGGGGTTGGGTTTCCACAGCTGCCGCAGTCCATCACGCAGACAGCATGGAGCCCCACACACGTCAGTTTGATTTAAATTGAATTAAGGTGAAAACTAGTCCGGGAGCTTTCGTTTTAATTCCAGCCAGATGGTCTTTCTAAACAGGTGTTTTTATGTCTCAGAAACAGTCACGAAGGGGAGTGGGTCAGGACGAAGACGGCCGGACACAGTGTCCAGAGCGGCTACTGTTGCCTGTGGAGCAGCAGGTAACCTGGAGTTTCTGCCCAGAACCTGTGTTTCTAACAGGCAGGAAGGCCAGCAGGGATGGGGAGAGAGGGCTGCCACCTTTCCGCTATTGCGAGTCAGCCTTTGTGGGACCAACACCCTCACTTACAAAGCACCTCCGGCCAGGGCCACTGTGTCCCCTCCCAAGCTCCCCTGGGGATGCCCCCCCGAACCGGCTCCTCAGTTGACCCAGCCCACCACCCCAGACCCTCCTGGATGCCAGTGAGTGCTGACAGTCAGGTGTGAGGGCTGCACCTAGGTCCCCCAGTAGGGCTGCTCAGAGGGGTCCCCTCCTCCAGCTCAGACCCCGCTCCTCACGCTGTGCTGGAAGAGCCCCCACATGGCAGGGAGGCCCTGGCCTTGAGTCAGAGGCAGGAGCAGCCTCAGAGAGGAAGGCTCAGGCCAGCAGCCAGGTGCCAGGGGCAGCAGCCCAGGGACAGACTCAGGGGCAGGAAGAGACAGGAAGCATGGAGCCAGCAGGAAGCCGTCACGCCCACCTTCCCTCGGCCACTCACCCGTGGGGCTCAGTGAAGCCAGCGTCTGTGCAGACCCCGGTGTGCACCCTTCTCACGGGGGCAGAAACAAGGAGGGGGCAGCCTTCCACTCCTGCCCACTGGTTTACGTGAAACACCTCTTACCACACACTCAGCAACGCCAAGGATGAGGTGTGGATGCTCACAACAGCAGGGATGACCCCAGAGACCGGAGAGGAAAAAGACACCAGACACGAAAGCATCGATATGGTATGAGTCTATTCAGGTGCCCTTCTGAGCAGGAAAGCCCATCCATAGTTAGAAAACTAGATTCATAGTCATCTGAGGGGAAGCGGGGGCAGATGGGCTGCTGCAAATGAGTCTCAGGAGCTCCCTGGGGTGTCAGAAATGTTCTCTGTCGTGACTATAGAGGTAGTTCCAGGAGTATTGGAGTCCCCGGGTGGTGCAAATGGTGAATGCACTCAGCTGCTAACCAAAAGGTTGGTGGTTAGAACCCACCAAGAGGCACCAAGGAGGAAAGGCCTGGTGATCTGCTTCTGAAAAATCCACCTTTGAAAGCCCTGTGGAGTACAGTTCTATTCCGAGGCACGTGGGCCACCATGTGTCAGGGCTGCCTCCACAGCCGCTGATTTAGCTTTTTTTGTTTTTTTCATGAGCATATACATTTCTGAAAACTCAGCAAACCACGCACTTGAACTGTGTGCATCTTATCGTGGCAAATTATACCTGCAACAGAGCTGATTAAAAAATAAAGACAGAAAGCACACCTACCCATAAAACCCAAACACAGGGGTATTTCCAATAGAACGACCGGCCCTTGCACCAGAGACTTCCCTCAGTAGGAAATCAGCACCCCCTGCCCCAGGCACCCAGTGCTGCTGTAACACAAACACCACACTGGGTGGCTTTAAAGGACAGAAATTTATTGTCTCACAGTCTTAAAGTCCGAATCAGGTTCCTGGCTGTGTCCTTTGCCGTTGGTGGCCGGGTGCTCTTCGATCCCTTGTCAATCTTCACACAGGTCTGTCTCCCCCTCTGTGTCTCTGTGTCTACTCTGGTCTTTGTATAACTCAGAAGGGATTAGGTTTAGGACCTACCCTACACTGGTATACCCTCATTAACATAACAGAAAAATCCTATTTCCAATCAAGGTCACATCCACAGGAACAGGGGCCAAGACTTCAGCACATATTTTGGGGGACACAGTTCAATCCATAACACCCTGTCAGACAGGAACCGAGCCCCTGAGCCAGCTGCAAGGAGCCTGGGTGTTCAGTAAGGAGCTGGCCTCCCTGCACCTCAGTTAAAAGGTGGTAACCCTCACGAGGTGAGCTAGCAGGCCTAAGTCCAACTGACTCAAGTAGGTCCCCAGCGCTGGGTGATAGGGATGCCCTGGGGCAAGGGGAAGAATATGAGCCCAAACACATGGAAACAGGTTTTCAACACTCTGTAATTGCACAGATTAAAATTAAAATAACCGTGTTGTGCTATTTTCACTTAAATAGGCAAAAGGAATTTTTTTAATGATACTATAGTGTTGGTGAAGAACAGCTGGTAGGATTGCAGACAGGCACAAATTTTCTAGAGAGAAATTCATAAATATACATTAAGAATCTTTAAAATGCTTCTTCCCTTTGAGAAAATAATTCCACTTCTAGAGATTTATTACAGTGAAAAAATGAGAAGCAATCATAACGATTTGTGTACAAGGGTGTTCAGTAAACTATGCCTTAGACGGGCAACATTTGAAGACAACCTAAACGCCCAAACTTAGAAGGGACAAGAAAACACGAGGTGTCTCTGAAGACAGAACACAGCAGCCCTTCTTCCTCTGGGACTCTGCCAGCTGCATTTCAAACTGGGGGCAGTGTTGTGTGTTCATTGGCTGGTTGGCTTGAATGACATGCGCTTAAAGGGAGGTTCTCCCAGCAGGCTCCATCGGCCTCCAGAGACAGAGATCGCAGAAGGCTTTGGGGTCTCCGAGGCAGGGATGAGGGCTGAACACCTTAGCGCTTCAGTCAGAAACCCACCACATTCCTTCCTCTCACAGTCCGCTGGCCAGAGCCATCCCAGGTCATGCCAACTCCCAGAGGAGGAGCGTGGCCCCCAGTGCACCCAGGAGAGGAGAAGGGAGCCTGTACATATCAGCATCCCCCATCCCCACCAGCGGTCCACGAGCCCCGGCGGGGAGGTATTTGTCTCCACTGTGCAGACAGCACCCAGCTCACAGCAAATTCCCCGAAAATACTGTTAAATGATCAGTGAGCTGCATCTGAAAGAAGTACTTTCCTAGAGAATAAATAGACAAAAGGAACATCAAGCAAAGGAAGTGCTAAGTTTTCAAGACGTTTGTTCAAAAAGGGCCTGTCTGGGCACCTCCACCACCAGCATTGCCAACACACACACTGACATACACTCACACTCACACTCACTGCCAACACACACACTCACTGACATACACACACTCACACATACTCATACACACTCGCACGCTCTCACATATGCTCTCAAACTCACTGACACACACACACACACATTCTCGCACATGCACACACTCACATGCTCTCACACTCACTGACATACACACTTACATGCTCACATACTCTCTCACGCTCTCACACATACACACACACTCACACTCAATGTACACTCATGCTTACATTAACATACACACACTCATATACTGGAAGAGATCCAAATTTATGTCTATTCCCAAGAAAGGTGATCCCACTGAATGCAGAAATTATAGAAAAATATCATTAATATTATACGAAAGTAACATTTTGCTGAAGATCATTCAAAAGCGGCTGCAGCAGTATGTAGACAGGGAACTGCCAGAAATTCAAGCCGGATTTAGAAGAGGACATGGAGCCAGAGATATCATTGCTGATGTCAGATGGATCCTGGCTGAAAGCAGAGAACACCAGAAAGATGTTTACTTATGTTTTATTGACTATACAAAGGCATTCGACTCTGTGGATCATAACAAATTGTGGATAACATTGCAAAGAGTGGGAATTCCAGAACAATTGTGCTCAGGAGGAACCTGTACATAGATCAAGAGGCAGCCATTCAAACAGAACAAGGGGATACTTTGTGGTTTAAAGTCAGGAAAGGTGTGTGTCAGGGTTGCATCTTTCACCTTACCTATTCAAAGTGTATGCTGAGCAAATAATCCAAGAAGCTGGACTATATGAAGAAGAAAGGGACATCAGGATTGAAGGAAGACTCATCAACAACCTGTGTTATGCAGATAACACAACCTTGCTTGCTGAAAGTGAAGAGGACCTGAAGCACTTACTGATGAAGATCAACAACCACAGCCTTCAGTATGGATTACACCTCAGCATAAAGAAAACAAAAATCCTCACAACTGGACCAATAAGCAACATCATGATAAACAGAGAAAAGATTAAAGTTGTCAAGGATTTCGTTTTACTTGGATCCACAATCAACACCCAGGGAAGCAGCAGTCAAGAAATCAAAAGACCCATTGCATTGGGCAAATCTGCTGCAAAAGACCTCTTTAAAGTGTTGAAAAGCAAAGATGTCACCTTGAAGACTAAGGTGTCCCTGACCCAAGCCATGATATTTTCAATCACATCATATACATGCAAAAGCTGGACAATGAATAAGGAAGACTGAAGAAGAACTGACACCTTTGAATTGTGGTGTTGGCAAAGAATATTCAATATGCCATGGACTGCAAAAAGAATGAACAAAACTGTCTTGGAAGAAGTACAACCAGAATGCTCCTCAGAAGCAAGGATGGCAAGACTATGTCTTACATACTCTGGACATGTTGTCAGGAGGGATCAGTCCTTGGAGAAGGACATCATGCTTGGTAAAGTAGAGGGTCAGCAAAGAAGAGGACGACCCTCAACAAGATAGATTGACACAGTGGCTGCAACAATGGCTTAAGCATAGCAGTGATTGTGAGGATGGGGAAGACCGGGCAGTGTTTTGTTCTGTGGTGCCTAGGGTGGCTATGAGTCAGAACCGACTCGACAGCACCTAACAACAACAACACACATACACACTCACACATTTTCTCACACACGCCCACACACTGTCACACACACACTCACTGACATACTCTCAGGGGCAGATTAACCACTAAGCAATGTACGCACAGGCTTAAAATAAGCAAGGCACCCACACACTTGTGTTTACCTTCTAATCTGTAGCACACTAGTAGGTAAGCACAAGGAAGCCTCTGCATACTTGTTTATTGGGTAGTCCATGCCTGCTTACTCACACTCACTCACATACTAACTGACAGGCACACGTACTCACACTCTCACATGCTCTCACACACTCACACTGACATTCACAGATGGTCACACACACATGTTCTCACACACTCATATACACACACATACATGTAAACACTCATATGTACTCATTGACATACACACATGCTTACACTGACACACACATGCTGTCACACATACATGTTCTCACACATTCACACACATGCTTTCACACACATACACACACTCACACATGCTCACACGTGTGGGCACACATACACATGCCCTCACACATGCACACACATACACTCAAGCATGTGCACACACATACACTCACATACACTCACACATGCTCTTACACACAATTGTATGCACATGCTTACCCACTAACACACTCATACATGTACACACATCCACACACTCACTGACACACATACATGCTTACACCGGCACAGTCACACATGCTCTCACACACACTCACACATGTTCTCACACGTGCACACACATGCCCTCATGCTCACACACTCACACATGCTCACACTCACATGTATGCACACACTCACTCACACACATGCCCTCACACATGCATGCACACGGTCACACATACACTCACAGACTCGTGTGCACACACATGCTCACACACATGCACATACAGTCTCTCACACTCACACATGCTCTCACACATGCTCACACACATGCACACACACATTCTCGCACACTCACATGCTCACACACTAACATACATTCACACACGTGCACACACATTCACTCATATTCACACTCTTAAGACACTTACCCCATGTGCCATGAGACCACCAGGCATCCCCCAGAAGAATCTGGGAAAGGCTCTGTGGAGCCTTAGGCCACATGCTTCCTTCTACAGTACAGCCAGGTCCGGAAGCCACACTCTTGGCCCCACACCAGAGTCTTTCCCCTGGAGCCCTTGGTTGTCCCCATTATTTTCTTAATTCTACTTTTGGAATCCAAATAAGCCTTGCGGAAGCGGGGGAGTGAATCCTTCCTTTCACCCCACAGTTTCTAGTCTCCAAAGGGCTGTCCCCAGAGACAGGAAGAGGCAGATGCCACAGAGACCCGTCCTTCCGGCCGCAGGGAAGCAGACCAGCCCTTCAGCCCCACACTCGCCCCATGCCCACCCAGTGGTCGAGGTCACCCTCAGGCCTGAGGCTCTGCATGCAATCCTAGACTGGAGAAAGGACAAGACCTCATACCCAGCAAATTCCAAGGCTGCTTTTCCACGTCCAGCTCCATGCGGGCTTATTCCAAAGGGAGCGGATGGGCACGTGGAAGGGCCCAAGGGAGACTCACCTATGGGGTCACTCCCAGGCTAGTGAGGGGCGACAGCACAGACAGTGTGAAATGGCGGGCAAAGTGAAAATGCCGCTCTTCACTGCTGGGAAGAACAGCGTGGCAGGAAAGGAGCAAGGGGATTGCAACATACGAACCCTCCAAGTTCCATTTGGGTCACATTGTGCTCCCTGGGGGCTGGCCAAATGGAGTGTCCGAGTGGCTGGGTTCCAGGAATAGTTCATGTAGCCATGGCTAATTCACAAAATAGTCCCCACCACGGCCACCTGGGAGCACTGAGCTGAGTCCAGCTCCTTTCCTCAACCACTGAGAAGAGGCATGTGCTCTGTGGGATCCTCTTACAGCATCTTGAAATGTGAGGCCAGCCTATACCACTGGAATAGGGTGGGACATCCCTGGAGGGGTCCAAAAAACGGAGACCGAAATAAGTTCCCTGCCTGAGAGAGAGAAATGATAGAGAGCAGAAGAGGTCCCTGTTCCCTCTCCTTTTGCTCATCAGATTCCGTCTTCTTGCTGCTGTTAGCTGCCGTCCAGTTGGCTGTGACTCACAGCTACCTTACGTACAACAGAAGGAAATATTGCCTGGTCCTATGCCATCCACATGATCGTTGGTATGTTTGAGCCCATTGTTGTAGCTACTGTGTCAGTCCATCTCCCGGAGGGTCTCCCTCATTTTTGCTGACCCTCTGCTTTACCAACCATGAAGTCCTTTTCTAGCAATTGGTCTCTGTGATGACGTATCCAAAGTAAATTAGCTGAAGTCTCACCATCCTCACTTCTAAGGCGCACACTGGTTGTATTTCTGATAAGACATATTTGCTCATTCTTCTGGCAGTCCAGGGTATAATCAATATTTTTTGCCAACCCCGTAATTCAAATGCATCAATTATTCTTCAGTCTTCCTTTTTCATTGTCCAACTCCCACATGCATGTGAGGTTACTGAAAACACCATGGTTTGGGTCGGGCGCATCTTAGTCATGCACCTTTGAGGTAAGTCAGTGGCTTTGTCTAAAACGGAAAACTCACGCGTTCAAGCAAACGAGTGCAAATCAAGGTTACTCTGAGAGAAAACGTGGGTACCTTGCACTGGCACACATCACCTTTAAAAAATTATCTGTGAATCACCTGCACATGGCGAGTACCTGAGGTTCTCAAAGTCACCTTGGATGTCTTATGCTTCTAGTGTGAGAACCACCTTCAACAACATACGTTGTGCTCTTCCTGGGTGCTAGCCCATCACACTCATGTCTGCATTCAAAACGTGACTTTTTGTCTCGACATTTCTAAAGACAACCAGCTGCTATTCAGAAAGATCATGAACTCCCCACACCCTTCCTACGAAATTCATGTACCGAGAAATTATTAACTGTGTCTTAGTTTGCTGGATACTTCACGGTGTTCTCTGGCTATGTCTAACCAGTTGCTGTCAAGTCATCTATGGCTCGTGGTGATCCCATGTATGCAGACTAGAACTGCTCCATAGTGTTTTCATGGCTGTGACCTTTTGGAAGCAAATCACCAGACCTTTCTTCCAGGCATCACTGGGTGGGTTCAATCTGCCAACCTTTCGGTCAGTAGCCAAGTACCTACCCTTTCATACCACCGAGGGATGGCTGAGTCAAGAGACCAGCTGTCAGAGTAAGAACAAAATAACATGGCTGTCCACTCAGATAATCCCTATTTTGGCTTTACGCTATGGTTCGAAACTCCTAGTGACATCGGTTAGAGTGAGCAGCAAAATCATATCTCTCTCAGCACCAAATGTCCTTAGTACTTTCAAAAGGCATCTCTCCCACTCCGTGTACGTGTCTTCAAACTATAGCTCCTGCTTTTGAGAAGCGACTTTGGGGATTTTGAAGCTTTAAACCAGGATCGTAGTCTGCTGGGACTCACAGACATTGAGAAAATGATTGCACAAATTAATAATGCCACAGGATAAGTTGCTATAACAGCATTTGACCCTTGGGGTGGATACCTAGCCTGGGAGGTCCAGAGAAGTCTTCCCTGATGGATGGCAGGTTAGAACCTCCAGGCAGCAGAGCAGTTAGCTGGAGAAAAGATTCCCGGTGGGTGGAAGACGAAGTCACAGGCTTGAGGAGGAGCAGAGAGCCCCATGCGTCTGAAAAAGGCCAGTGAGGCTGGAGCACAAAGTGAAAGGGAGAAGTGGGCAAAAAGATCAGAAAACAAAGCAGAAGGGGAGTCAGGGGGCCAGACCGCAAGGCCTGAGAGACCAGGCTGTGGATGTGGAGCTTGATGCTCAAAGCAGATGTGTGCCAGGAAAGGCACACTCCAGTGGCAATGGAGAGAGAGGAAAATGGGGTATCTGATGCCCAATGAGGCTATGTTCTAGTCCCTTTAAAAAAAAAAAAAAAAGGCGAGTGACCTGCTGCCAGTCACATTTTTCAGCACCAGCAAAGGCCATGAGTGAGAAGACCCCATGAACTGATAGCCTCACTGAGTCACCGGGCTGCTCACAGGTCAGTTGCCGACGGTGACGGAGCTGGTCTCGTTAAATTATCTCGAAGACACCATCACAGGGATGCTCTGAAGGGGGTGCAGGAGTGAGGAATGTTGCTCTTAAACAATGCAGGGAATCCAGATGAATGCTTAAAAGAAGAAAAGCCAAGGGTTTCACATAAAGAGTGGGCAAAGACAGATCCACTCCAGAGAACCACGACCAGCTGACTCGGAGTCGACTCTGACTCCTGGCAACCCCATGCGTGTCAGAGCAGAACTGTGTTCCACAGGGTTTTCAGTGGCCAGTTTTCAGAAGTAGATTGCCAGACCTTAGTCTTGAAGCTCTGCTGAAACTTGTTCAGCATCATAGCAACATGCAGGTCTCCGCTGATAGATGGTGGCTGCGCTTGGGATGCATCGGCCGGGAATCGAACCTGGGTCTCCCCCATGGAAGGCGAGAATTATACCACGGGACCACCAATGCCTCAAACAAGGTAATTAAAAAAAACCAACAAACAGTTGACTCTGACTCCTGGCGACCCCATGTGTGTCAGAGTAGAAGTGCTCCATAAGGTTTCCAATGGCTGATATTTTTGAATTAGACTGCCAGGCCTTTCTTCCAAGGCTCCTCTGGGTGGACTTGAACCCCCAACCTTTTGGTTAGCAGCTGAGCATGTTAACCATTTGCACCACCCAGGGACTCCCCAACTTGGGAGAAGGGGTGAGTAAAGACATCTCTGTTTGTCATTCATAATATTTATTTTGGAAAAATATTTTAAAAAGGAATTTCTTCATTAACAAAACAGTAAAAAACTCAAATAACATTTGCACAATATTCCATAAATACATTTATATACAAAAAATATAGTCACATAGACCTGAAGTGCCTTTGTACATATTTACCAAAAAAAATTTAAATTATAAAAAATGAACATCACAAAATACTCAAGCTTTACAGATATCATGAAAATATTTATACAAATCCAAAAAATAACACACATTTTTTTCCACCTAGAAAAAACACATTTCAGTATCAAAAAAGGACAATAAAGGCAGTGTGTGTGTTTCTAATTCAAGAAAAGACTGGCTCATAAGAATCCAAAATATACACTTCAGGCAGTGCGGGCTTCTACGACGTCAGTCAGTCCATCCATTAAATATAAATCTTTTAAAAGCAACTGTCCATAGTGCAACGGAAAGTCAGAGGCAGTGCAACAGGCGTCCGTGAGCGCCCACCTGGCACGGGCTGTTTGCAGGCGCTTGCTAACTTCAGGAAGAGAACCAGCTCAGTCTGAATTTAGTTTCTCAGCAGCAGTCCGGGGCCTCCCTCTCCTCTTACAGCAGCATCCGTTGGGGCATATATCCTTGGAATTCTATGTATTTTAAGAGAAACGGGGATTTTGCCATATCGCTTCCATTTTACACCTAGAGAGGCCGCAAAACAGAAGGAAGATGCATTAAGGGCGAGACATGCCGTTCTCTGCCTTTTCCGTCTCCCTCACTTACGAGTGTTCGGGGAGTAGCCCCAAGTCAGATACTGTGCCCCAACACCCCAACACTAAGCTCTGACATCCCAGTGCCCCCACACCAAGCCCTGCACCCGGCCCTATTGCTGAGCCCCAGACCCCTGCATCCTGCCACTGAGCCCCATGCTCAGCCCTGTGCCAAGCCCTGACACCCCAATGCCCCCACACCGAGCCCTGCATGGAGACTTACCACTGAACCCCACACCCCAACACCAAGCCCTGACATCCCAATGTCCCCACATCCAACCCCACGCTAAGCCCCATACCAAGCCCCACTGCCAAGCCCTGACCGAGCCCCACTGCCAAGCCCCACACCAACCCCCATCATCAAGCCTCACATAGAATCCCACCGCTGAGCCTCACACCAAGCCCCCACACCAAGCCCTGACCAAGCCCCACCACCAAACCCCACACCAAGCCCCACCACCAAGCCTCACATAGAATCCCACCGCTGAGCCCCACACCAAGCCCCCATGCCAAGCCCCAACACCCTGACACCGAGCCCTGATACCCCAGTGACCCCATATCAAGCCGCATGCTGAGCACCATGCCAAGCCCCACACAGAGCCCCACACTGAGGCCCACCACCGAGCCCCACATGGAGCCCCACTGCCCTGACATCAAATCCCAATGCCCCAGTCCAGACCCCCAATGTCCCAACAGGAGCCCCAATGCCCACACTAAGTCCTGATGCCCCAACACCAAACCATGATGCCCCAACAGGAACCCCCAAAGCTCCACATCAAGCCCCAAGTCCCGATACCCTGACGTGAGCCCCAACACCCCACGCCAAGTTCCCATGTCCCATGCCCTGATGCTCCAACACTCCGACCGGAGCCCTGCACCGAGCCCCGACGATCCGACAGGAGCCCCACACCGACCTCAGTCGCAATGATGCACTCGTCCTTCTCCTCGGAGATGACATACACCGACTGGTACTTGGTGTCTTTCGACATGGAGTCCGGCCTTTTCCTTTCCGATGCTTCTCCGCTAAAGAGAAGACAGGAGGACTACCGTGAGCTTGGAAGAACGCCCACCCCTGGACCCATCCGCGCCTCCGCCCCACCCGCGCCCGCACCCTGCCTGGTGCCCCACGCACCCCCTGAGCATTGCAGGGCCCTTCTCCAAGCCCACGCAGCTGTGGGGCTCTGGCCTGGCCTCGCGCTTGCCGTGGGTGTCCCTGGCGGGGTCCTCGTTCTTGAGGTCCTGCACCAGGTTGTAGTCCACGGCCGGGTAGCGGGCCTTGAAGCTGCCCTTGTCGGCGCCATGGTCACCGTGCACGTCCACCTTCTTGTTGGTGTTCTTGATTTGTGGGGACCCGATGACGCTGACCGACACGTCCTTCTCGCGATGGCAACTGGCCAGGTTGTTCATGGTCTCCGCCTCCGCCCGGCACGCATCACCCGGCAGCCGCCGCTTCTGCGCCTTCAGCCGCACGCAGACGCCCACGGCCGCGCAGCCCAGCAACAGCAGCAGCACCAGTACAATGCCGGCGCAGACGGCGATCCAGGGGAACTGCCCGCCCGGGGCCTCCAGGTAGCGCTCGGTGAGGTCCACCACCACTGGCCCCGGCTCGGGCAGCAGGAACTGGCAGTTGGGGCCGCCGTAGCCACGCGCGCATTCGCACACGTAGCGCCGACCCCTCTCGTGGCAGGTGGCCCCATTGTGGCACGGCCCATGCTCGCACCTGCTAACCGGGGCGCTGCAGTTCTTGCCCGTGTACCCCGGGGGGCAGGTGCAGAAGTAGTCGTTGACGCCGTCCTGACAGGTGCCACCATTGACGCACGGCAGGGACGCACAGTCGTCCACGTTGCCGTCGCAGTGCTGCCCCGAGAAGCCGGCCAGGCACCGACACAGGTAGGAGCTGCCCAGGTCCACACACTGCGCCCCTGGAACACAGCAGGGACTGCATCACTCACCTCCTCGGCACCTGCTCACACGTCTACCACGTGTCTGGCACCGGGGGGACCTCAGAGACACAAAGACAAATGAAAGACAGCCTTTGGCCTCTCAGTGAGTTCACAGTTGAAAGCAATATACCCTATCTCCCCAATTATTAACCCACTGGGAAGAGTTCAAGTTCAGCTCACAAAGTAAAACTAGTCATCAGAGCTGCGTCTGGAGCAGCTGAGTGTTGACAGGCACTGTGCACCACTGCATTCAGCCTTTACAGAACCTGGAAAGGGGCTGATGCCCACTGTACCCAGCATACAGATGGGGAAACTATGGCTTCAAGAAGGCCAGGCTCCTGCCCACAGTGACACAGTTAGAGGCAAGAAGAGCAGGGATTGAAGTCAGAAGGAAGGAATGCAAGGAGGAAGGAGGGAGGAAGGGCAGAGAGGTCTTTTCATTTCAGCCAAGTTTCCTAAACCTCCCTACCCTGCCTCTAAAAATAAAGCATCTAATGCCTTAATTGATTTAGGGAGTGAAAACAAACAAGAGACACAACCTGACCCCCAGGACCTGCCGAATGGCACACGGACAGCAAAGTGAAATGCTTTTTCCACTGGCAGGCCCCTCTGATCACCGTGCCTAATGAGGGGACCTCTGGAGCTTCAGGGCCAAGCCCGTCCACGGTTTCCATGCTGAGCTTGTGCTGGCATTTTGTTCTGCTCCAGCAGTAGCAGGAGGCGCCCTGCCAGCCGACCACACTTCCTTCCGTGTTCCCACGCCCCAGCACCAGACTGCTGTGTTTGGAAACGACGCACCAGAGCTGGGCTTCCCTCCACATACAGGGCGCTGGTGCCCTGTGAGCACGGCCGAGGAGTTAGGGGCCAGTTGGGGCGCCAGGCAGCAAGGGGCGGTGTCAGCTCAAGCACTCACGTCAGCACTGCCTTAGATTTTCCCTAGTCAACACGAGGGTGAGGGCCCTGCCTGCCTCTCCTTGCTGGGCATTGAGGACTTGAGGATAAAGTTTCTACAGAGTTCTTGCCTACTTGCCTACTCAGATAAAAGCACGCTGTGAAGTCCTTCACAAGGTGACAAGACCCAAAAACACAAACCGGTTGCTGTCGAGTCAACTCTGACTCACGGCGACCCCACGTGCGTCGGAGTAGAACTAACGGCCAATTTTTCAGAAGTAGATTGCCTGGCCTTTCTTCCGAGGCACCTCTGGGTGGACTGGAACCGCCAACCTTTCAGTTAATAGATGAGTCTGTTAACCATTTGTGCCACCCAGCGTGACAGCCGTTGGCTAAGATGGAATGTGTGTATGTCTTGACTACCTGCTGCAGCTCTCTGCAGGCTCTGAGCCACGGGGACTCCTCTTACCATTGGAGCAAGGTGAAGAGTTGCAGTACTCCATCTTCTTCTCGCAGTTAAAGCCAGAGTAGCCCACAGGGCAGTGGCAGGTGTAGCCCCCGTCCGGGCTGTCCGAGCACCGCCCCCCGTTGAAACACGGGCCGTCAGCACACGTCATGGCACTCAGCTCGCAGTGCTTGCCGTAGAAGCCAGGGGAGCACGTGCAGGAGTAGCTGTTTTCAAGATCCTGTGTAACAGAGAAGATTAGAAAACGCCTTCTGAAGCTGCTCCCAGAGACTCACGGATGCTCTTTCTAACAGGGCCCCGAGGTCAGGGACCCAGGTCTGAGCCAGCCCTGCCGCTACGTACTGTGCAGCTTCCTCCGTTCTTACACGGGCCGGTGTCGCACTCGTTGATCTCGCTCTCGCAGTTGGCGCCCGTGTACCCGGGCCGGCAGGAGCAGGTGTAGCTGCCCTGGCCCGTGTTGGTGCAGGTGGCTCCGTTCTCACAGGGCTTGTGGTGGGTGCAGTAGTTCAGATCTGTGGGCGGTGGGATGCACATCAGGTCAGGGAGACTGACCGTGGTGGCCACCTCGCGAGGGGTCCCGCTCTCAGGAAGAAGGACAGGTAGGCTCAGGCAGGACGCTCACCCTGGTTGCAGAAGAGGCCGCCCCAGCCCTCCTGGCAGTTGCATTGCCACGGCTGCTGGCAGGTGCCGTGGAGACAGCCAGGGTACCGGATGCACTGGTCGCAGTACCGACCCTGCCAGCCGACCCTGCACCTGGAGGACAGGAAGCACTGTCAGGGGGCAGTGCTCACGGACGAGAAGCCAGCTTCCAGCAGCACCCACCAGGCGCTGGGATGGCCTTGGAGCTTCAGCACACACCGGGCCTGCCGCCCCCTCCACAGGGTTCTGAGTCCACTGCCACGTGGTGCAGCCTGGGAGCCAGTGTTTAAAAGCTCCCTACAGGATCCTAGTGTGCAGCCAGGTTTGAGACGCCCAGAGCTAAAAGTCTCATTTTCCGTGCCAACCTTTTTAAACAGCTCCCTGTAACTCCCATGGCCATGGAGACCTCGGAGTGACCCCAAGCCCATACACATTCCCACACGTTTATCCAGTAGAAACCCCGAAGAAGAACCCCCTCCCCCACCCCCTGCTAATGCTGCCAGGGTGTTTCTGTGATCCCCTGGGGATGAGTTACAAGCACACTGGGTGTCAAAGGTGACAACAATGCGAAGGGAAGGAAAGCATCTGTAAACTCACTTGCACTCCCCCGGCCTGTCACAGAAGCCGTGCTGCTCGTCACACCCAGGCAGGCAGATAGCTGCAGGCAAACAAGACGTGTGAGGCACCCCGAGGCACCCCCTGCGGCTGCAGGAGGTCTCCTCTACTTGCCCGGCCCCGCCCAAGTCCCAGCCGAGTTAATCTCCCCAATCTGGTGGGGTATTGATCCATCCTGCCTGGTAACTGCCGACCCCGTACTTAGCCCTGGGACAGCATTCTTCCTAATACAGTTGCACACGGACAAAAGAGGGCTCAAAAGCCCCCACCCCCACCCCCTCCCTTTTCTTCTCAGAGGGTCAGAAGTCCTTCCCCCCGCCCCCTCCCCCACTTCCCAATTCTAAGCACAAAGCTCCACCTCTTAATATCCCAGAAAGTGTGTGTGCAGATAAGAGTGGACAGCTGGTATGCAGGGTGCCAGGGCAGGACAGCTGCTCTATTGTCTGCGCTCTCCCAGCAGCTGCCCTGGGGCAACAATACGGCCTCCCTTCCCCCGGCCCCCCTCCGTGCATCCCGCGTGCACACACGCGCACACGCGCACACACGTGTGCCTGCCACGGACCCGCCCGGCCTGGCCCAGAGAGAGCTAATCTACGGCACGAGCGGGCGGGGGCGGGGAATGACTGAGTAGAGTATTTGAATAAGAAGGAAAAGTTGAAGTTTATAGCTGCCCAGCAGGGGAGGAAGAAGGGGAGGGTGGACGCAGCCAGCGGCCTGGGAGGGTTTGGGGGGGCCACCGGGCAAGCCAAGCTGGTTCACTAGCCTGGTTATGCAACGCATTAAGCAACCGGCCCCAGGTGTTTAATATGACAAAGCCAGCTCTGGACCATGCTGGGCTTAAAGGGGGCTTGTGGAGCCCCTCCTGAGGCCTAGGGACTGAGAACAGGAGGAAAGTGCTTGCCAAGTGGACAGGCCGTGACTCCAGGCCTAAGAGCCAGCTTGAGGCTCACCTGCTCCTCCTGACTAGACTTTCTGGAGAGTTCTAGGACGCACTGACTCCTGACCACAGGGAGAACCTGAAGCCTCTGGGAACTGGCGGGGCGCAGGAGGCCAAGAGAGGCCCCACCCCCATCCCTGGCCACTTTGTTTCCTGCAAAGTTCCGCCCTGCACTGTGGGGTTGTGACATTTTAGTGCTTAGTAAGCAGGCAGGGAAACCTGATTTCACCACTGTAGCACCAAGACATCTCTTTTCCAGGCAGGGCACTGTGTGAGGCTTTGAAGAAGCAAAGGACGCACAAAAGCCAGGATGGAGGCAGGTGACACTGTGCCCCCCCCCCCCACCAGGCCTTGACAGCCTTGTGGACAAGCGTCTCAAAACCACACTGTCCACAGATGAGACAAGTAGCCGGGGCCTCTCTGGGCGCCCCTCCACCTCTCATGTCTGTTTCTGTGTTTGCACACAGCTAGGGGAATACACACAGACAGCGACTTGGGGTGTGTGGGTAACAGGGAGTGTGTCACCTAGAAGATTTGGAAATACAGCCCGGGGGGTGGGGTCGGGGGACACCAGCACACCGATGCCAAGCGGTGCAATTCCCACTGAGAAGCTGTCACAGCGGAAACTCTGGTTTAGAACCTGCCCCTACAACACTCACTCTCTTCCTTCCTTCCTTCCTCTCCTCCCACCCGGCTACACACACCCTGGGGCAGCACAGACTGATTTCCTGACCCCTGGCCCCATGTCGAAACCCTCCCTGATTAAGAAAGGCAGTTTCCGATGGTGGATAAGCGCTCTTGTAGGCTATGACATCCCAGAAGCTGGGGATCTTGCAGGGTGCTCTGCCCTTGGCTATCTCCCCACCTGGAAGGTGAGGCCCAGATGTCCCCCCCGCCCCAGAAACCCGGGAGGCCGCCGCTGGGGAGGAGACTCACGCTCTGTGCAGTACTGGCCCTTCCAGCCAGGGTTGCAGACTTTCTCCCCTCTCTCCCCGCAGGTGAAGTGGCCGAATGCGTCGTCCCGGGGACGGCAGAAGACAGAGCAGCCCTCCCCATAGTAATGCTCGTCACACACGAAGCGGTAGGCGTACTTGAGGTCCGTGCGGCCACTGCTGTGCAGGTCCTGAGACCACTCCTCGCCCACTGTCAGGTGACGCTGGGTGGCCAGGCGGCTGATGAGCCGCTCTGGGTTTTCTGTGGGAGGTGGGAAATGGAGGGGAGGGGCAGCAGGGTGAGACGCAGGGGGTCATCCCCAGGAGACCAGACACAGGTGAGGGCAGCGCCCCTCTGTCCTGAACTTTCTGAGTGGACATGCAGTATGAGAGGGTTTGCTTATGGGGCACGAAATGCCAAAGGTGCAAAGTCCTGGAGTTTTTCCGCATTTTGTACCTGTTGTGAGGTCATCCGGAGAATCCGCGTGGAGAGCTTCAATGATCAGGGAGAAGGTGCCCTGGAAGATGAAAGGAGGTGTAAGGTAAACTAGAAATGTTCAAAAACACATCCCAGCCGCAGAGACAGCTCAGTAACAGGCGCCTGGGTGTGTGCCCTGCGGAGGCCCCTGTATATCTTTTGCCCGTTTTCACTTTCCTTGAAGAAATGGAAGAACTTTTTAAACAGCGGTTTCCTGTCGTGTTTTTTTTTCAGCCTGTTATACGGGATGTTCCGCTTTAAAAGAAGATTGTCAGCAGGAGGGGCGGTGGGTGGGAGGGGCCGGGGGCAGGAGAGGGCGGCCGAAGGGTAGCCCCGGGCCTGTCACCTGGACCGTCCCTGTCCCAGCCGCCCCAGGCGAGGAGCAGGGGCGAGAACGTCCCCACGTGGAGGCTCCCTTCGGTGTGGAAGCTGGGCCGGCGCGGACGTGCCCTGGCTTTGCCGGGTTTGGGCCCTCGGCCTCTCCGCCTACCCCTGCCGGCCGCCCTCGGACCCTTGGCCTCCCAGCGGCCGCCCCATTCCGGGCGCCGGTACTCACCGGCCAGGTGAAGCCTAAGGGGAAGCGGATGGTGTTGCTGAAGGCCGCGTGGCCGCTGCCCGCGCCGTCGGGCAGGCTGAAGGAATCGACGCCCAGCACCGGCGTGACGGCGCTGCCGTAGGTGCAGGGCGGCTCGGGGGACACACTGGCTTGATAGTGCTTGAGGCACACGCGGAAGAAGGTCCTGCACTCGCATTGCAGCGGCCCCGCGCCCCCCGCCGCGCTGCGGCAGCAGTTGCGGTTTCCCAGGGGCCCCTTCTTGTTGACGAACTCCTGCAGCTTCAGCTCGAACACCCCTGAGCTCCAGACCTGTGCAGGGGAAGGGCAGTGAGCCCCGGGCCAAACGCACCCATTGCCCCGGAACCCGCCCTCCGGCTCGTCTCTCGCGGATTCGCTTTCCCACAGACAGTTTGCTTGGCCTGCAGGGCTCCCGCCCTCCCCGCCTCCGCGCTCTTGGCTCTTCCGTGTGCGCCTGCGCCCCGGGTACCCTCACCTGGCACAGCAGGCTCTGGGGCGACCCGCCTGAACTGCAGGGCTCAGGTACCCCACCTGACACAGCAGGCCCTGGCGTGACCCCCCTGAAGCAGCAGACCTTGGGTACCTCCGCCTGACACAGCAGGACACAGTTACCCCCACCAGAACAGCGGGCCCCAGGTACCCCCACCAGAACAGCTGGCCCGAGGTATCCCCATCTGAGTAGCAGCCCCCGGTGACCTACCTGACACAGCAGGGCCGATACCACGGCAAGCGCCAGCGCGCACGGACGGCCCATGGCGTGCACGGGCTCGGCTCGCTCCCTTTCCCGGTTTCCTCCCTCCCCCCCCCCTTTTTTTTTTTTTCTTCTTAAAACAACAGGCAATTAGAGGAGGATGAAGGGGTTTCCACAAGCGCCGACAGACGAAATGCCGGTGTTTTGCCCGAGGCCGGAATAAGTAGGACTGGCTCTCCCTGACTCGCTCTTTGCCTTGTCCCGGTGGAGTCGCCTCCCGGCGGCCGACAGCACAGGGTGGCCTCTGTCAGGGGGAGGGGGAGCGCGCTCGCAGGGCGCAACTTTCGGTTTTCTTCCCTCTCTTCCAACCCGCGGGAGGCTGGACGTCCTCTTCCTGGTTTTGTCTCCGGCTTCTTCCCAGGGGGAATGAAAGAGGGGCGAGAAAGCACGCAGATATTTAGCTTAATTCCCAAGCGTTGCAAGCTGCCTCCCAGGCCGATTAGAACGCGACGACCTGGAAATCCCTGCGGCCCAGGCGATAATCCCGGCGCCCGAGGAGCAGAGCGGGCGGAGCGGTCGGCTGCTGGCGCCGTGGCGGGGTGAGCGGGCCGGCGGCGGCGGGCGCTGTTTGTTGGTGCGCGGGCGGGTGCGCCCTGCAGATCGCGACCCTGGAGCCACTCGGCCGCGCGGCTGTTCAGAGAGCACTTCGGGCCGCCTCTCCCTGGCCGCAGCGAAGACACGCGTCTTTTCCACGAATCCACCCAAAGGCACGCGGGGTCGGCGAGCGGGGGTCGGCGAGCGGTCCGTGTTGCGGAGGGAACGCGGCGCTGGTGCGTCCGCCGGCGGTCCCTGAGCGGCCGGCCTGGTCTCCGAGAGCGAGCGCAGCGGATCTGCGTCCCGCCGGCGCCGGTCGCCCTTATATACAGCCGGCCGCCCGCATGGCTAATGAGATGCAAATGAGCAGCCCCCCAATCTGGCGAGAGCTGTCACAAAGGAGCCACTTTTCCAAACCCTCCTCTCAATGGCTCGCCAAATGGTCAGTGAGCTGTAAAATGTGCAATCCCCCTCCCCGCCCCCACCGCTCCCACCTCCGCCCCGCCCCCGCCCGCCCCGCACCGCGCTCATTTACATTCCTGCGAACCCGCGCGCCCAGGCCTCCCGGCCGCTCCGCTCCCGCCGGTCCCCTCGCTCCCGCGCCCGCGCCCGCGACGATCCCCCAGCGCCAGTGCTGGTCCCCTCCGTGCCCTCGCCAGCCCCTCCGCGCGCACCCGGCGCAAACGCGCGGACACACACACGCACACGCGCGCACACACACACACGCACACGCGCGCACACACGCACACACACACACTCTGAAGCGCGGGCGCCTTCTCTCCGCAGCCGTACCGCGTCCAACTTCTGCCAGCCAGACGCAGCCTCTCACAACGCGCCGGGACGCAGCGCGCCGCCGGGGGACATACTCCTGGCTCTGCCTGGGGCAGGGGGCGGGGCCAGGACCACGTCTCGGAGGCCTAGAGTCGCGGCGGCGCCGCTCCCCTGCCCAGTGAGGCCTTCCCCGGGAGGAGCCGCCAGCTGGCGGAAGGGCAAGGGGCACTGCTAGAGAGGTGCGGACGGCGGGGCGGAGGCCGAGTGGGGCCGGCGCCACCGCCGGCTGGAAGTTCGGGAAGGCTGGCACCGACACACCTCCCAGCCGAGCAGGCGACCCCGCGTCGGGGAGGGCAGCGGGCAAGGGGGGCGGGGCGGGAGCGCGCGGCGCCCGGGGTCCCCGCGCCAGTCCGCAGCCGCTTGGGGCCTGAGAGCCGGAGCCCCCGCCCCTCCACACAGCCTCCCCGACCCCGGCGCGGTCGCCGCACCGCCCGGCTGTCCCCCTCGGGTCTCGGCCTCCCTCTCTCCGGGCACTTTCCCCCCTCGGCCTCCCTCCGCTTGGTAAAAAGTGAGTTTGGTGTGTGTCGTTCGCGTGGCTGTCATTAGGCAGTTTGTTATTGTGCGCGGGCTGAATCAGTGGGCCTTTGTGCGCTCAGCTGTATGGTAATGCGGCCAGCACCTGCTCCCGCACAATGCGCGCGGAGAAAGAGCTCCCCTCGGCGCACGCCGCGGCCGCTGCAACAATGTGCCGCCCAAGCCCGGGCCGCCCAGCCCCCACCCGCCCCCGTACCGCATCGTGTTATTTTTGTACAGGTCCATCGGACGCTGGAACTTTTGTTTTGACTTTTTTAAGGGAAATGAACTTTATTAGGAGGGCCGAGCACACACGTATAGCACAATGAGTTACCCAAATTGCTCTCATGCTTCCAGGGCGGAGGTGGGAGCGGGAAGGTTGGGGTCGGGACTCCTAACTTAGCAGAGGCTTGTGCTAGGGTGGGCCTGGGGGGCTTCTTCCCCACCCCGCCTCCCTCAACCCCATCTCGCTCCCAACGCCCGCGGCAGCTTCATTGGGAAGCCAGGTGTGAGCGTCCGAGTAAAAGTGGCTCTAATCGTGGCGGATCATTCCAGCCCCGGCTAAGCCGCGAGTGCGGTGGGCCACCAGGGCCTCGCTGTAGGGGTGGGCCGCGCTAAACGCCACGTCTTAGCCACTTTAGGATGCAAACGTGCGTTTCCGTGGCAAAACGTACATTTCATCGAAGCGGCAGCTTGATCACACATTCTCACAGAATGCACACAAAGGGTAGGGGTTCCTCCAACACCACGAAATATCACGGAAACAGCCACTTCAGACATGACTCGGTGACGGGGCAGTCTCTTGTGGCTCCGCGGCAACTGGGGCCGGAATTCTAGAGCTCTTCTTCAGGGGACCCCACTGGGCCCTGCCGCCGTTCCCCCAGATAACTGGCAAGTTTGAACGGGATCAGCAGAGTTGTAAACGTTAGGTTCCCCGCAGCTGCCTCCTGGAGAGGCAGAGTTAACCAAAGGGGCAGTGTGCGGGGTGTAAGCCCCGGCATTCCCCAGGGAACTCCCGCTCGGAGCAGAACAGACGGAGGCTTCGGGAGATGCCGCCGCCACTTGGTGCCTCTGGGATCCCCGCTCGGCCGCCTTTTGCGGCTCTGTGGGGCTTGCCGCATCGCTACAGGGCTGAGCCAGCACGAATCCTAATTTACTCTTGCCACCTAGTGTCGGCATCCTTTTTCACTAGGTCGATGTTTCCGCCGAAAGCTAATTTCTGGGAACCCTGCTTCCTACATTTTGCCGGGGTTTGTGGGGGTGGTGTGGGGTCCGGAAGGAGAAAAGATGCTCAGGAAGAAATAAAATATCAGGAATCTTTTAATTACAAAATGGAAGTGGGGCAGAAGCTCATTTAAATGCCTGTTTAGAAGACTGGAAATAAAAGTTCCACGCGCAAGGGCTTAAACATTGGGGAGAGAGAGAGAAGAAGAAGAAGAAGAAGAAAAAAGACGTCTGAAATCTTTAACCCCCTCAGTATCAAGTATTTGTTAAATTGACGTGGCACAGATTTCTCGATTACCGCGGCAAAGCGTAACTGAAAGGCATCGTAAAATCCATCAGAATCCTGCCCAAAGCGCTCATTCTTTTCCGACTTAATTTATGCCACGCGATTCTGTACCGGGGAAATCAAGCAGAAAGCCCTTTTCTTCTTGTTCTTCTTCTTCTTGTTGTTCTTGTTGTTCTTCTTCTGCTCTTCTGTCTCTCTCTCTGTCTCTTTCTCTCTCCTCCCAGGTCTGTTCCTTTCCCGTCTCTCTTTCAAAAGCTGAGCTAACCAGGAGACTGTTTAACTTCAGTGTTTCTATAGGAGCCTGTTGTAGTTTAACTCCTGCGCACCAGTAGCTGGGATGAACAAAGGAGAGACTCGAGGTCCGACTATTCATCCTTTCTTTGCACTTTAATTTTCATTGATTGGGAAGACAAGGGGAGCCCTTAGGGACTCGAGCTGAAGGGGGATGACACGCCTTTAGACGCCATCAGCCCCTAGCCAGCCATCTGCTCGGAACCAAATGGCGTTTTTCACTCCCTAACTGCGTGTCTCTGTACTCTGAGCCCCAAATGCAGGGAGCTTGACTTAGAGTGTGTTAGATGGACTCTCCTCAGCATTGGTCCCAGCAGCCAGACTTCCTCTTCCCCACACAACATAAATCCTCACCTTGCTCATTAGAAGAAAGCAAGAAACTTTCTTTTAAATACTTTCTGATGTCTCAGCAAATTTACTGTACAAAGTGAGGCTCATTAGGGTTTAGAAGGTTCCCAATACATCAGAGGCAGGAGTGGAAGGAGGAATTTGCTGCCTGGTGGTGGCATTTCCTTTTGCCCAAGTGACCCCTCGTGGGGCGAGCTCAGGCTGTGTGACCCCCCTACCTGGCATCTGGGCTTCTCTGCAGACTGGTGGCCCTGACCAGTTTCTCCACCTTTCATTAGGCCACTTGGGAGTAAAAGCAGTGCTCACAGCCATTTTCTGATCAAATTGAATTTTCCCATCCTCAGCAGTATGCTTGACCCTGCACTGCGGTCATGCAATCCTGTTCCATCCCCCTCCATCCAAAGAAAGGTTCTATTCTCAAGGTATGTGTGTGCGTGGTGGTGGCTGGGGGGGGGGGGTCTGAGCAGATTGCAGTAAACAATGCCCCCGAACAGGCAGCAGACGCTAAGCCAGCCACAGGTTCAGCTTTCTGTGTAAACAAGTCTGGAGGCTTGAGTGGGTTTTTGTGTTTTCTCAGGCCAACTGAATACTGTATACCCAACAGAGAGGTTCTCTTATTCCTATGAAGAATTAGGGTCCTTGTTCAGAACAACAAAATAAAAAACTTCCAGCCAGCAAATCTGGTGTTGATCAAACACGCCAGCTTACTTGAGAGAAAAAAGGAACTTAAAGCATGTTTATTAATTAGTATCACATCTCCCAACAACATACTCTCTGCCCATTCTTCATCAGTCACAGTTTTGAAATCTTAAAGCAGTTAAAACACCAGAGGAACTGGCCTGCTTGCTGTGACTATTGGCAGCTCTTCCAGATATCCGTAGGTAATGCCTCTCCCTGTGTGTAACTATTATGGATACTTCTGCAGTTATTTCTAAAGGCCGCCTTTGGAGGCTTGAACCCCAGAGACGTATGAACACAGGACTTACCGACCTTCCTGCCCACTCCTCCTCCTTGGCCATCCCGATAAACAAGCCTGCGCTGGCCTAACGCTTATACTATAGATGTGTTTCCATTGCTTGCAGTTCTGCTTGGCTGTCTCTAGTTGGAAGTACATTCTAACGTAGGACATCCTTTCACCCACACCCTGAAAAAGGACGAGTGTCAAGCCTAGCTTCTGTTTAGATTCTTGAGGCTTCCGTTTTGCTGGAGTCGGTGGGAAAGGAGGGTCAACTAGTAACCCCACACCCAGGAAGGCTCCGTGGAGTCAGCACAACCCATTCTCCCCACCCGTCCCTAGGCCCCGCGGTGACAGAAGCCTGTGTGCAAGTGTTGATAGGGACCAGCGGTGCCCCGCAGGCACCCCCAGAAGCGATCTGGTGGTTTGTTGCGGTGGTCGGGGAGGCACGGAGGCAGAGGCCAGAGGAAGACAGAATCCGGGCCTGATGCTTCTCTGGCCGCAAGCTGGGCCGCTGGGCACGCAGGGAGACGGACTACGGCCCTAACGTAATCTTTCGTTTTTATATTATTTTTTTAATGGGACAGGAGGTCTTGGCGAGGAAAGGAATGCTTTAGTCCCACGTGGCGGTGGTTTTGTTTTGTTGGATGTTTTGGGGGAGGTGGCGGGAGGAGGAGTCTGAGTAATGGTGTCCAGCTTTTGGGGAACACCGCGCACCTTTTCCGGTGAGTGGAGACAGGAAGGCGCAGCGCCGAAGGTTTGCAGAAAGTTGCAAAGGCATGTGCTGATTTGAATGAGAAAGGGCGAGTCGCGTGGCTCAGCTAGCCGGCCCGCGGCGCAGATGATAGATGCGCTGCAGCCCGGCCCTCCGCCTCTCTCCTTCCTCCGCGGCGCCGCGCCCCTCGCCAGCGCGGGTCGTCTGCTCCTGCGCCGCCGCAACGCCTCATCTCCATGACAAAGCGCGTGTGTTTACCTGTGATCCCGGGGCCGCGCCGGCCGCCTTTGTCTGCAGATCAGATTACTGCGGCCAGCTGCTCCGCGGCCCTTTCCTGTGCAAATCGGACCGCGGCCCCTCCGCTAGTCTCCTGATTGACTGTGCGGGGCGGGGGGGGGGGGGGGGGGGTAGGTGCACCCTATTGTCGCTGCGGACTGGTTGGTTTTCAAGGTGCTGGGGCGGCGCCCGGGACCCGAGCAGGGGCCGGCGCTCCGGAGGTCATCTTGGAGGTGGTGGCGCCAGGGAGAGGTGGGTGGACCTCCGCAGGGCCTGAGCGCAAGACAGGGGTGCATTGCGGGTCCCGCCTCGGGGCCACTCCGGGGGGTGCAGGACAAGGGAACAGCGCGAGGTCGCGCGCCCGCCTCATTCCCCGGCGGACCTCGCAGGCCCTCTCGCTCCTAACGAACACGAGGAGTCCCTGGCAGCTCGGAGAGGGAGGGATTCTTCGAGGCGGGGGGCTCTCCTTCACCGCTGTCACGTGCAGCCGGGCAGGGACCGGGGCGAAGTGGGGTCCCACGGGTGACTCCGTGGGGTGGGGCTAAGGGGCTGCCTCCCAGGCGCAGGCGGGACCCGGGAGTCTCTTTGGCTGAAGGGAGGGTGACTGTACCGACCGCCCCCGCACCGGGGACTGGGAGGAGGGAGTCCGTGGTTCTCTCTACGCGGAAACTGGGTTTTCTCTCTAGAAGTGGAAGCGTGAGAGACTCACTGAGATTATTTGGGTCCCTCCCCCGGAGCGGGAGGAGGGGACTGGAACGCCCTGCGCAGACCCAGCGCCGCCGCCTGGCCCGCGCCTGGTGTCCGGGGAGCCCAGGGGCGAGTCAGTCCCCGCGGCGGGAGTGAGATGCCGGGAACGCTGGCTCAACAGCCCCCCGGGGGGGCCTAAAATCCAGACCTGCGCCCCTGAGCCCGTCCACAGCCCCCGACGGGCCCGAGCCAGCCCCCCACTTCTCCACTGGGGAGACGCCGTAGTCTGAGTGGGGGGACCCCGCGGTGTGGCGGGAGCGAGGAGTCGTGGGCGTCCTCCACGAGGAACAGCTGCGAGCTGCTTGTACAGTGTGCTCTCCGCTGGGCCGGAACGCAGGTCTCACGCCCGGGCCCAGGGCACAGTCCGAGCCCTTGTCACCGTCCTGCCGAGGGAACCAGCTAGTCGCGGCCAGAGTCCTCGCGCTGTGGACGCAACTGGCAGGAGCTTGTGCACGCGGGGAAGGGAGGTGCCAGTCCGGGGTACCCCGGAGAAATCTCGAAAACACCTCCGAGCCCTAAAACAGCGTCTTGGGCAGCCTTTGGGGTCGCTCCTCTAGAGTGTCACTGGCCACGTGCAGTTAGGGTCCCCTCGCGGGAGCCTGGCGCGGAACTCTCGTTGGGTTAGCGCATCAGCCCTGCAGCCCCGGGCAACTCGAGGGAAGCCTTCGTGGCGCGGTCCGCCCCGCCCCCACCGCCCCTTTCTGCGAGCATCTGCCGGGAGAACAGATGTGAGCACCTGCGGGACAGGCTGCATATGTTCCATCCCATTCACAGGCGCTCAGACGTGGCACAATGAGCGGCCTTTGTGTGCGCAGAGTCACTAAAGATATTAATCTGTGCTCCCCAGAGCACCGGGCTGTTTAATTTTTCACTAGCAATAACATCTGATCTAATCCTTAAATCGGCTCCCAAAAGCCTTCCCCCGCCCTCCTTTTTCTCTCTCTCTCTCTTCCTCCCCACCCCCTCTCCCGAAAAAAACGTGTGAAGTTATTCAACCTTCCACCTGTTGTCTGCGGAATCGGGCCTGGGTAATTGCAGCATCTCCCTTTGGCTCGGGCAGGGGCGGGCTGGGGCGGGGGGCTGTTGGGGGGGAGTGCCTGTGCCGGGTATGCTGTTGGGCCACATGGGCCTAGCTGGGGCATGTTTATCAGAAGGAAGATAAACACAAGCAAAGTGCGAGTGTGGCTCCCCAAATGTTGTGCAAACAAAGAGCAATAATTATGAAACAGCTTCCAAAGCAGCCCGGGATGCCCACCCCTTCTGTGAGAGCGCCTTTAAAAATGTACATAAAGTTCCCATTTTTCTTTTTGTTTATTAAACTCTAGTGGTTGTTAGGAACACCGGTCAATAGGCCACACAGCCAAAAGGGAACATAAATCTCCGACTTAAGGCTGAGGTTTTTTTTTAGCAATTTTGTTGCATGACTCTTTTATCTTAGCATCTCCCATTCTATTTTGATTTGTTTTCGGCCACAATGAGTCCTTTAGTGCCATTGTGGGTGTCACAATGCACATAGACATCAGGCTGTGAATGAAGACAGAAGCAGTTTAAACAAACCACGCTCTTTCTTTCCTTTCTGTCCATTGTAATATGAATGGGCCTTCTGCATTCTGCTGCTAGGAAACGGCTTTGAAAGCTCTGCTCCAATCAATGGGCTGGAGAGAAAGGGACCCCAATAAACAGGCCAAGTATTGGAGAAAAAGAAAGAGGGGACAGAACGAGACAAGGTTTGTTCACCTTCAACTGGTTTCTTAATCCCAGAATGTAAACCATCCTTTGCAGGGCTGTGTTCCTTGCTTCTCAACATCTTCCTTCTTGTCATTGCAATTCTTACTCCCTCCCCTCCACCTTGCACCAGGAAATACAGGATGAGGACAATGCTGCACAGGCATCACCATCAAGACTGGTTGACAAAATGCAATATTCTATTTTTTTCTCTCAGGAAGATGGGAACTAGGGAGGGGGCATGTTTCTCCCTTATCGGCACTAATAACTAATGTAGAGTGCTCTCAGAATGAATACGTTAGGGCTGTGCTAAATCAACAGACACACGGTTGGCAAGACTGGATTTTTTTTTTTTTAATGTCCATAAGGCTATTAATTTAATTAGCTTCATTTTTGCCATCCAGTGGGTTTTTTAGGAACAATCACAAACTGTAATTTTTTAGTGGAACTGTTCTTAGTAGGTGGACTAAGGCAAAACGTGTGGCTGTTTTCAGGTTGTTAAAGCCCTCTCTCCCCATCCACCCACACAGTCTCTGGCCTCCAAGGCCCAGTGGGGGTCTCGGAGCCTTCACACTTCACAGGTGGGCCGTGGGTTAGCCCCACCTGCCCCAAAGCCTAAGACAGTAGGAAGAATGCCACTCCACTCACATGGTCCTTTACTGGCCTACTTGCTGATCACAGGGAGCCCCAGGTGAAATAAGACTGGGCCTCCACCATCCTGTAAAGTATCAACCAGTCGGGAAGTTTGCCTTCCTCTTCCATTTTCTGAGTGAGTTTTGTGTAGGATTAATATTAATTCTCCCTTATTGTTTGATAGAAGTCACCAGTGAGGCCATCTGGACCTGGAGTTTTCTTTGTGGGAGTTTTTTACTTACAAATTCAATTCCTTTAATAAATGTAAGGCTATTCAGATTTCCTAGTTCTTCTTCAGTCAGGTTTGATAATTTGAGATTTCTTCATTTCATCTAAAGGTGTTCATAGTATTCTCCATTTAACCGTTTTGTGTAAGTAGCGGCCATTGTGAGGCCCGCCTTTTGTTGCTGGTGTGGGTGGCTTTTCCACCTTTTATCGTGATCACTGTAGCGACAGGTTGATTAGTTTTACTGATCTTAACAAAGAACCAGCTTTCCGTTTCACCAGTTTTCTCACTGATTGTCTATTTTCTGTCTCATCAATTTCTATTCTTCATTTCTTTCTTTCTACCTACTTGGGCTTTGTTTGCTCTAATTTTTCCAGCTTTCAAAGATTGGGATCCTTGGTTTTGGACTTTTCTAATACAAGCGTTTGAGGCTCCAAATTTCACTCTAAATACTGCTTTACTTGCATCCTACAAATTTTGGTGTGTTGCGTTTTCATTATAATTCTATTCAAAATATATTTTAAATTCCCATGTGATTTCACCCGTGACCTATGAGTTATTTAAATGTATGTTTCTTAATACCCAAATATTTGGGGATTTTCCAGATATGTGTTTCTGTTGTCGATATCTAATTTAAGTTGATTCTAATTTAATCCTATTGTGGTCAAAGAACATATTCCATGTGGTTTGATTTTTTTTAAATGTACTGAGACTTGGTTGATGGCCCAGTATGTGGTTTACGCAGGTGAATGTTCCATGTACTCTTGAAAAGGATGTGTATTCTGCTGCTACTGGGTAAAATGTTCTATATCATTTTTTATTTTCTGTCTACGTGTTCTATCAATTACTGACAGAGTTTCAACATCTCCAGTGACAATTATGAATGTGTCTATTTCTCCTGGTGGTTCTGTCAGGTTTAATTTTAAAAATTAAACTTTTTATTTTGAGAAAATGGTAGACTTCCTGCAGTTGTAAGAAACAATACAGAGAAACCCTGTGTATCCTTTACCCAGTTTCCCCCGATGGTAACATCCTTCAACACTGTGGCACTATATCACAACTAGGATATTGACATTGATACAGTCAAGATACAGAACATTCCATCACCACAAGGATCCCACATGTTGCCCTTTTATAGCGATACCCACTTCTCCCTGTCCCCACCCCCGTCCTTAACTCCTGGCATCTACCAATCTGTTCTCCATTTCTACAATTTTATCATTGCAAGAAGGTTATGTAAATGAAATCATGCAGTCTGTAACCTTTTGAGACTGGCTTTTATCACTCGGCGTTGTTGCAAGCATCAGTCATTCCTTCTTATGACTGAGTAGCGTTCCATGATGTGGATATACCTCCGTTTTGTTTAACCGTCCATTTATTGAAAGACATCTGGGTTGTTACCAGCTTTTGTCTGTCACGAATAAAGCTTCTGTTGAGTGGGTCACCGGGCAGTCACATGCTGAGTTTTTGCATACACTTCCGAACTCTTGTCCAGAGTGGCTGTACCATTTTCCATTCCCACCGGCAATGCACGAGTGATCCAAGTTCTCCACATCCTCACCAGCATTTGGTGCTGTCACTTTCTTTTTTTTAAGCCATTCTGATAGGGATGCAGTAGTATCTCATTGTGGTTTTAATTTGCATTCTCCTAATGGCTAATGATGTTGAACATCTTTTCATGTGCTTATTTGCCATCTGTATATCTTTTCAGTCAAATGGCCATTGATATCCTTTGCCCATGTTCTAACTGGATTTTGTTGTTGTTGTTGTTGTTAAGTTTTGAGAATTTCTTTATACGTTCTAGTTACTAGCTTTTTTTTAGATATGTGGTTTGCAAATATTTTCTCCCACTTCATAGCTTATCTTCTCATCCTCTTTCACAGAGCAATCATTTTCATTTTTGATGAACTCCAATTTACCAACTTTCCTCTTATGGATTATGCTTTTAGTGTCAAGTCTAAGAATTCCTTGCCTAGCCCTAGATCCTGAAGATTTTCTCCTGTGTCTTTTTTACTTTGTTATGATTTGCATTTAAGCTCATGGTCTATTTTGAGTTATTTTTTGTGTAACATGTAAAACTTGGATTGAGGTATGTTTGTTTTTACTCCAATTGTTCCAGCAGTATTTCTTGAAAAGATAATATTTCCTCATTAAACAGTTTTTGCACTTTTGTCAAAAATCAATTGAGCATATTTGTGTGGGCCTATTTCTGGGTTCTCTATCCTATTCCATTGATCCGTTTGTTTGTCCCTCTGCCAATACCATGCAGTCTTGAAATTGGGCAGATTAATTTCTCCCTCTGGTTTTGTCAGTTTTTGCTTCATGTATTTTGAAGCTCTGTTATTAGGTGCATACACATTTAGGATTGTTATGTCTTCTTAATTAACTGAACGTTTTTTAAATATGAAATGCACTTTTTAGCTCTGCTAATATCCTTGTTCTGAGGACTACTTTGACTGATGTTACTGTAGCCACTACAGCTTTCTTATGAATAGTGCTTGCATGTGTTATGGATTGAATTGAATCTCAAAAAAAAAAATATATATATATATATATATATATATATTGAAGTCCTAACCCTTGTGCGGTAAATGTGACCTTGTTTGGAAATAAAGTCTCTAAAGATGTTATCAGTTAGGTTAACATTAGGTCATATGGTAGTAGGGTGGGTCCTAATCCTCTATGACTGGTGTCTTTATAAAAGAGAAGAAGAGACACAGAGACAAGGAGACAGAGGAAGGATGACATGTGATGCTGGAGCTTCAAGCTGAGGAATGCCTGGAACTATCAGAAGACAGGAAAGAGGCATAAACAGATTCTCTCTCACAGCCCTCAGAGTAAATCAACATGACCATCACTCTGATTTTGGACCCCAAGCTTCCAGAACTGTAAGATAATAAATTTCTGTTCTTATAAACCACCTAGTTTGTGGTATTTTGTTACAGTAGCCCTAGGAAACAAATACATTATAGTATATATATTTTCCATGCTTATGCCCTACATGTGTCTTTATATTTAGAGAGGGTTCTGTTTTTGTTGTTGTTTGTTCATTTGTTTGTTTGCAGACAGCATATAGTTATAGTTTGGTCTTGCTTTTTTTTTAATCTGCTAATCTCTGACTTTTAATTGGAAAGTTTAGACCATTTATATTTAATATAATTATTGATATGGTTAGAGTTAAATCTTCCATCTTACTCTTTGGTTTCTGCTTGTCCCATCTGTTCTTTACTCTTTTCCTTTCACCCCACTCCCCACCCCCACCCCATGGTAGGCAGAATAAAGTCCTTCCAAAGATGTACACATCCTAATCCCCAAAACCTGTGAATATGTCACCTTATATGGTAAAAGAGACTCTGCAGATGTGATTAAGTTAAGGAGCTTGAGATACGTAGATTATTCTGGATTATTAAAGTGGACCCAATGTCCTTATAAGAGGGAGGCAGAAGGGCAAGAGTGATAGAGGAGATGTGATGATAGAGCAGAGGTTGGAGCGATGTGCTTTAAAGATGAAGAAAAGGACCATGAAGCAAGCAATGCAGGCAGCTCCTAGAAGCTGGAAAAGCAAGAAAACAGATTCTCCCCCTCGAACCTCTCAAAGGAATCAGTCCTACTGACATCTTAGCTTTAGCCCAGTGAAACTGATTTTGGACTTCTGAACTCCAGAACTATGTTATTGTCATTGTTGTTAGCTCCCATCAAGTTGGCTCCCGACTCATGGTGACCCCATACACAACAGAATGAGATGCTGCCTAGTCCTGAGCCATCTCCATGACTGGTTGCAGATCAGACTGTTTTCAGAACTATAAGATATTAAATTGCATTATTTTAAGCCACTGCACTTGTGATAATTTGTTAAAACATCAATAGGAAGCTAAATCTCTTTTCCTGCCTGCTTTTGCCTTGAGTGTTTTTTATGATTTCACTTTTATCTCCACTATTATCTTAGCTGTTTCTTCCCATTTTGAGTCATGCCACAACAGGAAAGGAAGGTTCCAAAAGCTTGACTACATCCATGTCATTAAGGTTGACTCTACTTTGAGGAGATAGCTCTTCTTCAGTCATATTTTGAGTGCCTTCCAATCTGAGGGGCTCATCTTCCAGCACTATATCAGAAAATGTTCCACTGCTCTTCATAAGGTTTTCACTGGCCAATTTTTTCGTAAGTAGACTGCTTAGGTCCTTCTTCCTAGTCTGTCTTAGTCTGGAAGCTCTGCTTAAACTTGTCCACCAAGGGTGACCCTACTGGTATTTGAAATACCAGTGGCAAAGCTTGCAGTATCACAGCAACACGCGAGCCACCACAGTACGACAAACTGACAGACATGTTGTGGAGAAGAAACAGCTGCAAACATTCATTAATAATGAGAACATGGAATGTACAAAGTATGAATGTAGAAAATTGGACGTCATCAAAAACATCCATACTTAGGCATTGGTGAACAGAAATGGACTGGTATTGGCCATTTTGAATTAGACAATTATATGTTCTTCTATGCTGGGAATGACAAATTGAAGAGGAACGGCATCGTGTCCATCGTCAAAAAGAACACATCAAGATCTATGCTGAAGTACAACACTGTCAGTGATAGGATACTATCCATATGCCTAACATGCCTAAAGGAAGACCAGCTAATATGCCTATTATTCAAATTTATGCACCAACCACTAAGGCCAAAGATGAAGAAATTGAAGATTTTTATCAACTTCTACAGTTTGAAATTGATCAAACATGCAATTAAGATGCATTAATAATTACTGGCAATTGGAATGGCAAAGTTGGAAATAAAGAATGATTGGTAGTTGGAAAATATGGCCTTGGTGATAGAAACGATGCTGGAGATCACATGATAGAATTTTGCAAGACCAATGACTTATTCATTGCAAATATCTTTCTAAACAACATAAATGGTGACTGTACACATGGACCTCACCAGATGAAATCCACAGGAATCAAATTGACTACATCTGTGGAAAGAGACGATGGAAAAGCTCAAAACCATCAGTAAGAACAAGGCCAAGGGCCAACTGTGGAATAGAGCATAACTTGCTCGTCTGCAGCGACAAGTTGAAGTTGAAGAAAATTAGAACAAGTCCATGAGAGTCAAAGTACAACCTTGAGTATATCCCACCAGAATTTAGAGACCATCTCAAGAATAGATTTGATGCATTGAACACTAATGACCGAAGAGACATGAGTTATGGAATGACATCCAGGACATCATACATGAAGAAAGCAAAAGATCATTAAAAAGACAGGAAAGAAAGAAAAGACCAAAATGGATGTCAGATGAGACTTGGAAACTTGCTCTTAAACATCAAGTAGCATATGGAAGAAACGATGAAGTGAAAGAGCTGAGCCAAATATTTCAAAGGGCTGCACGAGAAGACAAAGTAAAGTATTATAATGACATGTTCAAAGGCCTGGAATTAGAAAACGAAAGGGAAGAACACACTTGGCATTATTCAAGCTGAAAGAGCTAAAGAAAAAATTCAAGCCTCAAGTTGCAATATTGAAGGATTCTATGGAGAAAATATTAAACAATGAAGGAAGCATCAAAAGAAGATGGAAAGAATAGGCAGAGTCACTTAACCAGAAAGAATTGGTCTACTTTTAACCATTTCAGTAGGTAGCATATGATCAAGAACTGATGATAGTGAAGGAAGAAGTCCAAGCTGCATGGAAGGCATTGACCAAAAACAAGGTTCCACGATCTGAGGAATACCAATTGAGATGTTTCAACAAACAGATGCAGCGCTGGAAGTGCTCACTTGTCTATGCCAAGAAATTTGGAAGGCAGCCACCTGGCCAACCAACTGGAAGAGATTCATATTCGTACCTATTCCAAAGAAAGCTAATGCAACAGAATGTGGAAATTATCAAACAATATCATTAATATCACACAGAAGTAAAATTTTGCTGAAGATCATTCAAAAGTGGCTGCAGCAGTATATCAACAGAGAACTGCCAGAAATTCAAGCCAGATTCAGAAGAGGTCATGGACAAGGGATCTCATTGCTGATGTCAGATGGATCCTGGCTGAAAGCAGAGAATACCAGAAAGAGGTTTACCTGTGTTTTATTGACTATGCAAAGGCATTTGATTGTGTGGATCAGAACAAATTATGGATAACATTGTAAAGAATGCGAATTCCAGAACACTCAGTTGTGCTCGTGAGGAACCTGTACACAGATCAAGAGGCAGTCATTCGAACATAACAAGGGGATATTGCATGGTTTAAAATTAGGAAAGGTGTGTGTCAGGGTTGCATCCTTTCACCGTACTTATTCAATCTGTATGCTGAGCAAATAATCCAAGAAGCTGGACTATATGAAGAAGAACACAGGCATCAGGATTGGAGGAAGACTCATTAACAACCCTTGATATGCAGATGACACGACCTTGCTTGCTGAAAGTGAAAAGGATTTGAAGCACTTACTGATGAAGATCAAAGACCACAGCCTTCAGTGTGGATTACACCTCACCGTAAAGAAAACAAAAATCCTCACAACTGGACCAGTAGGCAACATCATGACAAATGGAGAAAAGATTGAAGTTGTCAAGAATTTCATTTTACTTGGATCCACAATCAACACCCATGGAAGCAGCAGTCAAGAAATCAAACAAGGCACTGCAATAAGCAGATCTGCTGCAAAAGACCACTTTAAACTGTTGAAAACCAAAGACGTTACCTTGAAGACTAAGTTGCGCCTGACCCAAGCCATGGTGTTTTTAATTGCTTCATATGCGGGCAACAGCTGGACAACGAATAAAGAAGACCGAAGAATTGATGCCTTTGAATTGTGGTGTTGGTGAAGAATATTGAAAATATCATGAACTGCCAAAAGAAAGAACAAATCTATCTTGGAAAAAATACAACCAGAATGCTCCTTAGAAGCAAGGTTGGTGAGACTACGTCTCACATACTTTGGGCATGTTATCAGGAGGGATCAGTCCCTGGAAAAAGACATCATGCTTGGTAAAACAGGGGTCAGCAAAAAAGAGAAAAACCCTCAACAAGATGGACTGACACAGTGGCTGCAACAATGGGCTCAAACATAGCAACGATTGTGAGGATGCATCAGGACAGGGCAGTGTTTCATTATATTGTACATAGGGTCGCCAGGAGTTGGAACTGACTTGATGGCACCTAACAACAACAACAACTAACACATAGGGTCACCATGAGTCAGAATTGACTCCATGGCAACTGATTTGGTTTTATTTATTTTTTTTAGTAAGGCATGTCTCATGTCATGGATTGAATATGGTATCTCTATTTCCAGCTTTTTAAGAAAGCACCTGTCATGGATTGAATTGTGTCCCCCAAAAATATCTGTCAACTTGGCTAGGTCATGATTCCCAGTATTGTATGACTGTCTACCATTTTATCATCTGATGTGATTTCCCTATGTGTTGTAAATGCTATCACAGTGATGTAATAAGATGGATTAGTGGCAGTTATATTGATGAGGTCTACAAGATTAGATAGTATCTTAAGTCAATCTCTTTTGAAATATAAAAGAGAGAAGTGAGCAGAGAGACATGGGAACCCCGTACCACCAAGAAAGCAGTGCCGGGAGCAGAGCATATCCTTTGGACCTACGGTTCCTGTGCTGAGATGCTCCCAGACCAGGGGAAGACTGATGCATCACGAGGACCTTCCTTCCGACAGAGAAAGCCTTCTCCTGGAGCTGATGCCTTGAATTTGGACTTGTAACCTACTAGACTGTGAGAAAATAAATTTCTCTTTGTTAAAGCCATCCACTTGTGGTATTTCTGTTATAGCAGCACTAGATGACTAAGACAACCTACCTGGTGTCTACTGATTGGCCTGAATATTCAGTGTGGTCCCTTCACTTTGATTGGTGGGGGCTTGAGCAATCCCCATCCCTATATGAGTTCTGGAAATTGTGTGGCTTATAACTCCCTCAGTAACTTCTTTCCCTGGTCCCACAGAGCTTCATGTGTAGATGAATATGTGGATGAATATTCTACAAGATGACTGGCTTGGCTTGGGTTTTCCTCCTTGTGCTCTGGTTCTGGAATGGACTCTTAGCAGAAAGTCAGGGCAGTTACTGGGCTCACCTCATTTGTTTTCCTTCTTTCAAGAATCTCAACCCTTCACTTCTTGTTGTCTAGTGTCTGAAAACAGTTGTTTCATTTATTTTGTCTAGTTTCCTAGTTGTTTTCAAGGGGGAGGACTAGTTCTGTAGAAATCATTCCTTCATGGTAGAAGCTCAAATCTCATGTAAATTAAATTCTAGATCATTGAAAGAGTTAGAATGCTCTCAGCTGTAAGTAACAGAAAACCCTAATTCAGTACTCTTGACTATAAGGAAAACATACCGTCTCATATGATAAGGCACTAGAAGCTCAACCATGTCATCCAGGCCCAAAGTTCGCTCTGTCTTTCTGCTCTGCCTTTCTTGGTTTGTTGGCTTTGAATGCTAGTCAGCTCCCTTGCGTGATGTCTGCGGCAGACCCAAAAGCCACAGTCAGACGTAGCAATGGCCACCAGAAGAAGAGGGAGATTTCCTTTCCTCATGACACTTTTTATTGGCAATACAACATTTCAGTAACATCTATTGTGCATCTACATGTAGAAATCAGTGTGTTTTTATGGCTATGGCTTTTCTCCTTTCACACTTTTTGGATGGTGAACTATGAGGCAAACAAAATCTAGAGCCCACGTGGTTGTTGCATTCAAAGAGATCCAGTTCAGCAAACAAACAAAATTAAAACTAATTCCAAATAAATCTTGAAGGCTATTTAAAAGGTCAGTTTATTCCTAAAAGAAACCCACCTAAAGCTCCCCTCCTTCCCCTATTCAGCTCATTCTCCATCTTTCTCTCTCACAGCCAACATGAAGTCTTTTTCCTCAACGCGTAACTCTCCATTAACCTGCAGCTTCCTCCAACTTTAAGCTACAGTTTTCCCTTTTTTCTTCCTCTTTATTTCCTTCCACATTTTTCTCTTTCATATAAATCCTCCAGCCCATGTTTTTATATTCTCCCCCAAACTGATTAGTCTGATGTACATAATAGGGCACCGGATGGTGTGTCTGGGTTGGGTGGGAAGCAGGAGGTAGATGGAGGATGTGAATAATCACACTTAATGGTTTTGCTCCTGTTCTGCTGGTTTCTATGTGCAGCTTTTCTTCCAGTCTCCCAGGGAAGAGACCTTGAACTGATCTCTGACTCTTGCCTTCCTTTCACTATCATGGAACGCCACAGTAGTAGTAACAACAGCAACAAAAAGGTTATACTTCAGAATTTAGACAGATTGGGGTCTGAGTCACAACTGTGCCTCTTACTACTACTTGTGCAAGTTACTTTAACACTTTTAAATTAAAATTAATTTTTTTCTTTTGTCAACATAATTTACTTACAGATATAAAAATTCCAAAAGTATTTCTAGATTTATAAAAATAAATAGCGGCTAGCTAAATCACACCTCCCCACTACTAATTCCTTCCCCTACATTTAATTTTTTAGCTATTTCTTTTGGAATTTATGCTGTTATATTTAAAGAAAAAGTTACTGATACTACGTCTTGATTTTCTAGTTTTGTGTATTGTCTGTGGACTTCCTAACTCTGGAAGAATAAGGATTTAGCTCTTCAACCCTCATTCCACAGGCACGCAAACATTTATAATCATATAAGGTGTTTTAAACACACATTGTTGTTTGTGTTAGGTGCTGATCAGTCGGTTCCAACTCATACTGACCATATGTACAATAGAACGAAACATTGCCTGATCCTGAACCATCCTCACAATCATTGCTAACTTTGATCCCATTGTTGCAGCCGCTCTGTCAATCCATCTCCTTAAGGGTCTTCCTCTTTTTCACTGACCCTCTACTTTACCAAGCATAATGTCCTCCAGGGACTGGTCCCTCCTGATAACATGTCCAAAGTACGTGAGACAAAATCTTGTCATCCTCACTTCTGAGGAGCATTCTGGCTGTACTTCTTCCAAGACAGATTTGTTCATTCTGCTGACAGTCCATGGTCTATTCAATATTCTTCCCCAACACCATAATTCAAAGGCAACAATTCTTCTTTGGTCTTCCTTATTCATTACTCAGTTTCACATCTATATAAGGCGATTGCGAACACCATGGCTTGGGGCAGGTGCACCTTAGTCATCAAAGTCACATCTTTGCTTTGTAACACTTGAAAGAGGTCTCTTGCAACAGATTTGCCCAGTACAGTGTGTCATTTCATTTCTTGACTGCTGCTTCCATGTGTGTTGATTGTGGATCCAAGTAAAATGAAATCCTTGAAAACTTCAATCTTTCTCCATTTATCATAATGTTGCTTATTGGTCCAGTTGTGAGGATTTTTGTTTTCTTAATATTAAGGTGTAATCCATACTGAAGGCTGGGGTCTTTGATCTTCATCACTAAGTGCTTCAAGTCTCCTTCACTTTCAGCAAGCAAGGTTGTGTCACCTGCATATCAAGAGTTGTTAATTAGTCGTTTTCCAATCCTGATGTCCGTGTTCTTCTTCATATAGTCCAGTTTCTCAGATTATTTGCTTAGAATACAGATTGAATAAGTATGGTGAAAGGATACAGCCTTGACGCACACCTTTCCTGATTTTACACCACACGGTATCCCCTTGTTCTGTTTGAAGGACCGCCTCTTGGTCTACGTACAGTTTCCTCAGGAGCACAATCAAGTGTTACGGAACTCCCATTCTTCACAACGTTATCCATAATTTGTTATGATCCACACAGTCGAACACCTTTGCATAGTCAAAACACAGGTGAACATCTTTCTGGCATTCTTTGCTTTCAGCCATGATCCATCTGACATCAGTGATGATATCACTCATTCCACATCCTCTTCTGAATGTGGCTTGAGTTTTTCGCAATTCCCTATCAATGTGCTGCTGCTACCACCTTTGAATGATCTTCAGCAGAATTTTACTTCTGTGTGATATTAATGATATTGTTCAATAATTTCCTCATTCTGTTGGATCACCTTTCTTTGGAGTGGGCACAAGTATGAATCTCTTCTAGTTAGTTGGCCAGGTAGCTGTCTTCCAAATTTCTTGGCATAGATGAGTGAGCACCTCCAGCGCCGCATCCATTTGTTGAAACATCACAGTTGGTATTCTGTCGATTCCTGGAGCCTTGTTTTTGGTCAATGCCTTGAGTACAGCTTGGACGACTTCTTACAATACACCATCAGTTCTTCATCATATGCTACCTCCTGAAATGGTTGAACGTCTACCAATTCTTTTAGGTACAGTGATTCTGTGTATTCCTCCCATCTTCTTTTGATGCTCACTGTGTCGTTCAGTATCTTGCCCATAGAATCCTTCACAATTGCAACTTGAGGCTTGAATTTTTATTCACTTCTTTAAGCTTGAGAACTGTCGAGCATGTTCTTCCCTTTTGGTTTACTAACTCCAGGGCTTCGCACATTTCATTATAATACTCTACTTTGTCTTCTCCAGCCACCCTTTGAAATCTTCTGTTCAGCTCTCTTATTTCATCATTTCTTCTATTCGCTTTAGCTACTATACATTCAAGGGCAAGTCTCACAGTCTCTTCTGACATCCATTTTGGTCTTTTCTTTCCTTCCTGTCTTTTTAATGACCTTTGCTTTCTTCATGTATGATGTCCTTGATGTCATCTCATAACTCTTCTGGTCTTCAGTCATTAGTGTTCAATGCGTCAAATCTGTTCTTGAGATGGTCTCCAAATTCAGGTGGCATGCAATCAAGTTCGTGTTTTGGCTCTCTTGGACTTGCTTTCATTTTCTTCAGCTTCAACTTAAATTTGCATATGAGCAGTTGATGGTCTGTTCTGCAGTTGGCCCCTAGCCTTGTTCTGACTGATGATATTGAGTTTTTCCATAGTCTTTTTCCACAGATGTAGTCGATATGATTTCTGTGTTTTTCAGCTGGTGAGGTCCATGTGCACAGTCACCACTCATGTTGTTGAAAAAAGGTATTTGCAATAAATAAGTCATTGGTCTTGCAAAATTCTATCATTTGCTCTCCAGTGTCATTTCTACCACCAAGGCCATATTTTCCAACTACTGATCCTTCTTTGTTTCCAACTTTTGCATTCCAATCACCAGTAATTATCAATGCATCTTGGTTGCACGTTTGATCAGTTTCAGAGTGTGGAAGCTGGTAAAAATCTTCAACTTCTTCATCTTTGGTATTAGTTGTTGGTGGGCAAATGTGAATAATAATCGTATTAACTGGGCTTCCTTTAGCCGTATGAGTATTGGCCTATCACTGGCAGCATTGTACTTCCGGATAGATCTCGAAATGTTCTTTCTGACGATGAATGCGACACCATTCCGCTTCAATTTGTCATTCCCTGCATAGGAAACCATATGATTGTCCAATTCAAAATGGCCAATATTAGTCCATTTCAGTTCATTAATGCCTAGGATATCAATCTTTATGTGTTCCATTTCATTTTTGATGACTTCCAGTTTTCCTAAATTCATACTTCGTATATTCCATGTTCTGATTATAAATGGATGTTTGCAGCTGTTTCTTCTCATTTTGAGTCATGCCACATCGGCAGATGAAGGTCCTAAAAGCTTTACTCCATCCACATCATTAAGGTCAACTCTACTTTGAAGAGGCAGCTCTTCCCCAGATGCATTGTGAGTGCCTTCCAACCTGAGGGGCTCATCTTGTGACACTATATCAGACAGCGTTCTGCTGCTATTCATAAGATTTTCACTGCCCAATTTTTTCAGAAGTAGAGTGCCGGGTCCTTCTTCCTAGTTCTCTTATTCTGGAAGCTCCGCTGAAACCTGTCCGCTATGGGTGATCCTGCTGGTATTTGACATACTGGTAGTATAGCTTCCAGTATCACAGCAACATGCAAGCCACCACAGTGGGACAAACTGACAGACGTGTGGCGGATTTTGCCCATAGAATCCTTCAATATTGCAACTAGAGGCTTGAACTTTTTCTTCAGTTCTTTCAGCTTGAGAAATGCTGAGTATGTTCTTTCTTTTTGATTTTCTAACTCCAAGTCTTTGCACATTTCATTGTAATACTTTACTTTGTCTCTTGAGCCCCCTTTGAAATCTTCCATTCAGTGCTTTTACTTCATTTCTTCCATTTGCTTTAGCTACTTTACATCAAGAGCAAGATTCAGAGTTTGCCAGACGAACTGACAGACAAGTGGTGGTTAAATACACGTAAGGTCCCATTTTTCAAAAATAATTGTAAAATTCTGTTGATTAATTTTTTGTCTTTACCAGGTTCAATAATACCTGATTTATTTGCTTGTCTATTTTACTACATACCTATTACTAATCATCACCAAACTGAAGACCTCCTCTTAAAATATTCATACACACCAAGTGTTCTCTTGTTTCACTTTTTTCTTGGAGGTATTTCTCCTGGAGGATATGTCTGGCTGGGTTTCTTCTTTTGTCCTGGGACTTCCCTGCTCCTCTCTCCTCGGTTGGAGTCCCTGCTTTTGAGGGTCTGTATATTCCTCTTTCATGACTTACTTCCTAATTTTGGAAAAGATACCTTTCAGTGGCCTTCTGGGATAAGGTGTTTGGTAGATCTTGTGGGTTGAATTATGTCCCCCAAAAATGTGTGTCAACTTGGCTAGTCCATGATTCCCAGTATTGTGTGATTGTCCACCATTCTGTCATCTGATGTGATTATCCTACATGTTGTAAATCCTTCCTCTACAATGTTGATTTGATGAAGTGGGATTAGCGGCAGTTATGTTAATGAGGCAGGACTCAACCTACAAGACTAGGTTGTGTCTTAAGCCAATCCCTTTTGAGATATAAAACAGAGAAGCTGGCAGAGAGTCACAGGGACCTCATACCACCAAGAAACTAGAGCCAGGAGAATAGCACCTCTTTTTGACCCGGGGTCTCTATGCTTAGATGCTTCTTGATGTGGAAGATTGATGACAAGGAACTTTCCCCAGAGCTGAGAGAGAGAGGAAGCCTTTCCCTGGAGCTGGCACCCTGAATTCGGACTTCTAGCCTCCTAGGTTGTGAGAGATTGAATTTCTGTTTGTTCAAGCCATCCACTTGTGATGTTTCCATCATGGCAGCACTAGATAACTAAGACAAGTAGATGATCTTTTTGAGATTCTGCATATCAGAAAATATTTTTAGTCTACCCTCAAACTTAACTAACATTTTGTTTGAGGATCGAATTCCATGTTGAAATGACTCAGAATTTTGAAGTTAATTCTCCATTATATTCAAGCTTCCTGAGGTGCTATTGAGACTTTCTTTTTCTTTGCCTTTCTGATTTTTAATCTCTTAAATATGACTTTATTTTCCCCCCTTTCTGGCAACTTTAAGAGCTTCTCTTTATCTCCGGTGAAATTTCATGATGATGTGCCTCGGTGTGGATATTTTTAGATTTATTGCATTGGGCACTTGGTGGGTGCTTTAAATATGGAAACATATCTTTTGGATCTGGGAATTTTTCTAGTATTATTTCTTGAATAATTTCCTCCTGTTTTTTAAGTTCTCTTTTTTTGTAATTCCTGTTAGTCAGATATTAGAACTTTTAATCTTCTAATGTTCTTGCTTTCATCCAGTTTTTTTCATTTTGTTCCACCATCTGAGATATATCAAGTTTATCTTCTAACTTTTTTATTAGCTTTTAAATTTTCAGTTATTGCTTCTTTATGTTCAAGAGCTCTTTCTTATTCTCTGAAGGTTCCTTTATATATCTCTCTTCTTCATTCATGGATGTAATGTTATCTTCAAAGACTCACATAATACAATTTTTATAACATTTTTTTCCCTTCCTTGCATTTTTTTCTTTCTTCTTAGTACCTTGGTTTATTTTTTCCTGCCTGTCTTCCTTAAATGTTTGTTAGTCTTTGGTTATCTGAGTATATTTAGGAGTGAGGCAACAATGCTTATTGGAAGTTCTGTGGAGGCATACAGGGGTATCACATGATGGGAGTCCCTGCAAGTCCTCTTCTTGGGGAAGGGGAACTCCCTGAGTGTTAGCGTTTGGTGGGCTCTTCTCTCAGACTAGTCAAATGCATCAGACAGGAAGCCTCCCGTCTCCTGCTGGGGAAACGCCTTAGAGTCAATGTGCTGGAATTGAGAGAAAGGGGGATGGATGGTCCCTGTCGTTGCATAAATTCACACTTACTTCCCCTGTTCCTGGAGCGTTATTTCACTCCTAGGCATGCTAGGTCTTACCATGTCCACAGCCTGTCGAGTTCAACGTCTTCAGAGAAATTGGGTTTTTTTTAAAGGTTCTCAGTCAGTCTCCTATTTCAGCTGTCCCTACCCTAACAGTGTTCCTCCTCACCCCTGTGGGGGCAGTAGTGGTTCAGTGGTAGACTTCTTACCTGCCATGTGAGAAACCTAGGTTGGATTCCTGTCCAATGTACCTTATGCACAGCCACCACCCGTATGTCAGTGGAGGCTTGTGTGTTGCTATGATGCTGAACACGTTTCAGCAGAGCTTCCAGACTAAGAAGGACTAGGAAGAAAGGCCTGGTGATCTACCTCCAACAATCAGCCAACGGAAACCCTATGGCTCACCACAGTCTGTCCGATCCCCAACCAATCACAGGGATGGCACAGGACCAGGCAGTGTCTCGTCCTGTTGTGCGTAGGGTCGTCATGAGTTGTGGCTGTCTTGACAGCAGCTTAGAGCAACAGCTGTCCCCCCACAAAACCTGTGCATTCAGGAGTGCCTGCTGCCTGTAATTCCTAAAATTGTCCAAAATTCTGCTATAGAACGGGCAGTGTCTTGTGAGTTCCCCACGCATCAGGATTAGGCCTCAGCTCCTTCCACTTGGTTAACCTGGTTCCTGCTCACCCCGTCTTCCGAGTCCAAAGCGTCGTTTCCTTTTACGTGCTGTTGTCTTTCCTCATTGTCTTGTTGACCTTGTGGGTTTATGCTGGTTTAATTCCCTTGTTGTCATGTGACTTGTTTTGGGAGAGGTAGCAGAGGTAAAATTTTGCGTTCAAGCAGTCTCTTACTCTCTGTAACTCTTAGTTCCCTTACCTCTCAAAGGGGAGACACAGATTCATAGATGAAATCTCTATCTGAAGACTGTAGCCCAGTGCCCGGCAGGTAGTATGTTCTCAATCAGTGCCAGCTGCTATGCTTCTGCCTTTACCCGACTTGTCACCACGTCCGTTCTTGCAAGGCCTTCCTCACCACATGTCCACATCACCCCAATGTCCCTCTCAATGACCCCCTTGGATCCAAGCTCAACCGGTTCCCGTCCCTTGTGCATCCCCACCAGGTCAGCTCCTAGCACAAGTTTCATCAGGCTTCACTCTTCCTGCTTGAGAACGTGCCTTATCACCTGACATCTCCATGGCCTCACCTGGCCCCCCACCATCTGGTCCCACATCTCAGTTGTCCTGCTCCTAAGCATCTGTTCTTCCCTCACACCTCTCAATGGCTACCTCCACCTCTCTCCTAGGTGTTTCTTCTGCCTGCGAGGCCTTCCTCTCGCCATCCAGGCTCCCATCCTTCCCCTCCTCCAGCCTCAGTTCACATATTGTCTACTTGCAGCTTTCTTCATCCAGCACATCATAGACCATACTCCAGTTTTCACATCTTTCCTAATAAGTAACATATGTTATTTTGTCTCCCCAACCACATTGGGAGCTCCTTGAAACTATAAACTACTTCACATACTTCTTGATGTAACCCACGGCACTCAGTCAGCAAGAGGAGCACGTGCTGCACTGAGTTCCTTTCGGTGGCCTTTTGCCTTGGCTCTATGAAAGGACAGCTTGGGAGATTTTTTTCCCCTTAAGCCCTGAGGTTTTCACTGGCCAATTTTTTTTAGACGTAGATCACCAGGTTCTTCTTCCTAGTTGCAGCAGTACATTGACAGGGAACTGCCCAAAATTCAAGCCAGATTCAGAAAAGGATATGGAACGAGGGATATCACTGCTGATGTTGACTGGATCTCCGCTGAAATCAGAGAATATCAGAAAGATGTTTGCCTGTGCAAATATTGACTGTGCAAAGGCACTTGTCTGTGTGGATCATAACAAATTATGGATAACATTGCAAAGAATGGGAATTCCAGAACACTTAACTGTGATCATGAGAAACCAATAGGTAGACAAAGAGGCAGTTGTTCAAACAGAACAAGGGGATACTGTGTGGTTTAAAATCAGGAAAGGTGTTCGTCAGGGTTGTATCCTTTCATCATACTTATTCAATCTGTAGGCTGAGCAAATAATCTGAGAAGCTGGACTATATGAAGAAGAATGGGGCATCAGGATTGGAGGAAGACTCACTAGCAAACTGCAATATGCAGATACACAACCTTGCTTACTGAAAGTGAAGAAGACTTGAAGCACTTAGTGACGAAGATCAAACACTACAGCCTTCAGTATGGATTACACCTCAACATAAAGAAAACAAAAATCCCCATAACTGGACCAATAAGCAACATCATGACAAATGGAGAAAAGATTGAAGCTGTCAAGGATTTCATTTTACTTGGATCCACAATCAACACCCATAGAAGCAGCAGTCAAGGAATCAAATGACATATTGCATTGAGCAAATCTACTGCAAAAGTCCTCTTTCAAGCATTACAAAGCAAAGATGTCACCTTGAGGATGAAGGTGTACCTGATTCAAGTCATGATATTTTCAATTGCCTCATGTGCATGCAAAAGCTGGTCAATGAATAAGGAAGACTGAAGAAGAATTGATGCGTTTGAGTTATGGCGTTGGGGAAGAATATTGAGTATACCATGGACTGTCAGAAGAACAAACAAATCTGTCTTGGAAGAAGTACAGCCAGACTGTTCCTTAGAAGTGAGTATGGTAAGACTTTGTCTCATGTCCTTCGGACAAGTTATCAGGAAGGACCAGTCCCTGGAGAAGGACATCATGCTTGGTAAAGTAGAGGGTCAGCGAAAAAAAAAAAGAGGAAGACCCTCAAGGAGATGGATTGACACAGTAGCTGCAACAATGGGCTCCAGCATAACAATTGTGAGGATGGTGCAGGACCAGTTAGCAGTTCGTTCTGTTGTACACAGGGTCGCTCTGAGTCTGAACGGCTTGAGGGCACCTAATAACAACATTTATTTAGTGCTTTCTATGGACCAACCGGAAACTCTGGTGGCGCAGTTGGAATCCACCAGGCGCTCCTTGGAAACTCTATGGGGCCGTTCTACTCTGTCCTATAGGGTCGCTATAAGTCGGAATCGACTCGACAGCAACGGGTTTGGTTTTTGTTTTTTTCTGGGCCAACTACCAGGTGCGCTGGTGGCGCAGGTTAGTCATTTGGCTGCTAATAAAAAGGTTAGTAGTTGGAACCCACCAGCCGCTCCATGGGAGGAGAAGAGACCTGGTCCATTTAATTACAGCCAGGAAACCCTATGGCCGTTCCACCGTTACCGGAGGTTGGTATGAGCTGGCGTCGACTTAATGTCAACTTTGTTTCTTTAAATGGCCGCCACTCTGCTGTCTTCTGTCCGCCCTTTCATGTTTTTCACACAACCTCAGTGAGGGCAGTGCCATTATCGGAACTTTACAGATAAAGCGGCTGAGGGGACGGGGTCCCACGGCTGGCATGGCTTTCCACCACCACGAAGCCCACGTCCCAGCATTCCGCTTCTCCATTTTTATTCCAACCACCCCTCCCCAACCTTCACATGGAAAGATGCGGCAGCTCGTTTAGCTGATCTGAAACCTTTCGTCTAGCCAGAGCCTGTCCACTTCCGGTTAGAACAAGTTTTCTATTCATGAGCCAGCCTGCGGGTGGTCACGAGGAATTCTTGGGCAAAACCGTAGTATCACATTCATTCATCCCAAATTTGTGCCGCGGGGCACCGAGAAATTGCTGGGGCAACGGAAGCGGCGCGCATACACACGCCAGGCCTCCCGACCGCTCGGGCCCCCCCCCCCCCCCCGCGCCTGCGCACGCCCGTCTTCCCGCGCCTCCTGTCTCTCCCGCGCCTGCGCACATCGCGGCCCGAGCGGGAGCGGAAGCGGAAGCGCGCGGCGCAACACCCCCGGTAGCGGTGGCGGCGACGGCGGTGGAGGTGCGCAGGTCCCGGCTGCGGCTACGTCTCTAGGTAGGGCCGGCCGAGCACACCCTCCTGTCATTGTCTCCGCGCTGCCCTCCCTATCGCATATGGCCGTCACGTCACCCGTGGTGGGAGCCGCTCACCTGGCGTGGTCCTGGCTCTCCGGGCTGCGCCATCCCCGCTCACCCCTAGACGAGGTTCCATCGCTACGTCGTTTCTGCCTCTCCCCTCAGCTGTGATGCTGTATCTTCCTCCTGACTCCTGTCTGCTGTGATGTCACATGAGCTCGAGCTGATCCCAGCTGTGACGTCATATCTCTATCCTGACCCCAGCTGTGACGTCGCGTAATTTCCACCCTGCCCCCCATCCCTGCCTGTTTCAGCTGTGACGTCACATGTCTGTCCCAACCCTCAGCACCGCCATCACTTCCTGCCCAGTGTCTCTTCTGACTCTCGTACTGCTGTAGACACTGGTCTAGTGTCAGTGGCACCCACCGGTCCCTAAGAGGTGTGCTTTTGGCCCTTGTGTGTCCTTTAGTGTTAGATCCGAGGTCATTTACGCCTGCCAAGACACATGACTTTTGTGATCGTCCCCAGAGCAGTCCCTCTGGCCTCTGCAAGTACATTTTAGAACATCTGTGTGTCTTGTTTTCTCTGGGCTGTCCCGGAATTGGTCCCAGCACCTAGCAAGTTATGGGTCCTCCCTAGTGAGCAGCCTACAGGCAGGCAGATGGCACTAAAGAGACAAAGCCACGTCCCAGGGGGCAGAGTGGTTGGCCGGGCGAGCCAGGTGTCCCCAGAGGTGGAGCATGGGCTGAGTTTTGAATAGGTGGGAGTTGGGGGTAAGAGCGTCAAGAGGCCAGTTCTGGCAGAGGAGCAGAGTGTTTCAGTCAGGAGGGCTGGAGGCAGTCGGCATAACTGGGAGCTAGGAGCCGCGAGGGGTCACTGGGACAAGATGTTGGTCAGGGACAGGGAATGGCAGGAAGCTAAAGAGAACTTGGAGCAAGGAGGTCCCGGGATCCAATTTTAGTGTAATAAAAGGGCCTGGTAAGTGTGGGGTGATGTTGGTGTGGAGTGACACCACAGAGGATGTAGGAGGGCGCTTGGGGTAGTCCAGGCAGGAGAAGTTTCAGAGCTGGAAACCTGGGCGTAGGGACAGCGAGCAGGGTTCAGTGGGAGATGAGGACGTGAGTTGGTGGAGTCCTGTGATGCCCAGCGCTGTGGCGTGAGCACTGAGGTAGATTGTTCAGAGACTGAGACACACAGAAGGGGGTGAGCGTGGAGCGCCTGCCTCCTCACCCTTCACCTCCCTGCATGTTCAGGTTCCTGACCATCATCCGCCCTGCATTCCGCCGCCCCACCTTGTGCCGTGTGTGACTCCCCTACTTCTGTTCCGACCACTCTGTGTCACTCCTGGGCCATGCGCCCCTCCCCGTCACCGACCCTGCTGCTGGGACCCGCCCCACTCAGCCTTTACTCTGTGTGTGTCCTCAGCACCCGTCTCAGCCCTGCACGGCAGGTGTCTCCAGTTCCTAATTCTGCCTTCCTTCCTGTTGTGTTCTTGACAAGCACTGAGAGCATCATAGCCAGGCCAGGCCCTCACCATTCATCTCTGACAGATGGACTTTCCTGATCATCCTGCCTCAGTTTCCTCAGTTAATTTATAACCACCTCATCTTCTGAACACACTGAGGTGTCTGCTGGCCTCTGGCCCACTGTTTTCTCCTCCAGACGCAGAGGCGGCTGCAGTAGGTGGCACTCAGAGAGCACTGCTGCCTGAACCTGAGCCCGTGTGCCACTTGTGGGAGCAGATTTACCTCAAAGCTAACAAAGTTCAAGGTCCAGGGCCCTCACTTGCATGGGCCCTTCCAAGGCCCTGGAAACGACCTTCTTAAAAAGAGGGAGCCCACATTGTGTAAGTTCCAGGGCTACATATCTTGGATCCCTCCAAACCGGTCACTTGTGTCCTGCCATCTTGGGGTTTGTGGTGTTCTTCAAGATGCTTCCCCCACCCAACACACACACCTCCAACCCCTTCCTCCTCTGTGTGTGTGGGCTCTTAAGACTAGGAGAGAAAATACGAGTATGTGGAGCTGACCAAGGCCTGCCTACCTTTCACTCTGCTCTGGGGTCAGGGAGGGAGGCACCAGATTCCTGACTCCGCACACTGGGAGAACCTCTGTGACTCCTTTGTTGGAAGGTTAATGTAGGCTGTTAGATTTACTTCATTTCCGTGTGCCACCTCCTTCAAGAAAAGACGATGGTGGGAGGAAAGTCGGCCTAATTGAGATCATACAAGGAACTCTCGTCTCCATGGAAACTAGGGTTAGAGACTGGGAACCCTCAGAGGAGTTCACTGGACCCCTTCTCTCATTACTCTGAAAATGAGGCCACTCTAATGCTGTCAGTTACTTTTATAGAGCCTTATAAGAAGTATAAAACCACTGTTATCTTAATTTGGTTTTAGACATCTGTTTCTCTGTAAGGTGTTCTGCTGGAAAAATCGTCAGAGATTTAAAGCACGTTACTTAAAGTTTAAACTATTAACACAAATACAATAAGGCATTTCTAAAGGACTTTATGTTAGTTGTTTAAAATCCACCAAACTTGAGAGGTAAACCATTATCTTATTTTTACAGATAGGGAAATCATTGATGTACAAAGAGTTTAAAATGATTTGTCTTCAGTTGTGCAGTAAATCAGGGCCATTGCTGGCACAACAGGTCATTCCCTTAGCCTCCCTTTCTTGTAAACAAATTTTACTCAGTAAAGAGAAGCACATTTAGGTTAGCTCTGTTGTTGTTGGGTGCTGTCGGCTCAGTTCCAACTCATAGCGACCCTGTGTACAACAGGATGAAACACTGCCCGGTCCTGTGCTGTCCTCACGATCGTTGCTGTGTTTGAGCCCATTGTTGCAGCTACTGTGTCAGTCCATCTCGTTGAGCATCTTCCGCTTTTCTGCTGACCCTCTGCCAAGCGTGATGTCCTTCTCCAGGGACTGGTCCCTCCTGATAACATGTCCAAAGGATGGGAGACGAAGTCTTAACCATCTTTACTCCGATGAGCATCCTGGCTGTACTTCTACCGAGATGAGAGTTGTTCATTCTTCTGGCAGCTCCTGGTGTGGTCACTATGTTTGCCAACACCGGCATTCAAAGACATCAACTCTTCGCTCTTCCTTATTCATTGTCCGGCTTTCACATGCACATGAGGCAACTGGAAACACCGTGGCTTGAGTCAGGCACACGTTAGTCCTTAAAGTGACATTTTTGCTCTTTAACACTTGAAAGAAGTCTTTTGCAGCAGATTTGCCCAATGCAGTATGTCGTTTGATTTGTCTGCTGCTTCCATGGGTGTTGATTGTGGATCCAAGTAAAATGAAATCCTTGACAACTTCAGTCTTTTCTCCATTAATCATGATATCACACTCACAGTTGGGTGGTTTATTATAGAACACTTCATATAACATGGACCAAATTATATCCTTCAACATACCTGTCAGCATACACCATGGCTTCATGTGAGTTGTAAATAGAGCCATTTACAATAAATGCATGGCCCACCACGCAGCAGGAAGCCACTGAATGGCGGTGTTTTCTGGATAGCTTCCGGTTTTGCCCATTTAAGCATCAGAATATTCCTTTCAAGATGGGGATTTTTATAAAGTAAATTATTCCCTTGCTTTCTTAAATAGAATATGCTGAATGTGATATAAACTTTCCCTGATGGTGTTGAGTAAACATTTTAAACGTGACTTGTTACGTGGTGATGTAAACAGTGATGTTCTTCGGGCTTGTTGAGGCATATAGACCTGTTTCCCGTTTGGAGTTTTATCTTTCACCTTTTTTTAGTTTTTCTTCCTGTCATTTCCCAGTGTCAGCTGTGAACCCTGCTTACTGCGGTCCATATGCCTGCCTAAAGCTGCCCTTTCTGTAATCTCTCCTGTGGGCCTGGGAGCTGATTGTTAGACTGAATAGAGAAACAATGCACAGGCCTGGAAGTCTCTTATGAACAAAGTGTTTAAGCTTTAATTCACCAACTTTTTATTTACAAGGTGTTTGTTTACTCTGAATTCTGAGTGAGTGAAGCGTCATAGGTGTTTTTCTAGGTGTGCACACATTTTCCTCTGTTCTGTGCCCAGCGACGGTGCCTTTACCGTGTGCTCCATCTGTCTCGAGGGGTTTTTAGAGCTGCAGTGGCACAAGGAGAGGCCAAGAATACAGAGTCCTGGCTGCTCAGAAAAGCCAGAGCACTTTTTCTATCCCGGCCATTGTATTAGCTGCTAACCAAAAGATTAGAGGTTCTCATCCACCCAGGGGAACCTCATAAGAAAGGCCTGGCGATCTGCTTTCAAAAGATCAGCCATTGAAAACCCTGTGGAGCACAGTTCTGCTCTGACACACATGCAGTCACCATAAGTCAGTCAACTCGACGGCAACTGTTTTTAGTTAGCGGGCCATAGAGATTAGGACAGCTTCTAGTGAGGGCGATCTGCAGGCTGCAGACACACCCTGAAGGGTGGTTGTGGAAGGCGTAAGCTGTCTCCTGGCGTGTATGCCTGCAGTAGCAGCGGCTGCTGGCTGCACTCAGCTTCAGCAGTGTTAGGTGGGGCTGGGGCCTGGTGCACAGAGCCCAGTCTCTAGGGCCAGCGGCTTAGATCTGGGCCTTACCAGACTGCTGTGAACCTGTGGCAGGCTGCATCCTGAAGGTCACTTGTGGTTCCCTCCCACAGTGGAGTCTGAACAGAGCCAGTACTCACTTCCCCATTGTCTTTGCACGTGGACCTGGGCCAGCAATCCAGTCCCAGCCAGCAGGACCAGGGTACAGTTGGCCGTGGGGCTTCTGGAATGAAGTGTGCTGTTCGATAAGTTCTGACATGTGGGAATACTTGTGAGCGACCCTCCTTTGTCTTCCAGTAACCACTGATCTGCTTGCTTCTTTAACTGACTCTGAGCCTTCACCGCCCTCCCTCCCTCAAGGTCAGCATCTCAGTCAGGGACTTTGCCTTGGCATGGACCCGAGGACAGTGCGCAGTAGATGAACGTCTGCTGGATGGTGTGTGAGTTTGGCTGGGCTGAGACCATATGCCCTTAGGGTGTCACTGGGGGCCGGCAGAGAGGAAGTGGCCTTTGCATCCCTCCAGTTCTGGATTCGTCCAAGTAGGAACGGTTTTGGATATTGGGCAGGGCAGCCAGAATGACCCATGTCCATCACAGCCTCTCTTTTGTCTTCAGTCTTGCCTGTCTCCATTCGTCCTTCACACTGTAGGCACAGCCATGCTTCTAGGATCCAAACCTCATGTGACCTGTGCAGGAGCCTCAGCAGCTTTGCACAGACCTTTACGATCTGGCCCCGTCCACCCCAGCCTCATGTTTCCTCTTCTCACTCTTACTCTAAAGTATATGACTTGTCAAAATTACGAGGGATAAGAATCAGGATCCGCACAAAGCTGGACCCTGTGAGGCAAAGGTCACATGTATCTCTGCCCTTCCAGTTTTCCATTATTTCTGACACTAGCCACGCCCCCACAGCAGTCTGTTTCTCCCCTGGGTTTGATAATTCATTGCAGTGGCCACCCAGAACTCACAGACCATACTCACAGTTAGGTGGTTTATTAGGGAATTAACAGGCGACAACTGAGGATCAGGATCCACTTGAAAGTAACAGCAACAACTTGGGATCGGCATCAGGAAGCATGTGGGCGAGGTCTGGAAGGGTCCCCGAAGTGAAGAGCACGTTGCTTCCTCAGCGCATTAGACCATTCTCAGCCAGTGCCACTGCCCTCAGCCAGCAGTCAGCAGGCACAGCTTCCTTCTCTCCTGGGTGGCTGCCTTCTCTGCCAGGAGGGGACCCTACTTGGCTTCTCTGCTGGGCAGGCCTCTCTGCCATTGGGCTGTCTACCATCGGCCTCTCTAACTGGCCCAGCTGAAAGCCACTGTGGCCGCATTCAGCTCTGCCCCTCTCCACTCCACTCAGCTCAGCTCTCTGAGCTGCTGTTCCCTCAGCAGTGGCTCTAAACTAACCGGCCCAGCTCTTAGCCAGCAGCTCACTGAGTTGCACTTTTTTTTTTTAACTTGGGCTGGGATAGTTTTAAGCACAGAGCCTCCTTATCTCAAAGGACATTCTCCCTGCCCAGCTGTTATCAACAAGAGGCCCCCCCCAAACCTCTGTGTTTTGGCCCTTTATATAGTCAGTTGCAAGGCAGGGCCTCCCTCACCAGACCAGAGCCCAACCTATCCTAAATTACCCAGGAGATGTCAGTCACCTCAGGTCTTGTAGAAAGTAACCTCCTCTACTGGCAGAGGCTGCCCCCACCCCCACCCCCACCCCCACAAAAGTAACAAGCACTCGGTGGTAGAAAATAACTTGGGAGGTCCCCTAAATTGTTTTCTCAGAGAACTAGCCCAAAGCTGGCAACTACTAAGGGTTTAGGGAGGAAAATCTAAGTTGTTTTTCCAAAGAACCAAGGCAAAAGGCCGCATGAAGGAACCCGTTGCACCACTTCCTCCCTTAAAACAGGGCGCCCTTATAAACCTCCCCCCAGCCGCGTTTTCCATGTTTGATGAAAAAATTTATAAACAAATTGCAGGATATGTTGAACTACTTAATAATAGTTGTTCTAAATACCTTAGAAGCATCCATTTAGGGGAAGAGACACCTTATGAACTTCTGAAATACTTCAGTTTTTGTCACTTCTGCTTCGTTCTTTTTACCTGCATGCTCTCGCTGTTGTCACTTGGCCATGCCGCCTTCGCTAAAGTCTCAGTGTCATCTTTGAGCCTTCAACTGGATTGGCTCTCCCTGCTGAGTATTCCCCCTGTGCTCTATACGTTCTTATTCTAGCACCCAGTTATGCCCAGGTGATTGTTGCTTGTTTTCCCGGCTAGACTGTAAGCTGCTAGAGCCACCCACCCTGCTAGAGGGCAGGGACCTTCCTGCCTTGTTCGTAGTGCCTGGCACAGAACTGCTTGATGAATCAGTGAACTAAACTTATTTTTGAAAAAAGTACGGGGTCTTGTTGAGGAGAACTGAGTATTCATAAGTTACAAATGGATCTATAAATGGTACAACCCTACTGGAGAAAAACTCGCATAAGTGCTTTATGCTTTGGCTTAGGAATTTCATGTCTAAGATTTATCCCAAGGAAATGATGAGAAATGTACTCAAAGGTTTGTATACAAGGATGTGGTTCACATTCTTATTTATGGTGTGCAATATTGGAAATAGCCTACATGTTGAACAGTCAGGTTAAATAACGCATGTTGTATTCACACTGCGCGTCCATTAAAAACACTGCTGTAGGGGAAGGTTGATATGACAGGGGTACGTTCATCATGAATTAAGACATAAAAGCAGACTACAGAAGATATGAGCCCAATTTGTAAAATCACAATGAGTAATAGAAATAGGCTGAAGTGTGTCCTCTAGAGTGTTTGTAGTCGTTGTGTTTAGAAGATGAGATCATGGGTAGGTTTGTGTGTCTGTATGTGCTTTCTTTGAATTTTCTACAAAGAACATGGCTCGTTTTTTAATCAAAAAAAAATTTTCTTTTACAAACAAATACATTCCTGATACTTAAAAAAATCTGGCTTGTAAAAATCTTAAATATAGTAAAACCATACTAAAATTTACATGGCTTTCTTTTGAGATAATTTCAGACTTGACTGATTTTACTGAACTTTAGGCAGCTGATAAATACTTGATGAACAAATTTATGATACAATACAAATAAAGTTGCACCAGAACAACCTAGGAGGTAGGTCTTATAAACCATTTCAGGTAAGGAAAATGGCGCTTGTAGAATTTAGGTCTCAACTGCTGTTAAGTGGGCAGTTGGGACTTGATTCCTCTGTCAGTTTTACTCTGGAGCCTCCCATCAGTGAGGCAGTGCTGTCCGTCATTCTGTGATTTCTCCATGTGGCATGGCCACAAGTTCTGCAGTGTGGCACCAGTGGTTTTGGCCAACCATGTCATGGAGGGTCCTTTGGCCTCTCTGGGGGCGCCGGGCCATCCTGAGTCCAGGCAGCACTGAAGCACGTTCTGGCCTGACTGGGCCTCTCTAGGGCAGCTATTGTGGCTTTGCAGCCGTCACGGCCTGACTCCTGGCTCCTTCACCTGTTGCTCATCTGTCAGTCGCTGGCAGACACTGTGACCTGTCCATGGCAGGCCCTGTTTTCACCCCCAAAAGTGTCACCTGCTAGGCGCCATTAGCAGGAGAGGAGAAAGGGCAGTCCTCAGATACTCCACACTGAGGCCAGCCGGCATGTTAACGTTGTCAGAAAAATGACCCAATGTGTGTCAGCACGGTACTGTGTCAGCACCATGCCAGGTCGGCACCATGCTGTGTTAGCATGGTGCTGTGGTCTGACAGTTCTCCCCAGGACGTGCCGCCTCTCCTTCACTGCTCGCTGTTGATTGGCACCCACACACTGAATCAGGTGCTGTTTTTCAGGTTTCTGCCTATAGAGGTCACGGTCTTACTGCCATGGAGGACGTGGACCAGGTCATCTCCATTTAAAGAGTGGTTTCCAAACACCTTTCTCATGTACTCTGTCTGTGGGCACCTGTCTGTGGGCACCTGTGAGCACCTGTCTGTGGGCGCCTGTCTGTGAGCACCTGTGGGTGCCCGTCTGTGAGCACCTGTGGACGCCTGTCTGTAGGCACTTGCCTGTGAGCACCTGTGAGTGCCTGCCTGTGAGCGCCTGCCTGTGGGCGCCTGTCTGTGGGCGCCTGTCTGTGAGCACCTGTCTGTGGGTGCCTGTTTGTGAGCGCCTGTGGGTGCCTGTCTGTGAGCACATTTGAGTGCCTGTCTGTGTGCACCTGTCTGTAGGCATTTGCCTGTGGGTGCCTGTCTGTGAGCGCCTGTCTGTGGGTGCCTTTCTGTGAGCACCTTTGGGTGCCTGTCTGTGAACACCTGTGGGCACCTGTCTCTGGGCATCTGTCTGTGAACATCCGTGGGCACCTGTCTCTGGGTGCCTGCCTGTGAGCACCTGTGGGTGCCTGTCTGTGCGCCTGTCTGTGGGCGCCTGTGGACGCCTGTCTGTAGGCACTTGGCTGTGAGCACCTGTGAGTGCCTGTCTGTGGGCACCTGTCTGTGAGCACCTGTCTGGGCACCTGTCTGTAAGTGCCTGTCTGTGAACACCTGTGGGTGCCTGCCTGTGAGCACCTTGAGTGCCTGTCTGTGGGCGCCTGTCTGTGAGCGCCTGTCTGTGAGCGCCTATGGGTGCCTGTCTGTGAGGACCTTTGAGTGCCTGTCTGTGGGTGCCTGTCTGTAGGCATTTGCCTGTGGGCGCCTGTCTGTGAGCACCTGTCTGTGGGTGCCTGTCTGTGAGCACCTGTGGGCACCTGTCTGTGGGCACCTGTCTGTGAGCACCTGTGGGTGCCTGTCTGTGGGTGCCTGTTTGTGGGCACCTGTCTGTGAGCACCTGTGGACGCCTGTCTGTAGGCACTTGCCTGTGAGCACCTGTGGGCGCCTGCCTGTGGGCACCTGTCTGTGAGCACCTGTGGGTGCCTGTGGACAACTATCTGTGAACACCTGTCTGTGAGTACCTGTGGGCGCTTGTCTGTGAGCACCTGTGGGTGCCTGCCTGTGGGCGCCTGTCTGTGGGTGCCTGTGGACACCTGTCTGTGAACACCTGTCTATGAGCACCATTGCAGTCTCCAGGCTGTGTTGTTGATTCCTGACATGGATATGTGTTCCCATGCACTCACTTTGTTTTTCTGTGAGAATTACGTCTTAACTTTTGGAAGGTGCACTTAGGTGCCACTGAGGTGTTCGGATGTCTCTAGGGGTCCACAGCTGCTCATCCTGTTCTGCATCCCCATGGGCACACGGTCTGTTTATCCCATCCATCCACAGTGCTCTGGACGTGCCCCCTCCCACCTACCATGAGCCAAAGTGAGCCCCTGTGTTCACATCTGTAAGTGTCTCAGAGTCAGAGAGTTTCTGTATCTTTTCCTCTTGTCCCTGCAGGCGGGTGGTGGCTGTAGGGGAGCGTGAGGCCATTCTCAGGGGTGGGGCCATGTTCCAGGACACTCGCAGCTGTGCCTGCTTGCCGGACACTGCGTGAGATTTCCTGTGTCTGTGCTTTGTCCCCAGACCAGTCTGTCAGTGTGAGGGCAGTGACTGTCACATGCTTTTCCCGCAGTTGGTCTGTGAATTCATTGGTTCTTGATTCTCTTTATCCACTCACTCACAAGTGTTTATTGGCTCCTCCTGTGCCCAGTGCAATACAGGTGTTGGGGCAACAGTGAACAGTGTCATCTCCCCTGAAGGACAGTGACTCTGCTTGATGAAACAGGACTTCTGGTTTCTTTCCAAGGCAGCAAACATTCCCAGCATAATCTGCAGGTAGGAGAAAAAACCCATACGTGTCATATGTAATATAAAAATATATTTACAGGTAGTTACTGATTTATGACAAGGTTCTATTCCAACAATTCTGTCGCAAGTCGCTTCTGACATAAGTCGAATACCTCTTCTGTTTTTAGTTTTCATTATTATCAGTATCTTTATAAATCTGATCTTCAAAATCTGTGAGTGAACATCTAAGAATGATAGCACCAGCAAATTATGCACTGTAACATTGTATGTTAAAAAACAGACAAAAAACTCCTGCCGTGGAGTCAGTTCCGACTCATAGCAACCCTATAGGACAGAGTAGAACTGCGCCATACAGTTTCCAAGAATCAATCAGTGGATTCCAACTGCCGACCTTTTCCTTAGCAGCTGAATACCTAATCACTGCACCACCAGGGTTCCAACATTGTACATATGTAATATATATTACTGACGCTAAGATGTACCAAAAAAAAAAAAACCCACACCCGCAGACGGTCGTGAGTGCGGTTCTTGGTAACTTGAATACATCGTAAGTCAGGGACTGCCTGCATGTGTTGTGTATGTGGTTTTTGCAGTCATTCGATAGTAACTACCTTTAGCGAATGAAAGGTTCAGTACGTGCTCTCAGCAGTAAAAGGCTTAAAACAGAAAAAATAATCATTTGAAAAAGCAGTAGCCACAGTGTGATTCGTTGTCTTAAACATTTCCTCTCACACGGCTGCACTGGAACGGCAGTTGGAGATTGGGGAACGGGGTGGGGGTATGTGAGTATTTAACACTTGGAAGGTGCTGAGATACTGGGAGGAACCTTACCACAGCCTGAGCTCCTTTGTGGATGCTGGGAGAGCTCATTGTCATGTAATACTCCAAAGGTAATTTGTGGTTCAAGACTGAGAAATCAGCAGTATGAAAGGCAGGAAAAACTAGTACTTGCTTAATTAAAATAGTGAGTTTTTCACTCTTGGGATGAGAAAGGAGGAAAAACATTTGAATAAAATCAAAGCAAAAGAGTAGGCCTGACCTCTTGGGAGATAGATTATCTTGAGAAATTCAGTGTTGTCACTTGCAGCTCTAGTAGGAAAATACTTGAAACAAAAATCTGTTTTTATTGATGAAGAAAGGTACCACCCTGAAGGTGACAGGAGCTGGGAGTGGAGGCAGGTTTGGGTTTATCCTCTGCCTGCTGGATCATCTCCAGAGTTTGAGTGGCTTCCTCCCCCCAGGGTCAATGGGGCCCAAGTGGGATCTTCTCTCCCAGAGTTGAAACCAAGCCAGGCTCTGCCTCTGGAAGATTCCAGGTGCTCTTAGGACCATTGGTCCTCTGACCATCTACAGACCTCACAAGGCCTGCGTAACTCAGAGCAGCAGGGCATCAAATGGTGGCCTGCAATGTGTGAAATCTAGGTGTTGGGTTTTACTCTTCCAGCCCACCGCCTTCATGTTTTTTGCATCCCCTTTCCCAAGCCTGTCCCCTACCTTCCATGTTACAGTGGTGTGAGAAAAATCACCCTGCTTCAGAAATGCAGGGTAACCTTCCTAGATAGGGCCCAGCCCTGCAAGTTAGTAACTCAAATACCTGAGCTCTGTTTCCAAGAGACACTGTACCAGTAATTGGATTCATGTTTTCCATGATATTTAGTAACTTCATGAGCAGGATATGCCCAAATTTCAGCATAAAATACGTGCTCTTTGTTGTTGTTGTCAAGTTCTGTCAAGTCGGTTCCGACTTACAGTGACCCCGCGCACGACAGAGTGAAACGCTGCCCTGTCCTGCACCATCCTCATGATCATTGTTACGCTTGAGCCCGTTGTTGCAGCTACTGTGTCAATCCATCTCATAGAGGGTCTTCCTCTTTTTTTCTGGCCTGCTTTACCAAGCATAATGTCCTTCTCCAGGGACCGATCCCTCATGATAACATGTGCTCTTCACATCCAGACAATTCTGATATATTTTAACTATTAATGTTTATTAAGCAGATAACCCCAGCTTCTACCATTTGGAGCAGTGTCTGTTAACAGTCAGTGAATTTCTGAAGGTAACCCTGGGAGGGGCTGTCCCTCAGGGTGGTAGTGAGTTCATGCGCTCTCCTTGTGCATAGCAGAGGTGGCCTTCTTACCATTCTTACAGTCACAGCTGGCAGTGGCAAGGGTGCTGTCATACGGGGCTGTCATCCACTCTGTGGCTCTGTGGACCATGAGTTGCTGCCCTCATTCCAGCTGAAGAGAGGTGTCTGTTCTGCTGTCTAAGTGTTAAGGACTTTTTCTTTTGTTTTGATATGTGCATGCGGTGTGTGTGCTGACCAATAGCAAGCACTGTTAAACCAGTAATTATTGATTATCCACTGGTTATCATCTATCGATTATCTAGTGAAGTGCAGTGCAGTGAATTGCTTTAATATGGCCTTTCTAGCCATGGTCCTGTAACTCCCACAGAATGATTGGGTGGGACCATGCCAATAAGATGCATGGAACACTTACAGGGGATTGGTCAGTTTTGCCATCCCGCTAGGCTTAAAGGGAACCAATCCCAGAGGTTGGAGGGATTGTGTCCCCCAAAAATGTGTGTCTACTTGGCTAGGCCATGATTTGCTGTATTGTGTGATTGTCCACCATTTTGTCATCCGATGTGATTTTCCTATGTGTTGTAAATTCTACCTCTATGATGTTGATGAAGTGGAATTAGCAACAGTTATGTTAATGAGGCAGGACTCAGTCTACAAGATTAGGTTGTGTCTTAAGCCAGTTTCTTTTGAGATTTTTATAAAAGAGAGAAGCAAGCAGAGGTGCGTGGGGACTTCATACCACCAAGAAACAAGAGCCAGGAGAATAGTGAGTCCTTTGGATCTGGGGTCCATGCACTGAGAAGCTCCTCGACTGGGAAAGATTGATGGCAAGGACCTTCCCCCAGAGCTGAGAGAGAGAAAGCCTTCCCCTGGAGCTGGCTCCCTGAATTTGGACTTCTAGCCTAGACTGTGAGAGAATAAATTTCTCTTTGTTAAAGCCATCCACTTTGATATTTCTGTTAAAGCAGCACTAGATGACTAAGACAGAGAGGGACCTCACTACCATCAAGAAGAAGAGCCAGGGACAGAGTACATCCTTTGGACCCAGGGTCCCTGCACTGAGAACCTCCTAGACCCAGGAGGCAGAGAGAGCTGTAACACTGAGGATAGCACAGGATGGCAGTGGGTGGGACTGGCAGGCTAGGCTTGTTGACTTGCAGAGGGAGAGAGCTGAGAACCTTCGGGCAAGAGGCTTCCTGGCAGAGTGGAGTGCCTCTGGGCACTTAGCAACAGAGCTGAGAAGCTTTGTAACGTATGTCTGAGTGGTGGCCCAGGCCGAGAGCGAGGGCCCAGTACGCAGCAGCCAAGAAGAAGCTGTCCTGATGGAAGGACTGTATCCTGAGAGTTCCTCATCCTGAATTGTAACCTGTTACTTCCCTAATAAACCCTATAATCATGAGTATGGTCTGTGAGTTTTGTGTGGCCATAGCAACAAATTATCAAACCCAGCAGAGAAGTAGAGAGTGCCGTGGGAGGGACAGCTGGTGTCAGAATTGATTTAAAAAGTTGGAATCAGCTTGGGGCTGAGGCTGATCTTGATTTTCCCCCCATCCCCGTCCTCATGAAGTTAGAGGACCTCTGATGCTGCCATATTACAGAAGGGTGTCTTACATTGTGTTGTACAGTGAAACCTGTGAGAGCTGGAACTCGACGGGACTGCGGTATTTTTCCAGGTCTAGTAAACTTTCCGCCTTTGACAGAACTCAGTCTTACTACTTTTCTGTTGCTCTCTATTAGTAGAAAATGTTTGACTTATCCCTCTCTGACAGGTCTCTGCTTTACATAGGTTCTGACTTTCTCAGGTTTTACTGGATAGTCTACTTTGATCTTTTCCACGTTTTGGGTTTCTAACTCTTGTATCTGTTTTTAAATTTTAGAATGAGCAGTTTTCTATTAAAGTCAGTGTCTTAAATGTTATGAACATTTAGCATAGTAAATTTTTATGTATTTTTTAAAAACAACTTTATTGAGGTATACTTGACATACAGTAAACTGCACGTATTGAAGTTGGACAATTTGATGAGTTTTAACGTGTGCACACCCACGAAACCTGTGAAACCATCACCACAATCAAGTTTCCCCTTTGTCAGTCCCTCCCTCCCATCCGTCCCCATCCTCAGCAACCTCTCATCTGCTTTCTGTCATTATAGATCAGTGTAACTCTAGATTAAGTCGAGTTTTGTGTAAGTGAAGTCATACGTATGTCGTCTTTTTTCACCTGGCTCCTTTCACTCAGCAGAGTTATTCTGGGAATCATCCATGTTGCATGTGTCAATTTATGTTTTAGGTTTAAAAATAACTTCTGTTGGATTCCCTAGATGGGAAATATTGCTCCTTTGAAAACTGTTAGCCTCTTTTTTAATTTGGTTGAGGAAGTGAGGATTTTTAAAGATTGCTACATTGTACTAGCCCTGTGAAAGTCTAACCCTGGTAGTTCACCTGCACTTAGGTGAAGTACCTCCTGTTTTACTAGGCTCCTAATCAGCATATGATGTTACCTCGGTGACAAGAGTTTCTTTGGAAATAGAGTTGTTAGTTGCGGTCGACTGGGCTCCAGCTCACGGTGACCCCATGGACAGCAGAATGGAACGTTGCCTGGCCCTGCGCCATCTTCACAATCATTGGCCTGCTCGAGTCCATTGTTGTGACCACTGTGTATTCTGTGTGCCTTCCAACCCAGGGGCTCATCGCCAGCACTTTATTGGGTGATATTCTGTTGTGATCCATAGGGTTTTCATTGGCTAATTTTGGGGGTAGATATCCAGGCCTTTCTTTCAAGTCTTAGTCTGGAAGCTCTCCTGAAATTGGTCCGCCATGGGTGACCCTGCTGGTATTTGAAACACCAGTTACATAGCTTCCAGCATCACAGCAACATGCAAGCCACCACAGCATGAAAAACTCACAGATGGGCGGTGGATAGATAGAGTGGGTTCTAAAGACTGCTGTGCTTTCTCTGAGAAGGGCCCGGCGTCTAGGGACAGTGCCGCCATTACCGATCACTCATTTGTTTTATTTGCAGGTCCTCTTCGTCATGGGTGTGCGGGGTCTGCAGGGATTTGTGGGGAGCACCTGCCCGCACATATGCACGGTAGTGAACCTCAGAGACCTGGCAGAGCGCCACCGGAGCAAGCACCCAGGCTGCTCCCCGACTGTCGTGGTTGACGCCATGTGCTGTATCAGGTACTGGTACACGCCTGAGTCCTGGGTCTGTGGTGGCCAGTGGCGAGAGTACTTTTCTGCCCTGCGAGACTTTGTCAATGCATTCGCGGAGGTCGGCATCAGGCTGGTGTTCGTTTTCGATGGCATGGTGGAGCAGGACAAGCGAGACGAGTGGGTGAAGCGCAGGCACAAGAACAGCAGGGAGATTTCCAGGATCTTCCAGTACGTCAAGTCTCATGGCGAGCAGCCTGGCAGGCACATGTTCTTCATCCCACCTGGGCTGGCTGTGTTCACACAGCTCGCCCTGAAGGCCCTGGGCCAGGAGGCCCACTGCTCCCTGCAGGAGGCCGACTACGAGGTGGCCTCACTTGGCCTCCAGGATGGGTGCCTCGGGGTCCTTGGCGAGGACACTGACTACCTGATCTACAACACCTGTCCCTACCTTTCCATCCGGGAGCTCTGCCTGGACACTCTGGACACAGTCATGCTGTGCCGGGAGAAGCTCTGTGAGAGCCTGTGTCTCAGTGTGACGGACCTGCCCCTGTTAGCCTGTCTGCTTGGCAACGACGTAATCCCACAAGGCATGTTTGAAAGCTTTCGGTACAAGTGCCTGTCTGCCTATACCTCGGTGAAAGAGAACCTGGACAAAAGAGGCAACATCATCCTGGCTGTGGCGGACCACATAGCTAAAGTCCTTCGCTTGCATCAAGGTGAGAAAAAACTAGAAGAGATGCTGCCTTTGGGACCAAACAAAGCTCTTTTTTATAAAGGAGTGGCATCATATCTTTTGCCAGGACAGAAATCTCCATGGTTTTTAAAAAAATCTAAAGCTGTAACAACTTTGGACAAGCAAATACTGTCCATGAGTTCAGACTCTGAATCCAAGCAAGAAGTTCCCATGTGTATGGACCCTGAATCCAAGCAAGAAGTATCCATGTGTACAGACCCTGAATCCAAGCAAAAAGTCCCCATGTGTACAGACCCTGACGTTAAGCAAGTAACCGTGAGTTCAGACCCTGAAATCAAGCAACAAGTAACTCCTTGTTCTGATCCTGAAATTAAGCATGAAGTAACCATGGTTTCAGACCCTGAAATCTTAGAGGTATGTAGACATGCCCACCCAGATTGAACATGTTGTGATTGAAAACCTGTCTATTGGTGGGTCGGTCAGTGTTTGTTGACCACCTGCAGTGGTTAGCGTGCGATGGGGTCCCAGAGCAGGCATCTGAGTCTCGTTAGGAAGTATGACCAGATGCACATGAAAACTCGCGCTGTAGGCCATGTGATGCGTGATGTGAACATCACAGAAAAGAGCTGTGGTTGTTGGAAGGAGAGAGCACTGTGGGTCATGGTGGTCAGGGAGGCATCCCCAGAAGAGGTGGCGCTGGAGCCTGACCTTACTGGGGCCAGCGTTTGCTACGACAGCGAAGCCTAGGGCAGGGCACTGCATGAAAGGGTCACGAAACATGTGACTTGGCGATGCTTCTGGTCTACTCTGTATCAGAAGGGTAGGGAGGAGCAGGTCACTCCTGATGGCCTGCAGTTGGGGGAGTATCAAGTCCATGGTCTATGACACAACTTTAAGTAACTCTTTAAAAAAAACTTTGTTTTTAACCTTGCTGGCCTTGAAGTGGCTAGCAGGCCCGCCTTGCTTTGGAGACACTTTAGCAGTGAAGTAGAGACTTTGGAATATGTCTCAGTCCCGAGGAGCAGCCCACGTGGATAAATAATGGTTGACACTTAGCCACATGGACTGCGTGCTCCTCAGTCCTAGCTCATTAACCCCATGGCAGTCCTGGGGCTGCCCCTTTATCACAGCCAGTTTGCATGTGGAGAAAGTGAGGGACAGAGAGACGAAGACTCAAGTCTGCGGCAATGAACTAGCGTAACTGGAACCACTAAGCAGCTGCAGAGAGTGAGATACTGATTCACAGCTTCTGCTACTCCAGGTTGTCCTAATACCACATTTTAAATGCCTTGAGTGGTAGCTTGGATTTACCCCAACAGTAGCAAGAACTCTTCACGGGAAAATGAAATCTGTCGGGGGGTGGGGGTCATTATAGGCCTTCTGAACCTGGCTGCTTATTTAACTAGAAAGTAGGATTAATTTCTGTCCTGTCTGCCCCTTGCTTGCCTGCACCATGCTGGCGTAGCAAGGAGGCTCGTGGCCTTGCTTAGGAAAGGGCTACGAACAAACGACTGAGTGAAGCAGATACAGTGTCTAATCTCAAGGAGTTTGTCATTTAACAGGAGAGACTGGACAGGTACCATGAGCCTGGCCTCCATGAGCTCCATGAGGCCAGCGGGCGGTTAGTTCTGACTGGGGAGCAGGAAGAGTTAGGGGAGAAAGTGACCATCTAAGTGAAAGGGGGGAAGGGAAGCGCACTCGGGTGGAACCAGTGTCGACAGCACAGGTGAAGGGGCACTGAAAGTTCTTTAGGAGTTGATGAAGGGGCACTGAGGGTTGTTGAGCAGGTGAGGGGCCCTCGAGCAGGCGAGGGGTATAGGGGGCCTCACGAGCAGGAGGGGGGTACGGGGGGCTCTCAGGCAGGTGAGGGGTACAGGGGGCTGTCAAGCAGGCAAAGGGTAGAGGGGGCTCTTGAGCAGGCAAGGGTACAGGGGGCTCTCTAGCAGGCGAGCGGTACGGGGGCTCTTGAGCAGGCAAGGGGTACAGGGGGCTCTCTAGCAGGCGAGGGGTACAGGGGGCTCTTGAGTAGGCGAGGGGTACAGGGGACTCTTGAGCGGGCAGGGGAGTCGAGCAGGCAAGGAGTATGGGGGCCCTCGAGCAGGCGGGGGGTATGGGGGCTCTTGAGCAGGCAGGGGGCTCAAGCAGGTGAGGGGTACAGGGGGCTCTTGAACAGATGAGGGGTAGAAGGGTCTCTTGAGCAGGCAAGGGGTACAGGTGGCTCTCGAGCAGGTGAGAGGGTACTGCAGGTTCTTGAGCACGTGAGGGAGTACTGAGGACTCTCGAGCAGTTGTGGGTCCAGGGGGCTCTCGAGCAGGTGAGGGGGCACTGAGGGTTGTCGAGGAGCAGGTGAGGGGGCACTGAGGGTTGTCGAGGAGCAGGTGAGGGGGCACTGAGGGTTGTCGAGGAGCAGGTGAGGGGGCGCTGAGGGTTCTCGGGGAGCAGGTGAGGGGCACTGAGGGTTCTCAAGTATCAGTGAAGGTTCCCCATCTGATGGTGACGGTGGTGAAGCCATGCACAAGGCTGAACACTGGTTGCCTCCTGAGCTGGGTCTGAGTGTCAGGTGAAGCGCTTATGGTGACTGCTCACATGGTTGGAGGAGGGGAGTGATTGGACCTTTCAAGAAGATAGCAGGCAGTGGCCTGAAGGAAACGCTGGAGTGGGGCAGCTGGAGGCAGGGGTTCAGTTAGGAGCCTTTTATCACAACAGAGGCAAGAAGTAATGAGCCCTTGGTTGCTGGGGGGTATAACGTGGCCAAACAGATGAGAGGCCACTGAGGAAATGTGGTAGGACTAGTACATGGTGGGAAACAGGAGGAGGGGGAGAAATTAAATAGTTTTGAGCCTGGAAGCCCAAAGGAAAGGAAACATGCCGTGTGATGTCACACGTGTGAATGACAGTCATCTACTTCTGAGAGCCTTAAGGTAGCTGGCGGTTGATAGAGTGTGCGGCTTCTTCTATTTGGAGGTTACTCCTTTGTTTCAAAAGATGCCCTGGTGGCACGATAGTTAAGTGCTTGGCTGCTAATTGAAAGGTTAGTGGTTCAGACCCACCCAGCAGCTCCTTGGGAGAAAAAACCTGGCGATCTGCTCCTAAAAAGATTACAAAATCCTATGAGGCAGTTCTCTTCTATGAGTCAGAATCTACCCAACGGCATGCAACAACAATTTGTTTCCAAGGAAAAGTCAGTTGTCTTGTATTTAAATTTTGAACAGGTTGCTAGAGCACACCACGTCTGGGGTGAAAGCTACCTGGTGTACAATGTCATGAGCAGAGGGGAGATTGAGTGCAGCAACACCCTGGAGGATGAGCTCGACCAGGCCCTACCGAGCCAGGCCTTCGTCTACCGCCCGGTGCGCCAGCGCATCTATGCACTCCTCCTGGGGGACGATGAAGGTGAGTACAGTCTGACACAACTGGATTCTGAGAAACGGGCCAGATGGAGGAGAGCACATTCTTTCAGGACACGGAGACAGTTAAGTGGGGTTTTGCTTCTCTGTAAAGTCTGTGATTGAGAATATCACTCACATCTATAAAACGTTAGGGATAAATGCCATGGGACAGCCATAAGTAATTAGCAAGCAGTTGATCAGTATTCGTTGAAAGAAGAGTGCATTGTTTCTATAAAATGTCATGTTTTTATACCCTAAAGTGATTTGTTTTTGAAAAATGTGAAAACTATTTCTATAGGAGTGTAGGATATGTTTATTATTAGCAGAACGCTTTGTCTACTTAGTCTCCCCTCAGGATGTGATTCTCATAAAATATTTTACAAAATTTAGCACATCATACTTTAAAATATAAACAAATATTTCCTTTAATGTTTTGTAGTTAGGTGTGTGTTTTTCCTACTCATGTTTGGATTGCCCCCCCATAACAGCAGTGGTTCGATAATTTCCGCATTCTGTTGGATCATCTTTCTTTGGAATGGGCACAAATACGGATCTCTTCCAGTTGGTTGGCCAGGTAGCTGTCTTCCAAATTTCTTAGCATAGACTAATGACCACTTCCAGCCTTGCATCTGTTCATTGAAACATCTCAATTGGCATTCCATCAATTCCTGGGGTCTTGTTTTTCGCCAATGCCTTCAGTGCAGCTTGGACTTCTTCCTTCATTACCATCAGTTCCTGATCATGCTACCTCCTGAAATAGTTGAACGTTGACCAATTCTTTTTGGTACTGTGACTCTGTATTCCTTTTGTCTTCTTTTGATGCTTCCTGCGTCATTCAATATTTTGCCCGTAGAATCCTTCAGAATTGCAACTTCAGGCTTGAATTTTTTCTTCAGTTCTTTCAGCTTGAGAACTCTTGAGCGTGTTCTTCCCTTTTGGCAGGTCTTTGCACATTTCATTATAATTCTTTATCTTCTCCAGCTACCCTTTGAAATCTTAAGTTCATCTCTTTTACTTCATCTTTTCTTCCATTCACTTTAGCTGCTCTACATTGAAGAGCAAGTTTCAGAGTGTCTTCTGACATCCGTTTTGGTCTTTTCTTTCTTTCTTGTTTTATCAAATGATCTTTTGCTTTCTTCATATATGATGTCCTTGATGTCATCCCACAACTCATTTGGTCTTCGGTCATTAGTGTTCAGAGCGTCAAATCTGTTCTTGAGGTGGTCTTTAAATTCAGGTGGGATATACTCAAGGTCGTATTTTGGCTCTCTTGGACTTGTTTTAATTTTCTTCAGCTTCAGCCTGAACTTGCATATAAGCAATTGAAGGCTTGTTCCACAGTCGACCCCTGACCTTGTTGTGACTAATGATACTGAGTTTTCCATTGTCTCTTTCCACTGATGTAGTCAATTTGATTCCTGTGTATCCCATTGAGCAAGGTCCACCTCGTAAAGTTACCATTCATGTTGTTGAAAAAAGCTATTTCCAACGAAGAGGTCATTGGTCTTGCAAAATTCTATCATGGTATCTCCGGCATTGTTTCTGTCACCAAGGCCTTATTTTCCAATTACCGATCCTTCTTTGTTTCCAACTTTCGCATTCCAATCACCAGTAATTATCAGTCCATCTTGATTGCATGTTTGATTAATTTCAGACTGCAGAAGTTGGTAGAAATCTTCAGTTTCTTTATCTTTGGCATTAGTTGTTGGTGGGTAAATTTGAATAATACTTGTATTAACTGGTCTTCCTTGTAAGTGTATAGATATTATCCTATCACTGACAGCATAGTTAGTACGTCAGGATAGATCTTGAAGTGTTCTTTTTGAAGATGAATGCAACGCCATTCCTCTTTAATTGTTATTCCTGGCATAGTAGACTATATGATTGTCTGATTCAAAATGGCTCATACCAGTCCATTTCAGCTCACTAGAGTGAGGCTTTCGGGACCTTCATCTGCTTACGTGGCACAACTCAAAATGAGAAGAAACAGCTGCAGACATCCACTAATAATTGGAACGTGGAGTGTACACAACATCATGATAGAGAAAGTATTGAAGTTGTCAAGGATTTCATTTTCTTGGATCCGTAATCAACACCCATGGAAACAGCAGTCAAGAAGCCAAACAATGCTTTGCATTAGGCAAATCTGCTGCAAAAGACCTCTTTAAAGTGTCAGAAATCAAAGATGTCACTTTAAGGGCTGTGGTGCACCTAACTCAAGCCAGGGTGTTTTCAGTCACCTTATATGCATGTGAAAGCTGGACAAGGAATAAGGAAGACTGAAGTAGAATTGATGCCTTTGAATTGTGGTGTTGGCAAAGAATATTGAATATACTGGGGACTGCCAGAATAATGAACAAATCTATCTTAGAAGAAGTACAGCCAGAAGCAAGGATGGCGAGACATCATTGTCTCACATACTTTGGACATGTTATCAGGAGGGGCCAGTTCCTGGAGAAGGACATAATGCTTGGTAAAGTAGAGGGTCAGTGAAAAAGAGGAAGATCCTCTGTGAGATTGATTGACACAGTGGCTGCAACACTGGGCTCAAGCGTAACAGTGATTGTGAGATTGGCACAGGACTGGGCAGTGTGTCGTTTTCTGGTGCATAGGGTCCCTGTGAGTCAGAACCGACTCAATGGCACCTAACAACAACAACAACAACAATGCCTAGGATATCGATCTTTATGTTTCATTTTTAATGACTTCCCATTTTCCTAGATTCATACTTCGTACATTCCACGTTCCGATTGTTAATGGATAATTGAAAAGCGGTTGCAGCAGTACATTGACATGGAAATGCCAGAAATTCAGGCCGAATTCAGAAGAGGATGTGGAATAAGGGATGTCATGGCTGATGTCAGATGGATCTTGGCAGAAAGCAGAGAATATCAGAAAGATGTTTACCTCTGTTTTATTGACTATGTTTTATTGACTATGTATGGATCATAACAGTTATGGATAACACTTCAAAGAATGAGAATTCCAGAACACTTAATTGTGTACATGAGGAACCTGTACATAGACTTCTAGCCTCCTAGACTGTGAGAGAAGAGATTTTTCTTTGTTAAAGCCATCCACTTGTGGTATTTCTGTTATAGCAACACTAGATAACTAAGACAGAATTTGGCTCCAGGAGTGGAGTGCTGCTCTAACAGATACCTAAAGTGTGGAAGCTGTTTTGAAACTGAATGGATAGAGGCTGGAAGAGTTTTAAAGTGCCTGATTGTAAAAGCCTAGGCTGCCTTGAAGAGACTGTTGGTGGAATTATGGACATCAAAGACAATTCTGGTGAGGACTCAGAAGGAAATGAGGAAAGTTGTTACACCGGAGATGGTGCGGATGATGAGAAGCAGCAGCAGAGAAACGGCAGCAGTAGAACCAAGAAATCAGTGCAAGACAGCACAGGAACTGACCCACGGACCGAGAGAGCTGAGTGTTATGGCAGGAGGCTTCCTGGCAGAGTGGGGTGCCTATGGGCACTTATCCATGGAGCTAGGCTTGCTGACTCACGGAGCAAGAGAGCTTAGTGCCTTTCGGCCGAAGTTTACTGCTGGAATGGGGTGCCTCCAGGCGCTCATCAGTGGAGTTGAAGAGCTTTGAAACACTTGTCTGAGCAGGGTAGAGCTGGTAGGCTCAAAGGCCCAAGGGGCCGAGAAGCCAAGGAACCAGGAAGCAGAAGCTAAAGAGACAAAGAACATAGGAAACAGAGCTGCCTCAGTCTCAAAGGGTAGTGCCACGACCTCTGGGGTCTCAAAGGGTGGAGCTATGGCCTCTGGGGCTTCAAAGGTTGAGGCCACAGCCTCCTGGATTTCAAAGAGTCAGATCTTCACCAGCTCAGTTCCAGAGTGTAGGGTGCCTTTCAGAAGTGCCAGCAGTACGAGGCCAGATCTGCTGTCCAAAGCTGAGGGGATGGGGCTGCCATACCCAAGGAGGAGAAGAATGAGGTCTCCTGGGGCCAAGGGGGTAGGGTTACCATCTCAGTTGGACTAGGAGAATGGGGCTGCCCAAAGCTGAGGGGGCAGTGTTGCTCTTCCAGTGGGCTTGGAAGGCGGAGCTGAGGCCCAGAGCCAGGGGACCTCCACTCAGAATCCAGAGTGTGGCCATCACCCCCAGTCTGGAAGGCAGGCCTATTGTCTAAATGGTCTCAGAGCACAGAGAATTATTTTCAAGCCTTGGGGGCTAATGTAATGTAATGTGTTCTGCTGACTTGCTTGGTGCCTGTTATTCCTTCTCTCCCCCCAGTTTCTCCCATTTCTAATGGAAATGTCTAGCTTGTGCCTGTTCCACCATTGTACTTTGGAAGCAGATAACTTGTATTCTGGGTTTCACAGATAATGAGGAATTTTTGGATTTTGGACTTGGAGTTGATTTAAGACTTTTGCTGTGATATGATGGGGTGAATATGTTTTATATGTGGCAAGGACATGAATTTTGGGGGGCCAAAGGGTGGAATGTCATGGATTGAATTGTATCCCCCCAAAATATGTGTCAACTTGCCTAGGCCATTGATTCCCAGTATTGTGTGATTGTCCTCCATTTTGTCATCTGATGCGATTTTCCTATGTGTTGCAAATCCTACTTCTGTGATGTTAATGAGGCATGATTAGCAGCAGTTACGTTAATGAGGCAGGACTCGGTCTACAAGATTGGATTGTGTCCTAAGCTAGTCTCTTTTGAGATATAAAAGAGAGAAGCGAACAGAGAGTCATGGGAACCTCATACCTCCAATAAACAAGAGCCAGGAGAATAGTGCACTCTTTGGACTTGGGGACCCTGCACGGAGGGACTCCTCAACCCGGGAAGATTGATGACAAGGACCTTTCCCCAGAGCTGACAGAGAGAGAAAGCCTTCCCCTGAAGCTGGCACCCTGAACTAGGACTTCTAGCCTCCTAGGCTGAGAGAATAAATTTCTTTTTGTTAAAGTCATCCACTTGTGATATTTCTGTTAAAGCAGCACTAAATAATTAAGATACTTTAATGCAGTTTACTTATTTGATTGTTATTAGATGACTACATAAGTAAGAACATTTACTCAAATTGAACTCGTCTTCACAATTGATCTTTTCTTTTTCCTTTTCGACTTTTTGATTTTCTACGTAAAGTTTTATATTACTAGAACGTGAAAATAAAATGCTGCTATTGATGGTTTATGATGATAAAAGTGAGCTTATTGTATGATATTTGCTTGGCCTAGCTTATTATTCCATGTGCGTTCAAAAATAATGTACATTCAGTAGTTGTTGAGTTTAGTGTTGTTCAAGTCTTACTGATTTTCTCTTGTAGTCTTAGCTCTTCTTAGTTCCTGAGACAGGAGTGTTGAAATCTCCAACCATTATGGTGTATTTTTCTATTTCTTCCTTCATTTCTGACAGTTTTTGCTTCACGTATTTTGAAACTCTGTTATTAGGTGCTGTGCTGAAATGAGTTCCTTTATGTGACCTTGTGCCTTGATTCTTTGGAAAAAAGCTTGAGAGATTTTTCCCCTAAGACCTGCAGAGTTACCTTTACCCTAGTTTTCTACCCCAGAGGTTTTGTTACTTTTATTCAGGTTGACTGACATTTCCTGGGTAAGCTGTGAGCAAGGATGGTTTGATACTTTTTGCCTGGTCCTTTGCTGCAGCCTGCCCTGTGATTGGTGTGTACCTTGCCAGGGATTCAGGCAACGGGTTTGTTTGGTTTGGGGTTTCTTTTTTTTTTTTTTTTGGTTTTGCAGGGTTTGGTCAATATACTATGCAAATGAAGTATCTGTAGCCTACTATGCAAATGAAGTATCTGTGGCCTACTGAGAGAATTGGTCAGTTTGTGGCCCTGGTAGGAGGGCCATGCCTTGAAATTGACAAAGAGTTATAGATATAAGCAGCCAGCCCTACAGAGGTTTTTGAGACAGAAAGCAGCAGGAAGAAAAGCATCAGGAAGAAGCAGAAGGAAGAAAGAAGAGAAGCAGAGACAGAAAGAGAGGGGAAGTGAGGAACCTCCTAAAAGAGCTGTAACACGGGCCAAGGGTTAAATACTGAGGACAGCTAGAGGCTCAGAAGGGGCCTAGCAGCAGAGTCAGTGGCAGCAGGCCCAGAAGGGGCCTTGCGGCAGAGTTAGTGGTGACAAACGGCAGGGCCAAGAGGAGCCTGTCCTCAGGGGCATGAGAGGAGGCCTCCACGGCCAAGAGGAGCTGAGAGAGCAATCCTGTACTGAAGAAGGGAAGACTTTGCCTACATGCTTCCTGATCCTGATGTTGAATTATAACACCTTGATCCTGATCCTGAGTTGTATCGTCTAACTTCCTTAATAAACCACTAAACTGTAAGTATGGTCTGTGAGTTCTGTGTGGCCATTGCAACAGATTATTGAACCCAGAAAAGAAGTAAAAGAGTGTCATGGGAGGGACTGCTGGTGTTAGAATTGGTAAAAAGGTTGGAGGGTGGAGGTGTGTTGGACATCTGCCTCATGGGAATCAGCTTTGGACTGATCCTGGTCATTATCCCTCCTGAAGTTAGGCCAGATCTGACATCACCATTTTACAAAAGAATATGTATTGATAATTGTTATGTTTCTTAATGAATTGACTCTTAACATTATGAAATTTCCCTCTTTACCTGGTAGTACTCCTTGTCCTGAAGTTGGCTTTGTCTGATATTAATATTCATATGCACTCTACTTTTCTCATGATTAATGTTTGCATGTAATATCTATTTTCTTTCCTTTTACTTTTAAATGATTTCTTTATATTTTAAGTGCATCTCTTGTAAATGGCATATCCAGTCCGACAATCTGTCTTTTAATTGTAGTGTTTACACCATTTACATTTAATGTAATTATTGTCATGGTTGAATTTAAGTTTTCTATTTTGCTCTTTGCTGGTTTTTTTTCCTCCTTCATTTCTCCTTTTCTGACTTCTGTTGGATTAATTGAATCATTTTTAATATTTTGTTTTCTTATCTCTATTGATTTATTAGATTTACCTATTTATTTCTTTTTGTGTTTGCTCTGGGGTTTACAGTATACATCTTTAACATCACAGTTTGCTTTCACATATTATACCATGTTATGCATAATGTAAAAACAATGTACTTTTTTCTTCCTCTCATTTTTTAAATTGTTTTCTACATATGTTTTAACTTTTTATTTTATAATAGTCATGTAGAATCATAAAGGTTTGCAAAAACTGTACATAGAGTCCCATGTACCCTTAACTCAGTGTCATGGATTGAATTGTGTCCCCAAAAAGTATGTCAACTTGGTTAGTCCATGATTTTCAGTATTGTATTGTTGTCCTCCATTTGGTGATTATAATTTTATGTTAAAGAGGTTTAGGGTGGGATTGTAACACCCTTTCTAAGGTCACATCCCTCATCCATTGTAAAGGGAGTTTCCCTGGAGCGTGGCCTGCACCACCTTTTATCTTACAAGAGATGAAAGGGAAGCAAGTAGAGAGTGGGGGCCTCATACCATCAAGAGCAGAGCACATCCTTTGGACCTGTGGTTCCTGTGCTGAGAAGCTCCTAGTCCAGGGGAAGATTTATGACAAGGGCCTTCCTCCAGAGCCGACAGACAAAGTCTTCCCCTGGAGCTGATGCCCTGAATTTGGACTTCTAACCTACTAGACTGTGAGAGAATAAATTTCTCTTTGTTAAAGCCATCCACTTGTGGTGTTTCTGTTATAGCAGCACTAGATAACTAAGACACTCCGCTTGCCCTAAAGGTGGCATCTTAGATAATTGTAGTACAGTATCAAAACCAGGAAGTTGACTTTGGTACAGTACTGTTAACTAGACTACAGACCTTATTCATTTCTCACCATTTTTACGTACGTTCATGTGTGTGTCTATGTGTGTGCAGTTTGTGTGTACGTGTGTGCAGTTCTGTGCAGTCTTATCCCCTGTATAGATTTGTGTGTAACCACTACCACAGTCGAGATACAGAACTGTCTAGTCACCACAAAAGTGCTTCCTTCTGTTGTCTCTTCATACTCACACTCCCCCTAACCATCATCCCTGTCCCCTGGCAACCGCTGATCTGTTCTCCATTTCTATACTTTTGTCAGTTTGAGAATGTTATGTAAGTGGAAGCGTACAGTATGTAACCTTTTGATGTTATGTATGTGTTTTAAAACCCTGTGCTCAGCTGCTAACTAGAAGGTCAACAGTTCAAATCCGCCAGCTGCTCCTTGGAAATCTTAAAGGGCAGTTCTACTCTGTTCTGTTGGGTCACTGTGAGTTGGAATCGACTCACTGGCAGTGGGTTTGGTTTTGGTTTGGAATATGTTATTATTTTTTACTTTACACAAGGGGTTGGCAAACTTTCTGTGAAGGACCAGATGGAGTAAATATTTAAGGCTTTGAGTGCCCCCTGTGGTCTCTGTCACAGTGACTCAATCAGTTTTCATGCAAAAGTGGCTATGAACAGTATGTAAATGAATGTCACTGTATTCCAGTAAAACTTCATGTAATTTTCCCATTGTAATGAAATTCAAATTTTATATAATTTTTCGGTGTCACAAAATATTCTTCTGATCTTTTTCAGTGATTTAGGTAAGTGAGAACTAATTTTAGCCTGGCAGACTGTATAAAAACAATGGGTGGACTGGATTTGGCCCGTGGATTCTATATAGCTTGCTGATCCCTACTTGAAATGGGTAGTTTTCTCTTAAAGAAGTTAATAAATGACAAAAAGGTTTGCATGTACACCGTTCCAGTGCTCTTTAGTCCTTTGTATGGATCCCAGTTTCTGTCTCATGTCATTTTTCTTCACCCTGAAGAACTTGCTTTGACGTTTCTTGTGGTGCAGGTTCTAATCTTCTGAGTTTTGTTTTGTTTTTGTTTTTGTTTAAATGTCTTTATTTCTCCTTTATTTTTTGAGGTATAGTTTTGCTGGGTATAGAATTTTGGGTCAATAGTTTTTGTTTTCTTCTTTCAGCATCTTAAAGGTGTCATGACATTGCCTTCTGGCTCATGCTGTGTCTGACGAGATGACAGTGGTCTTTACTGTTGTTCCATATGTAATGCATCTCTTTTTCCTCTGGCTGTATTTTTTTTTTCTTTAGCACTGGTTTTCAGCAGTTTGATTAAGACGTGCTTTGGAGTAGTATACTTTGTGTTTACCCTGCTTGTGATTGTGGAGCTTCTGGGATCTGTGGGTTTTTACTTTCTATCCAATGTGAGAAAACTTTGAGGATTGTTTCATCAAGTATTTTTCTTTGCCTTAATCTTTTTCACTGCTCCCCTGGGCCTGCAGTTGCATGTATGGTATACAACTTTGTAACTCCCTCAGGTTGATGAGGCTTTTTCTAAGCGCTTTTCCCTCTGTGCTTCAATTTGGATAGTTTCTATTGCCCTGTTTTCAAGTTTACTGATCTATCCTTCGACAGTGTCTAATCTCCCCTTGACCTCATCCAGTGAAGTTGTTGTTTCAGATACTGTATTTTCAGCTGTTCTTTTTTGTATCTCCCGTCTCTTTTTTTCCTGTCTTCCTTTTCCTTCTTTTAAATCCTCAAGTATATTAATAATAGCTGTTTTGTAGTCCTCATCTGCTAGTTCCAACATCTCTGTCATGTCTGGATCTGCGTCCATTGTTGACTTTTTTCTTGATAATAGGTTCACATATTTTTGCTTATCTTATGTCTAGTGTTTTTTGATTGTCTGTTGGAACATTTTGAATAGCATGAATTACTACAGGTGGGTGGCTTTAAAGAACAGGAATTTATTTTCTCACAGTTTGGAGGCCAGAAGTCCAAATTCAGGCTGTGGCTGTAGGGGGAGATCCTTCCCTGTCTCATTCAGCTTCTAGTAGCTGCCAGCAATCCTGAGATTCCTGCGTTTCTGGATGCATCTGCCTCCAACGTCAGATAGATGCTGTACTCCCACTGTGTGTGTACTCTGCATCTTTGTGTCTGTGCTGCTCTTTACAGAATTCAGAAGTGATTAGATTTAGGATCCACCCTACACTGGTATGACCTCAACTGATTGGTTACCCTACTGATTACACTGCATTGTGGAAGATGATCACATTAGATTAGATTAGATTACATCCACGGGTATTCCAGCGTGAGTCGATTCTGACTCATGGCGACACTATAGGGAGGGACACAATTCAGTCCATAGCACAGGGTGATGTTTTGTTTTTGAAATGTATTACAAAAAAGAGTGTTTGGGTAGTTTTTCTATTTTTAATGGCTAAGGCCACACACAATTATAGATTAAACTAGCAGTATAAGAATGTCTCAGAAGCGAGGATGATGAGACTTTGTCTCACGTGCTTTGGACATGTTATCAGAAGGGACCAGTCCCTGGAGAAGGACATCATTCTTGGTAAATAGAGGGTCAGTGAAAAAGAGGAAGACCCTCAATGAGATGAATTGACACAGTGACTGCAACAGTGGGCTCAAACATAGCAGGAATCGTTCAGGAATGGTGCGGGACCAGACAGCGTTTAGTTCTGTCATTCATGGGGTCACTGTGAGTTGGAACCAACTTGATGGCACTTACCAACAACAACATAAAAGTATTACAGAAGCATAAGGACAAATATATTTTTTCAAGGACTGGAGTATCGTTACATTGTAAAATTACAATAAATAGGAGGTTACAATGAACATGGCTTTTTCTGGTTGTCTCTCTCCATCCCATATGTACTCTTAGCAAATCAGCATCTTCTCCCAATTATCGGGGAGTTTTCAACACCCTGGGGAATTGGTGTGTTTGTATAATCTAGTCAGAGATCTGATGAGGGAGAGGCTGGAAATAGAGATAGTTCTACGACTTTCTCCCAGGGGAAAAAGTCCTAGTTATAAAGAGAAGATTTTGCCAAATGGAATACTGTGTCCTTTGGGGATAGCAAAAGCAAATTTGATTACATTCTTTTTCCATTTTGCATATAGAAGTAGACAGTAAAACTAGCAAAGAATTTTTACTCTAGTTTCACTCAAGTAGATTATTTATTTTAATTATTATTGAAATACATAATTTAAAAAATATGAACTATGCTTAATATAGTTTTGAACTGCTACTTAATTTCAGTTTTTTGAATAGTGATGTCAGAATAACTGTTTTTTACTCTTTTCAGGGCCCCTGAAATAAGATTTGTCTAGGTAATATTGCAGAGCCCTGGTGGCACAGTGGTTAAAGAGCTCAGCTGCTAACCAAAAGGTCAGCAGTTAGAACCAACCAGCTGCTCTGTGGGAGAAAGATGTGGCAGGCAGCTTCCGTAAAGATTACAGCCTTGGAAACCCTATAGGGCAGTTCTACTGTCCTGTAGGGTTGCTATGAGTCAAAATCGACCCAACAGCAACGGGTGGTGGTGGTGATGGTGGCGCATTAGTTAAGAGCTCGGCTGCTAACTAAAAGGTCAGCAGTTTGAAACCACCAGCCACTCCTTGGAAACCCTGTGGGGCAGTTCTCCTCATGTCCTCATGTAGGGTGGCTGTGAGTCAGAATCGACTGGACAGCCACGGGTTTGGTTTGGTTTTTTAGGCAATATCTTATTTTTGTTTCTTTGAATCTGTTGTGCTTGCTATTTGAGGAGAAGTGAACTCTAAGCCCAGCAAACGGAAAGTTTCAATGAGAAAATCAGCCTTTTCTTCCAGGAATTGCAGGACTCAATTTCCTCTTCTCTTTTCTTGATATATAAGGCATTTTAAAAGAAACTTGTTTCATTTTAGTTTAGACAAAGCAAATTATTGTAGACATTGCTGCCATGGCTTCAGATTAAAATTTCTAAATTGATGTGATGCCCAAGAGAATCTCCTAAACTTTAGGATTTTCCAGTAAAATGCGGGGTTTTTATTTGTTTGTTTTAAGAGGATGTCTTAGATATTGCTTTGCATCTACCTCTGGTTTTTGGAAGGAACAGTGGGTTGTAACTGTGTCTGTAAGGCTGAAGTGAAAAACACTGTCATCAGACTGTCTGGATTTGGAGAAACTCATCACCCAGACTGCCAGCTGGTTCTTTGTTGGTGTCAGCAGTGTTTCTAGCCACTGTGTGCTGGCACTCATCCTCTGAGAGAAGGAAACGAGGCAGACTGATGGTCTCCTGCTGAGCTGTCACCACGTGAGATTAGAACAGGAGCCTGGGGGACGGACCGCTGCTCACCGTTCAGGCTCAGAGCTGCCTCCACCTTTACTCGAAGAAATGCTGGCTTTTAAAAGCTCTTTTCTTTTGTTACCCAGCTCTTTTCCTGTATTCTTTCCTGGAATTTGACACAAGCCAGATGGAATTTGATTTAGGCAGTGAAGTGAGAACTTGCTGCTGGTCTACTTGGAGCTGAGCAAGCCCCAGCCCAGTGGCTGTGCACTCACTGATCGCTTTCTCTCTGCAGACGGCGCCCACAGCCTGGCCAGGGAGGTGAAGGAGTGGTTCGTCTATGCCGGGAACCCGCTGAAGCACCCGGACCTTGTCAGGCCGCTGCCGATGAGTGTCCCAGGTATTCTGTGAATGTGCGTCCTGAGCTGCGCCGTGTGACGGTCCTGGGTCTGAGAAAGGCCAGAGTTGGTCTGCTTGCCTTAGCGGTTGTTTTCCTGAAAGTGTGTTTCTGAGAAGTGGCAGACACTTGTGACTGTCTTAGGACAGCATCTCTAACCCTGTCTCAAGTCCTATTACCAGGGGGCTGTTTTTTGTTGTTGTTTTTGCTAGTTATCTTTAGTATTTTCTTTTTCTTGAGAAAAATGATTTTTTTCTCCCCAAAATAAATAATGGAGTTTTTTTTTTTTGTGTGGAGGGAACACTTCAGCGTTTCCAGAAATGCAGTGGCTTTGCTGAGTTGTTTTGTATCTGATGGTAGCTAAACAAGATCTGTGTCCTGAGCAGATGGGGCACGTCCCCTACCCCACCACTCTGACCTCGGGGGGTGTCCCATGCCCCCACCCAGACCCTGACTGCGTGTTAACTCCCCAGGAGCTACAGAAAGGTGCAGCTGCCACCCACGCGGGAGACCTGTCTCCGGCTGCAGGTTCACCTGCTGGCTCGGCTCAGAGTCGGCCTCTCTGCTGCTGAGCACAGAGAAGAGAGTCGTGTTGTCATCAGGCCCCCAGCCTGTGCTTTGTCTTCTCAGCCGTCTTAATAGATGAGTGCGGCTTGGCTTTTCTTTTCTGATGTAATCTAGAAGTAGAACACCAAACACTGTATTCTGGAAGTTCCTGTCTGTTTAGTGGTTTCGGGGACGTGCTTTCTGGGGCTCCGGGCCCACAGACCTCCTGCACTGAGCCTCCTAGGTGTCAGTTTGAGACGCAGCCTCAGCCCTGCCGTGCGCCGGCAAGCAGGTCCCCTGGACCCGGAGCCAGGAGGAGGGGTGTTACCATCTCTGCCTCTGAAAGTCCTGATTTGGGGATGGGAGAGCGAACGGAAGGGTCTGTGGTAGCACTGCAGCCACACGCTCTTGTCTCTGCATCCCAGAAAGCACAGGAAGCATCTTAGTGAGGCAGCTGCAGCACAGGGACAAGCCCTTGGCCTTTTTATTTCTTTTTTATGTTTATTTTGTTAAGCCAGGAAGTTATGTTCCATGTAGTTTGAAGCCTAAAGCATAGCAGGAAGGGAAGAGATTTGAGCCCTGGTGGTTCAGTGGTTAAGCATTCAGCTGCTAACCAAAAGGTTGGCAGTTCTGATCCACCTTGGAAACCCTATGGGGCAGTTCTGCTCTGTCCTGTAGGGTCACTAGGAGTCAGAACAGACTCCACGGCGATGGGCGCTGTGTTTCTAACAGCGCGCTCTGGCTTTTCCTTTAGGAGGAACTCCTAGCTTGAAGGTGCTGTGGCTGACCCAGGGGCCAGACGTGCAGGCCCGGCGCTTTGATGTGCTCCTGGCCTGCTTCAACCTCTCCTCCATGCGGGAGGACCTGCAAGCCGTTGAGGGCCCGCTCAGGGCGCTGTGCTGCCTCCTTATCTACCTCTTTGTGCAGGTAATGTCAGCGCTGCTGCCTCTGCCCCGCCTTCCCCCAGGGCTGAGCTGTCGGCCGCGTAGCCCCTGGCGATGCTCTAAGTGAAAGAGATTCATCCTGTGGTGAAGTCAGTGCCTGCTGCATCCCATGTAGAGATCTGTAACTGAAGCGAAGAACTACAGGACTAAGAATCACGGTAGATGACTGCCAGTAAGAATCGGCACAAAGCGGATTGGTTCCTGGGAGGCACAGGTCAAATGTGCCTCCACTAATTCTTTGGAAAAACAGCTTGGGGAGGTGCCCGAGTTGTTCCCCGCCCTGGGAGGCGTGTTACTTGTGCCCGGGGGAGGAGCCAGTCTCTGCCTTACTTTTGTACAAGACCTGAGTCGATGATGTCTCCTGGGTAGTTGAGGATTGGTGGGGCTCCGTCTGGTGATGGAGGCCCCACCCTGTAACTGACAAGGACTAGCATAGGTCAAGGGCCAAACCAGAGTTTTCTGGGGCTTCCTGGAGCCAGGAGGGGAGCACATCCTTTGGGATGTGGAGGCCCTGCACTTAAAACCCTCTGAGACCCAGTGAGAGAAAGCTGCAGCCGAGAGAGCAGCTGGCCAAGAGCTGGGCCGGCCAGCTGAGGGAGTGGTGCTGAAAGGGAGGGATGTGCTGGCCACTTCAGGGATCCCTGCAGACCTCACCCATGTGCTTCCTGACCTGATCCCGAGTTGCTGCTGTTACTTCCAGGTGGATCCTGACTCCGAGTTGTAGCCTGTTACTTCCCCCATAAACCACGTTAGCTGTGAGTGTGTCTGTGAGTTCTGTGTGGCCATTGCAGTGAATCGTCAAACCTAGTAGGAAGGGAGTGCCACGGGATGCCTGGTGTCAGAAATATGGGGAAGTCGGAAAGTGGACGTCTGTTTGATCTGCTTAATGGGAACCAGCTTTGTGCTGATTCTGACTGACACAGTTAGCCCTCATGATTCTTACTCCTGAAGCTATTCATGACCGTTGAGTTTTCCACAGCCAGCATTCCTGCATTCTCCTCTCTCCCTCCCAGGTAGACACACTTGGCCTGGAGGATTTGCAAGCTCTTATTGCACAGGCGCTGTGCCTCCAAGGGAAGTCGACGGCACAACTGGTGGACTTGCAGGTACAGACAGTCTGGCTTGGGACCCTGGTGCTAGGGAGAGCCTGGGGACCATGCTCAGCCCTTCCCACGCCCTGTTCCTGGGGTGTTAGCATTTCTCAGGGAAGATCACAAGGCAGGTGGGGCTGAGGTCGTTCCGTGGTATAGTGGCTGCTTCATCTCCTGGGGTCAGTGTGCAGCTGAGTTGGAACCCCGTTAGGCCGGAGAAGTAATGGTTTACACTGATTCCCAGGTGCGAGGCCATCCCCATCTTACAGCTGCCAGCAGGATGGCTGAAGGCCCCTTCTGAGAAATGTGCGGCTCTCAGTGCTGTCCTGGTACTCTGATGATGTGGAGAGAATAGTTCACAGGATCCTTCCTAACCTTACTAACTTCATGACACCAGAACCCTTGCTGGTATTGGTGATAGGCCTGTCAACCCGTTATCCCCCCCATTGTGTCTGTGTGTCTACCTCAGCCTCACCGGTTACCGGGAGGTGGGGCATCAGGTCTCCGTGCGTCTCCTCTAGGGCTCTGCCTACAGAGGGTGCCCAACAGCTGATATCTGAGAAAGGAGGGGCGCCCTCTGTCTGGGGCCGTGTCCTATGTCGTATCTATTCAGACATCCTTCTGTGAAGCAGGGCTGTTCATGGTGGTTCGTTCCCTCCTTCTAACTTCACTGGTGCCCAGCACAGCTAAACGTGTGACCCTTCCCCTCCTTCCCTCTCAGGCCTAACAGATCATGCTGGGCAGGCTCAAGTCTCAGCTAGTCTCAGGGCTTTGCTCTGTAAATGCCCTTTGACGACGCTCACAAATTTCTCCATGGCTTTATTGATTGATTGAGTTTTTACATGTCTTTCCAATGGAAAAAACAAGTAAGTTTCATTGATAAATGACGTTTTAATCTAATCGCAGACCTCTTACATACTGGGTTTAATCCATAACTAATTCTCATAGCTATTGAAGTCAGTGAACAATAACAGATTTTTTGCTTTTGTACTAGCAATTTCATCATATCATTTTCAAATAAAGCTATTTTTAAAAGTGTTTTTTTTTTTCCCTGTTAGTCAAAACAAATTTCAGAAGGCGCCCTGCTGGGTCATGGCTGAGGTCCTTGTACCAAAGTTGCAAGTGTAATTCTGCAAATCCCAAGGTGTGGCTCAGAGTGGACAGTGTCAGCAAAAAGATGTGTGAAGGAGCATAAAAAAAATAGGAAGCATGGGCTGCAGCAGGGAGACAGTAGAGGCATAGGCAGGAAGGAGACTCAGGAAGGAGACTCAGACAGGAAGGAGAGCAGTTGGGAGAGAATAGAGATGGACAGGAAGGAGCTCTGGGACAAAGGGACAGGTGCGTGCTCGATGCCCACTTTTGGGGCCTGAAGGCTAACTGGCCGCATTCCCACCGGCTGCTTGGGCCATGGTGTGTGGCTGCCATTTGGACAGACAGTGCCCTCTGCTTTTGCCTCTGTATCTGGTGACTACATACAAAGTTTCTCTTGGCCTTGATTTCTGGCACCTAGGGAGATCTTGGGACATTTGTCTCAGAAGCAATCGGGGCAGATTCACCTCTGCAATTAAGTGAGGAGGGGTTAGTCTCTGAGGCAGGGAAGGGGTGAGGCATTTCACCAAAAAGTTCCTAGAGAGAGGTCTTTGGCTGCTGTTCTGGACCCTCAGAGCCCTTCCTGGTCGGTAAACTGTTCTTTGAAAGTGAGAGCATTACCTTGGCAAAGCCTTTTAAGAAGCACTTTGTGACAGTCTGTCTCCAGTCAGGGTGCTTCCTAAGGGGACACACACATCCCACAGCAGGTGGCTCTAGTGGATGCAAACTTGTGGCCTCTAGACTCCTTACCAGTCTGCCTCACACCAGGGTTAGACTCAGTATCTCTATGCTCCATCTTCCATCAGCTTCCTGTAGTCCACATAGAGGTCATACGTCCAGCCTGGCCCTTAAGGCCCTCTGAAATTCAACTCTGGTTTATTTTTATAAAAATAAGGCTTATCCCAGTATCCCCCTTAGCTAGGCGTGCTCCCCCTCGCCTGGGGGAACTGCTTCTCTCACCTACCTCTGTCCTTTCCACTTTCCTAGACCTCCAAGACTGCAATATCCCCCCTCTTTGTTGTTGCTGTTAGGTGCGGTTTAGCCAGTTCTAACTCATAGCAACCCTGTGTACAACAAAACAAAACACTGCCTGGTCCTGAGCCATCCTCAGTCATTATGCTTGAGCTTATTGTTATAGCCAGTGTGTCAGTCCACCTCCTTGAGGGTCTTCCTCTTTTTTGCTGTCCCTCTACTTTACCAAGCATGATGTCCTTCTCGAGGGACTGACCTCTCCTGATAACATGTTGAAAGTATGTGAGACGTAGTCTCGACACCCACGCTTCCGAGGAGCATTCTGGCTGTACTTCTTCCAAGACAAATTTGTTTGTTCTTCTGGCAGTCCATAGTATGTTCCATATTCTTTGCCAGCACCATAATTTAAAGGCATCAATTCTTCTTCGGTCTACCTTATTCGTTGTTCAGGTTTCGCGTGCGTATGAAGCGATTGAAAAGTACCATGGCTTGGGTCAGGCGCAGCTTAGTCCTCAAGGTGACATCTTTGCTTTGTAACACTTTAAAGAGGTCTTTTGTAGCAGATTTGCCCAATGCAATGGGTCTTTTGATTTCTTGACTGCTGCTTCCATGGGCGTTGATTGTGGATCCAAGTAAAATGAAATCCTTGACAACTTCAAGCCTTTCTCCATTTATCATGATGTTGTTTACTGGTCCAGTTGTGAGGATTTTTGTTTTCTTTATGTTGAGGTGAAATCCATACAGAAGGCTGTGGTCTTTGATCTTCATCAGTAAGTGCTTCAAGTCCTCTTCACTTTCAGCAAGCAAGGTTGTACCATCTGCATAACACAGGTTGTTAATGATTCTTCCTTCAATCTTGGTGCCTCGTTCTTCATATAGTCCAGCTTCTCAGATTATTTGCTCAGCATACAGATTGAATAAGTGTGGTGAAAGAATACAACCCTGATGCACACCTTTCCTGTCTTTAAACCATGCAATATTCCCTTGTTCTATCCGAACGACTGCCTCGTGGTCTACGTACAGGTTCCCCAGGAGCACAATTAAGTGCTCTGGAATTCCCATTCTTCTTAGTGTTATCCATAATTTGTTATGATCCACACAGTCGAATGCCTTTGCATAGTCAATAAAACACAGGTAAACATCTTTCTGGTATTCTCTGCTTTCAGCCAAGATCCATCTGACATCAGCAATGATATATATCCCTTGTTCCATGTCCTCTTCTGAATATTTTGGAATTTCTGGCAGTTCCTTCGATGTACTGCTGCAGCTGCTTTTGAATGATCTTCAACAAAATTTTACTTGTTTGTGATATTAATGATATTTTCGATAATTTCTGCATTCTGTTGAATCATCTTTCTTTGGAATGGGCACAAATACGGATGTCTTCCAGTTGGTTGGACAGGTGGCTGTCTTCCAAATTTCTTGGCATAGACAAGTGAGCACCTCCAGCACTGCATCCATTTATTAAAACATCTTAATTGGTATTCCGTCAATTCCTGGAGCCTTGTTTCTCACCAGTGCCTTCAGTGCAGCTTGGACGTTTTCCTTCAATACCATTGGTTCTTGATCATATGCTACCTCCTCAAATGGTTGCACATCAACCGGTTCTTTTTGGTACAGTGTCTCTGTGTATTCCTTCCATCTTCTTTTGATGCCTTCTGCGTCATTCAGTATTTTCCCCATGGAAACCTTCAGTATTGCAACTTGAGGCTTGAATTTTTTCTTCCGTTCTTTCAGCTTGAGAAACGCCCACCATGTTCTTCCCTTTTGGTTTTCTAACTCCAGGTCTTTGTACATTTCATTATAATACTTTACTTTTGTCTTCTTGAACTGCCTTTTGAAATCTGTTCAGCTCTTTTACTTCATCATTTCTTACGTTCGCTTTAGCTATTTCACATTCAAGAGCAAGTTTCAGAGTCTTCTGACATCCATTTTTGTTTTTTCTTTCTTTCCTGTCTTTTTAATAACCTTTTGCTTTTTTCATGTATGATCTCCTTGATGGCATTCCACAGCTTGTGCGGTCTTCAGCCATTGATGTTCAGTGCGTCAAATCTAGAGGTAATCTCTAAATTCAGGTGGGATATACTCAAGGTCACAATTTGATAGTCGTGGTCTTGTCCTAATTTTCTTCAGCTTCAGCTTGAACTTGCATATGAGCAGTTGATGGTCTGTTCTACAGTCGATCCCTGGCCTTGTTCTGCCTGACGATACTGAGTTTCTCCATTGTCTCTTTCCACAGATACAGTCGATTTGATTATCATGTATTCTGTCTGGTGAGGTTCACATGTATAGTCGCTGTTTGTGGTGTTGAAAAAAGATATTTGCAGTGAAGAAGTTGGTCTTGCAAAATTTTATTACGTGACCTCCAGCATAGCTTCTGTCACCAAGGCCGTATTTTCCAACTACCGATCCTTCTTCGTTTTCAACTTTCGCACTCCAGTCACCATTATTTATCAATGCATCCTGATTGCACGTTCGATCAATTTCAGACTCCAGCTGTTGGTAAAAATCTTCAGTTTCTTAATCTTTGGTCTTTAGTGGTTGGTGCGTAAATTGTAATAGTAGTTGTATTAACTTGCCTTCCTTGAAGGTGTATGGGTATTATCCTATCATTGACAGCATTGTACTTGAGCATACATCTTGAAACGTTCGAGAGCTGCCTCCTCAAAGGGAGAGTTGACCTTAGTGATGTGGATGGAGTAAAGCTTTCAGGACCTTCATTTGCTGAAGTGGCACAACTCGAAATGAGAAGAAACAGCTACAAGCATCCATTAATAATCGGAATGTGGAATTATGAATCTAGGAAATTTGAAAGTCATCAAATGGAATGCATAAAGTTCAATATCCTAGGCATTTAGTGAGGTGAAATGTACTGATACTGGCCATTTTGAATCAGACAATCATATGGTCTACTATTCTGGGAATGACAAATTGAAGAGGAATGGTGTGCATTCATCGGTAAAAAGAACATTTCAAGATCTATCCTGAAGTACAGCGCTGTCAGTGATAGGATAATATCCATACATGCCTCTTTAAGCCTTCTTAAAAGGGAGATTTTCCTTTCTATAAATGCCTGTAATTGTTCCTTGTTAAGTTCACGTGACAATTAAACATAAAGGCCAGTCACACCTTTTATGAAGTTGCTGGATTTGCATTAGAGCCTCTTGTTGTTAACTTTACCTTCTTAGCATTTGTCGTGGTTGTTCTTACACTTCTCTTGAGTACCTGCCACACTGTGTCTTGCTGTTTTGATGCTTCTCTTGAGTACCTGCCACACTGTGTCTTGCTGTTTATGTTACTCTGGCGCTTCTCTTGAGTACCTGCCACACTGTCTTGCTGTTTATGTTACTCTGATGCTTCTCTTGAGTACCTGCCACACTGTGTCTTACTGTTCATGTTACTCTGATGCTTCTCTTGAACACTTGCCCCACTGGTCTTGCCATTCATGTTGCAGCAGTCAAGATATTAAACAGTGTGTTGCATTGGGAAAATCTGTTACAAAAGATCTCTCTAAAGTTTTAAAAAGCAAAGATGCCACTTTAATGACTAAGGTGCGCCTGACCCAAGCCATGGTCTTCTCAGTTGCCTCATATGCATGTGAAAGCTGGTCAGGGAAAAAGGAAGGTAGAAGAAAAATGGATGCATTTGGATTGTGGTGTTGGCAAAGAATATTGAATGTACTGTCAACTGCCAGAAGAACAAACAAATCAGTCTTAGAGAAAATACAACCAGAGTGCTCCTTAGAAACGAGGATGGCAAGACTTTGGCTCACTTTGGACACATCTTCAAGAAAGAAGAGTTGCTAGAAAAGGACATCACATTTGGTAAATTAGAGGGTCAGTGAAAACAAGGAAAACCCTCCATGAGATGGATTGACACAGTAGTTTTCAGTAATGGACTCAAACGTACCAACGATCGTGAGGATGACACAGGACCAGGCAGTGTTTCATTCTGTTGGACATAAGGTCACCATGAGTCAGAGCCACCTTGGTGGCAACTGGCAGCAACGTAACATTCTGGATTCGCCCCTTTTTTTAAATTTACTCATCACTTGATGGGCATCTGGGTTATTAACAGTTTTTGGCCATTGTGAACAGTGTTGCTGTGAACGTCATGCACAAGTTTTTGTGTAGATGTGCTTACAGAGTTTTCTTAAATATGTGGACCTTAAGTCACTCCTCAGGTGTTTAGAACTACAGCCTTTCTGTTTTTTTAAAAGTAGTTTTGCCACGATAAGCAACATCTTAATTGAGAATTGCATAAAAAATATTTTGAAGAAAAAATACCCACCTCAGAATGCGGAAGGAAAAAACCAGATTCTCCAGAAAAGATCAGCAGAGCATGAAGATGCTTCCGATCATCAGAAGTCACCAGATGAAGCCTAGGGGCCAAGCTTACTGGACGTTCTGGAATAAATGATCGGCTGGAGCCCACCAAAGGTGAAAAATCTGTGCATATCAAGGCTTGAGAAGAGAACACAGAAGGCTGGAGAGAGTGGACTGTTGAGAAATAAGCGATACCACTCGCTGCCTGAAAGGTTAGTGTCAGGCTGCCAAAACCGCTGCCCAGCCTGGGCTCTGTGGAGGCCCAGAAGGTGCTGCCGCCTCTCAGAACGTGTGTGGAAGGAAGGAGCCCACCAGGGGCAAACTGATGCAGCGCGAACACGCATCCCTTCATCTGTCCTCGGCACCTTTCCAGTGTTGAAGTGCTCAGTTTATGAGAAACCCAGCGTCATGAGTCAGGGAATTAAAAAGAGTAGGAGCAGCTGGAGGGGAGAGGTCCCGGTGGGCGTGTCTGCCTTGCCCACCCCCCATCTTCTCTACTCTCTCGCTTGCCTTCAGATGGGTTCTCTCTCGGCAGACCCAGACCTGCCTCAGCCTGTGCAGAGATCTCCCTCAGCAGTTTTGGGGAGAGAGAGTGTGCTGGTCTTCAACGGCCCTGGCAAACTTCCCAGGAAAAGTGCTTCTCCCAGACTAGATACGTCTGCATTCCTGGAGCAACTATTAACTGTGGACACAGAGATGGCTCTTTGACTAGCCCTGGGTTATGTGCCCACCCCCGGAGGGGGAGGACAGCACTCTGGGGATGGAATGGGGTCACAGTGGAGCAGGGCTGATGCATCCCCATAGAGAGAAGTGCCTGGCAGCAGAGAAGCATCCCGTGCAGCTGCCTGGAACTAGTATGGTGCCAGGAGAGCATCCTAGGGCCCCTGGGCTTCCAGGGAAATGCTCCATCCATCAGGGGCAGCACTGTTCATCTGTCCAAGTGGGATTGGGGTGAATCTTATTTTCTTTCTGTTGCTTGTTCTCATCTTCTTATTTTCCTATAACGCACTTGTATTAGTTGCATAATACACAGAATTAAAATGACGAAGAAGACAGCACGGAGCAAAAAACACAGCCCGTGTGTACGTGTGTACGGTGTGTGGTGTGATGTGTATGTGGTGTGTGCACATATGTGTATGGTGTGCGGTGTGATGTGTGCTCACGTGTGTGGTGCAGTATGGTGTGTGCAAACGTGTGTATGGTGTGTGCACACGTGTATGGTGTATGATGTGTACGTGGTGTGTGCACACATATATGGTGTGCAGTACGATGTGTATGTGGTGTGTGCGCGTGTGTCTCGTGTGCGTGGTATTTGCGCATGTGTGTATGGTGTTGCAGTGTGGTGTGTGCGTGGTATGTGTGCATGTGGTGTGTGCATAGTGTGTACACACGTATGGCGTGTCCGGTGTGTGCGCGTACATGTGTATGGCGTGTGGTGTGTATATGGTGTGCATGTGTGTATGGTGTGTGTACGTGTGCGTGCACTTGTGTGGTATACGTATGGTGTGTGTGCATGCATGTGTATGTTCTGCGATATGGTGTGTGCATGGTTTGTGTGTGTATAAAAATTAACTAAGAAGCTACTGTGGAGTCGGGCTTTTTGTCGACATCTTAACTCCAGTTCTCAACAGCTAAACTTTGGAAACTGAGGTTCAGAAGTAATTTGCCTAAAGCTAGAAATGTTGAAGTCATAATTCCAGCCTGGGCTCTGAAATCCCTGTGTGCACTGCTTTCTTTATGTCAGGGCATGCCTGTTACGAGGCATCATCCAGTGAGAGGCCCTTCTTTCTGAGTGGGTCCCCAGGTGGCAGTGCCTGTGTCCACCTGGGGTGCTCAGGAGGAGGTGGGCAGGGGCTTCAGTCCGTTTCTGGAGCTGTGGGCGGGTAGGAACTGGCGGGGGTTCAGTCTTTCTGGAGCTGTAGGCAGGTGGGGGCTGGTGGGGTTCCAGTCTCTTTCTGGAGCTGTGGGCAGGTGAGGGCTGGCGGGGGTCCAGTGTCTTTCTGGAGCTGTGGGCAGGTGGGGGCCAGCGGGGGTCCAGTCTCTTTCTGGAGCTGTGGGCAGGTGGAGGCTGGCGGGTGGGTCCCGGTGTGTTGGGTGAGCCCGAGAGAGGTCTGGGACAGAGACCAGAGGGCAGTGGCTGATGCAGTGAGAGAGTACAGAGTGAAGACAGGAGCAGAAGGAAGGAGACCAGAAGGGGCTACGCAGGGAGAAGGGGACAGAGACCCTGGTGCCTCACGAGAGGAGAAGAGTGGCCCTGTGTACCACTGCTGCCGGAGGTACAGCTGGGCAACCCAGACCCCTTGCTGGTGTGTTTCCACCACGTGTCCATCCGCACGGGCTGTGGGTTGGGGAGATGGCAGCGAGGCAGGTCTCCAGAGCTGGGCCTGAGGCAGGAACGACGAAGCTGGGTGCCGCCCTGTGGCTCTCCCTGTTGGCCGGCACCTCCTCCCCAGCTGCAGCTTCTTCCTGAGCCCCTGTGCCCTCCTCCACCCGAGGGCCCTCGCTGTCATCTAAAGTGGAGGGTTTGCTCTGCCATGTGTTTCCCGTCCATCCGTCCCAAGCCCAGGCTTACGCGACACTGAAATCCAAGATCAGCGTGGAAAGCTGCCTGCACCCCGTGGCCCTATCCTCCTCAAGAACCGTGGGGTCCAAATTGGGTTCTGGATCTGGCACAGGGTTCTCCTGTCGGGGTCACAGCACTCCGGGAGCATTGAAAGTGTGGCTCTCCAGCAAATAAAGATTTCTTTCTGGAACGAAGAACATCAGAACCATGGAGTAAGATGATCAAGAGAATAGGTGAGGGGCTCTCTCCCTCATAGAGGTGCCATCTCAGGCAGACACAGCGCAGTTAACGACCGTCAGCCCTGATGCTATGTGGCCTCCACCCTCTTGAGTCATTTCTAACCTCCGTGAACAACTCGGTGAGGATTGAATGGCACTTGGGTGTCAGTGAAGCTGGGTCAGCTCCTGACTGTTGTTAACACACCTGCCTCACCAGTGTAAGGCTGGCCGTTTCCCATGGCCTGTGTCATCAGAACCCCTGCTCACTGATGTTGAAGAAGCTTCGTTTATGGCTGTTTTGTTTAAGTGTGTGCATACCTGGGATCAGGAGATTCCTCGTAAATAATGAGTCTCAGTGTGGAGCCTTCAGGACCAGACCAGGCTTCTCCAGCCACAGACCCAGTGTGTTTTGTTGTCTTGTTGACCATAAACAGTCAGTATTTATAGTGTCCCCTCCCTGTTTGGATTCCACCTACTTAGAGGACAGGTACCTTCTGAGCGGCATTGGAGGCTTTGTTTAGGTTGACCCAGGTTTGTTTCTTAAAGTGTCATTTTACATAAGTGCTAATAAACCAGGGTGAGCTAGCCGTCCTTAGCATATAAACACCACCCCCGGGCTGTTTACTGTTAAATATTGACTGTGGGCATTAGGGGCGTTAGGAACTGGTTCTTCCAGTTTGATGCCAGGAGCTGGTGGTACCTCTTGTCCTTCCTGTTCATCACCCAGAGCAGAGCCCACCTGGGCATTCATCCAAAGCCCTTTCAACCCTGTTTCCAAAACACAGGCTGCTTGTGTTTGTGGAGCCTCCCTGAGACCTGACCTGGGGTCTGGGTGCAGCCCTCTGCTTCTTAGGGTGTCCTGAAACCCCAGGCATTTTGGAGAAGGAAGGGGAATTGTGGGAAGAGGTCCAAATTTCTAACGCAGCCCCAGGTAGCTTAGATGAGCGGTTCTGTTGGATGAGTAATTTAGGGGTTGGCCTCGGTCACTGGGCCTTTCACAAGCCCCGGTTTTCACTGCGCTGTTCAGCCAATGTGGGCTGAGCCCTCCTTAACAGACTGGTTGAGGGGAAGTGTAATTTATCTCCTAAAACCATACATTGTAATTTAATGAAGCCATGAGACAAGCATTCTGGGAAATAAAAATTTTGTGACCGTGACACTTTCAGAGTAATATATTCTGTCTCCCAGACCTCAAGAAGCAAAAGAGGACACCATTAGGATTGTTGTTGCTCCTGGCTGTAAGCCTACGAGCTGGTTGCTTTTGGCGGTGGCTAGGTCATCAATGAAGAGCTGAGGGTCTCGGAAGCCCTAGCACCACCCCTGACATGTTTGTCTTTACCACACTGGTTTAGAGTCTGGGAAAGAAAGCCACAAATTCAGGAAATGTGGTTAATGTTTATGGTTTGCTGAAGTCTCACCTGGGATGGATCACGCCCTGGGTCACATCCCCTGAAGCTGAGTGGAGCAGAACCCCCCTGCCCTCCAGGCTCCTCTCCGCGTTAGGTGTGTCTGCCTTTCTGGACATGGTGATGTGTTTGCTTCTCTGGGGGGAGAGATGAGAGGGAGAGTCAGTGTCTCGTAAAGTTGTTTGTAAGTCAAGGTGAAAGTTTGACATTTAGTTCCCTTTAGCTTCTGAGCGAGCTGGAAGAGGCTGCTCTCTGGGAAGAGGGAGTGTGGGTGGCCCTCGATGCGGCTGGGCCCCGGGTGCAGGTGGGCCCCGGGTGAGAGTGGGTTTTCCAGCAGACTCAGTTCCAGCCTTGCCAGTGAGGCTCTGTTTCTTCCTGTTGCCGCTCCTGCTGGACCAATCCCATAGGGGCTGGCAAGTTCCGACTGGGCAGCAGAGTCTGAGGTTTTGCCTTCACTGAAAAATGTGTAACAAGTAACTGCATTCAGAGCATGTGCTAATTTCTGAGAACGAGCACTGTCTATCTTTAGGTGCAGTTTTTCCCAAGAGCAGGCTTTCTGGTTTCCAGTGTAAAACATAACTTATCTTTCCTCTCTTTGCACGTAGCTCCTGGTGGTGTGAAGCTTCTGTAAGAGGCTAGTGTCACCGTTGCCTCCCTGAGGGATTTTACCCTTCCCTGCAGCAGCCCGTGGTGTCTTGATCTCTCAGACAGAGCTCTCAGAGAACAGAGCTAGTGCACCTCTGTCTGTCCCCCCATTATACCCGAGGCCCTTGAAGGTTGTAATTGCACCTTCACACCTGCATAGCATCTTATCAGACAGGTGAGAGAGCCCGACGGTGCCTCGGGATTGGGTAGCTCACACACCAGGCCCTCGTACAGGTGAGATGCCCAGAACCATAGACGCTGAGGGGCTGCGATTTGGGGCGCTCCTACAAGGGCACATGGAGGTGCCTGAGCTGCCGTGAGGGCCCAGTGGCTCCAGTCTGGTGGTTATTGCAGAAGTGCTCCAGGACATCTGTGCACACAGACCCGCCTGTGGTAGCGCACACAGGGCCAGCAGGACCCACCCGGCAAAGCCGTGTTCCGTTCCCTCTGGGCTGTGGGTGCAACCTGCCCTTCATCACCACGAGCTCCCAGGTGGGACTCTCACAGGGAGAGCTCACGGACGGATGTCAGCGGCAGGCGTGCCCAGCGATTGTGTCTTCGTCAGTGAGTGTTGTGGTAGAAGACAGAGTTGGCACGTGTGTTATGAAGACCCTCCTGCCCGTTCATTTATTGGGCAGCAGCACTGATAAGAGAATGAGTATGAACACTTGTCACGTTTTGGCATAAGTTCAGCAGGTGCATGCATTTGGAGAAATTTGGTTGGTTGCCTGCTGTGTGGCAGACTTGTACTGGGTACAGAGAAGATACGTCGGTGTGGCCTTCAGAGAGCTCACAGCTCCTGGGGAGAGTGTACGGCAGATAACGTGCAACATCAGGCCCTGTAGCGTAGGGGATGCTTGTCCTGGAGAAGAGAGGAGATGCCTGGGTCACACTGTGGAGGGTGAGCACGTTTATAGGTCAGGGAGCGCCGTGAGGGTCGGTACATCTGGGAGAGGGAGCGGTGTCTGCAAAGGCACCAAACAAAGTGAGTCACGCCGTGGGGTGTTGGGAACAAACTGTAGTCAGTGTACGAAGTGCTGGGTAGATAGCTGCCATTGAGTTGGCTCTGACTCATGACGACTTTATCTGCAGCAGAACAGAACCTTGCCTGGCTCCCCATCCCTCAGTCGCCACCATGTTCACCTCCACCATCACCACTCTTGTGTTAAGCTGTCTCGCCAGGGATCTCCAGCGCCCTTGCTGGCCCTCTGCTTCACCAAGCGTGATACCCTTCTCCAGCGATTGATCCCGCCTGATGACATGTCCAAAGCAAGCAAGTAGGGCAGTGATCTGTTGTGATCCATAGGGTTTACACTGTCTGATTTTCAGAAATAGATCACCAGGCCTTTCTTCCAGGTCTTAGTCTGGAAACTCCACTGAAACCTCTCCACTATGAGTAACCTGCGGGTATTTGAAATGCCAGTGGCATAGCTTCCAGCATCCCAGCAACATGCAAGCCACCACAGTAGGACAGACTGACAAACGGCTAGTGTAAAAAGTGATAGTTGGCATAAAAATAACCATGAGATTCTAGAGTAAAGTTCTGTGCACCACGAACCTGCACACAACATCACACTGCACAGGTGTGGTGTGGCTCATTTGGGATGTCAGTGGCCGCCCACTGGTGCCCGCTCATTGTCCATGCTGAGTCAGGGCAGCCGGCAGGCAGAGTCCTGACCAGGTGTCTGTGAGGCCGGCCAGCTGAGCCCCTTAACAAGCAGCCATGTGTGAGTAGGACCAAGAGGCTGAGGTGTCAGAGGAGTGCTCTGCTGGTGGGCTATATCTGCCCAAAGCACCGCATAGGGAAGCACCAAGTGTGGGGCCCTGGGTCCGAGACATCCGTGATTTGCCACTCAATCCTTGGGGGTCCCTCTGCTTACTCATCCCATCTTGCATCCTCCTCTGACTCACCGATTTTTTAAAATTTTATTGTTGTTGAGAACATGAACAGCAAAACATACACCAATTCCACAGTTTCTCCATGTACAATTCAGTGACATTGATCGCTGATCCTGAGGTATGAAGACAGGCATCGTGCCAAGCCACATGCAGTGGCCCACTCCAAGCACGAGCCTGTCATCTCAGGCATTTTCCTGATGCTCACGACTCTCTCCTGTGTCTGTGTGTGTGTGCTTCCACAGCTTGACCACATCAACCCCAGGGCTGTGCAGCTGGGCTCCCTCTTCGTCCGTGGCCTCACCACACTGGTGTTCGTCAACAGTGCATGTGGTTTCCCTTTGGACATGAGTGACTTCATGCCCTGGAACATCTTTGATGGGAAGCTCTTTCATCAAAAGTACCTGCAGTCTGAGAAAGGGTACAGCGTGGAGGCGCTTCTGGAGCAGAACGTGAGTCCGTGTTGTGTGTGTGGCAAGTCAGACACGATCACCACCACCAGACATGGTGAAGACACAGGCATTGTCACAACAACCACATACTGTCAGACAGACATGGTCAGACAGTCAGGTGTAGTCACAACAGTCAGACACGGCCACACACGGCCGCAACGATCAGACAGACACAGTCGCAGCAGTCAGACACAGTCACAACAGTTGGACATGACCCCACACGACCGCAACAATCAGACACAATCAGACAATCGCAACAGTCAGACACAGCCACAACAGTTGGACAAGACCACACATGGCCACAACAATCAGACACAGCTGCAACAGCCAGACACGACCACACACAGTCGCAACAGTCAGACAGACACAGTCACAGTGGTCGGACACAGCCACACATGGGCGCAACAGCCAGACACAGTCACACTGGCGAAACGTGGTTACAACAGCCAGACACAGACGTGGTCACAGGTTTGAAGTCGATGGCTCGGGTGCACATGAGAGCACAGACGCCATGCAGCACCTCACCAGCCACGCTCTGTCCTTGTGGCCACTGTAGACAGACACATCTGTTTACCAGGCCTTGGACGTCTACACAGAGGACACCAAGACTTAGGCTGTACTTTGGAAACCTTTGCTGTCTAGTGAAGGGCCCTATAAGCCAGGGCATATCAGCGGCCTCTGCTGTGAGCCTGCAACAGGGCTGCAGACCCCACACGTCCCACCCAGCCTCACACAGCTCTAATTTCTCAAGTTTTTAAATTCCCCTTTTAAGAACTAATGGCCCTTCCAGAGGTGCACCCACAGACAACAGACTGAACATGAGTAGTTGAATGTACTGCCTGAAAATATTCCCTAAAGATGGCCAGTTTAGGGGGCATTGGCTGCTGATTAGCTGTATGAGGACATTCACTGCACAATCCCAGGAAGAGGTCCAAACAGAACCTTGAACCAGCTCCTGTGGCTATGTCTCGTGTCCGCCGGAAGGAGCCAGCCCACCACAGCCTAGCAGAGGGCATGTGCTATTCATACACGTCAGGGAAGGCACTTGGTAGTGTGCCCCATCACACTGTCACCAGCTCCTGCGTGTCAAGAGTCAGAGTGTTCAGAACTCAGAAGAAGCTACAGTCATATATAGACAGAAAGTAGAGTAGTGAGGGGCAGCTGTGGGGTGACGAAGGCTCAGCCACAGGCCTGTGTCTCCACTTCCTGTCACATCTCGTCCTGACCAGCTGCAGCATGATTATTGGCTCACACTTTCCAGTTAGTGCAGTTGGGGCCTATAGGCTGGAACAGTCAATGCGAAAACAGGAGCCAGAGGGGAGGAGTTCTCAGCCCAGTCACCACCACAGTTCCCACCTGATGAAGGCAGAGACAGAAGACATTTCAGATACACGGCACAGTGGAAGTTGGGAGGTTCTCATGCAGGAGTGATTGGCCTGCAAAGGACAGGGGCTGTGACTGTTCATTCCGTGCTGCTTTTCTGGGGGCTCAGTTTTCTGTGAACCTCTTTTTAAGTCATAACGCTGACAGGAACCCGTTCCTGAGAGCTGCTCTCACTCTGCAGTCAGGGTCTCCCTGCCCAGTGCCGCCCACGGGGTCCATCCTGTGGTCAGGGTCTCCCCTGCCTCGCGCCGCCTATGGGGTCCATCCTGTGGTCAGGGTCTCCCACACCTGGTGTGGCCCCTGGGGTCTGGGTTGCGTTCAGTGTGGCACAGCTTGACGCTGTTATCTGTTTGCAGAGGTCCCTGCTGATGCGGTTCCACAGCCTCAAGTCGGTGGTGGTCAAGGCCTGTCTGAGGGAAAACAGGCGCATCAAGAGCCGACAGCACTGGGGCTCACACCACACAGGTGGGTGTGGCGTCAGGGGTCACCACGGGTGGGCGCGGCGCTCCGGGATGACAGGAAGAGGCGCTGAAGGTGGGAGAAACAGTGAACTTAGCATGAAGGTTCTGTCCAGTGGTGTAAACTTGCAGGAAGAGCCGCTTGCTGGTGAGCCGGCCAGGAGTCCAGTCTCAGTCGACCCTCCTCCCGGGGCCAGAGCACAAGACTGTTTGTTGGATAAAAGTAATTAGAGAAATTTAGGAAAAGAAGATGTAAATGACCTTTGGTTTTGTCACTGAGGTGATGAGTGTCAGCACGGCCGTGTGTCTGCAGGGTTCTGTGCCTGTCCCAGCGCTGCCGCCTGTGTCCTGCCGTCTCCTGGTTCCACGTGCGCAGTTCACAGCACAGCTGTCATCACATTAATGACAGGCCCTCAGACGTGGCTGCGGAATCTTCCACCACCGCGCCTCTCTGTCTGCTTCGTCACCCCCCGTTCTGAGCTCTTGGGCGTTTCCAGTTTTTCACTATTGTAATGAGGTCTCATATGCATCTGGTGCACTGCACATTCACGTTCTGTGTGAGGTCAGCAGTTCTGGGCGCTGCCCTGAACGCTGCCTGAGTGAGGGAGAGCAGGAAGGGCGGGAAGACTGTCTTCCAACGGTACCAGCTCCCTCCCTGCCCTCCTTTCTCCGTCTTCTACTGTCTCCTACCAACTGCGGTCAAGATTGGAGACCCCAAAGCAAGAGTGATCGCAGAGGCAGCATACAACACGCCCTGGAGTGCAGCCTGGCCCCGACGTCTGCTCCTGGGAGAACGTGGGTCTCCATCAGATGTCATGGTATACCTGGGAACGTTGCTGGGCCTGCGCTCCAAGGAGGCATACCGTGGCTCATTTGCCCTCCCTCACCACGGCCTGAGTGGGGAGCAGTGACCGTTCCTGGCCAGAAAGTCCTGCTGGCTGGGGCAGGCAGAGCCCATTTGTCACATGGTGGGCCAAGCAGCTCTGCCTCCTGCCCCCGGGTTGAGATCACATGACCGGTGACGGTGGACAGAGCCAGTCAGACCTTGTCCTCCTTGCTCACGTCAGCCTCCTGAGCGTCAAGTGCAGGCCTGGCCCCACGGCTGACCAGGCAGCCCCGTCTGCGTGGTTGGGGAGCCCCAACTCCACTGCCAATGCCCTATCAGGCAGCCATGTCTGCGTGGTTGGGGAGCCCCAACTCCACTGCCAGTGCCTTCTCAGGCAGCCCCATCTGCGTGGTTGGAGAGCCCCAACTCCACTGCCAGTGCCCTCTCAGGCAGCCCCGTCTGCGTGGTTGGGGAGCCCCAACTCCACTGCCAGTGTCCTCTCTGGCAGCCCTATCTGCGTGGTTGGGGAGCCCCAACTCCACTGCCAGTGCCCTCTCAGGCAGCACTGTCTGCACTGGTGGGGAGCCCCAACTCCACTGCTGGTATCCTCAGGCAGCACTGTCTGCACTGGTGGGGAGCCCCAACTCCACTGCTGGTATCCTCAGGCAGCCCTGTCTGCGTGGTCGAGGAGCCCCAACTCCACTGCCAATCCCCTCTCAGGCGGCCCTGTCTGTGTGGTCGGGGAGCCCCAACTCCACTGCCAGTCCCCTCTCAGGCGGCCCTGTCTGCATCGTTGGGGAGCCCCAACTCCACTGCTGATCCCCTCTCAGGCGGCTCTGTCTGCGTGGTCGGGGAGCCCAGGCTGGTCCCCCTACTGCCCTGATAGGCTCTCAAGGCAAGATGTTTGGTGACCTACTGATGTGCTGATTGTATTCCACAGGGCGCTGGTCGAGACAGGGCTCTGGCTCCCAGCAGACGAGTTCTGGGTATGGCCGCCCGGGCCAAGGACAGCCATGGAGGGACCCGGGGCCAGGTAAGATGGTGACAGCTGGCACAGACCCTGCCACGGCACTGCTGGCTGTGCCTTCAGTGTGAAGTGCTGCCGTCCCTGTTTGATGAAAGTTGCCAGCATCTGTTTGGAGACAGGTTGTGTATATAGAAGCAGGTGACCAGACAGTGCCCGCTGCTTTCTGTGTTCTGTGCTCCCTTCACCCCAGCCAGGCCCTGAGCGTCTGCCCATGCCGGGGGCTGGGATCCTTGCAGGTAGTTTTGAGGGTGCTTTTCACACAGAATGCACTGCAGTTTGTCAGAGTCGACACCCATAGGAACCAGCTCCATGACATCCCTGAAGATGCAGGCGTGTCAGCATGCAGCCCTGCCCGGCCCATGTGTGCCGGAGCCTGGCATGTACACAGAAGTCTGTGTGTGCTCACAGAGGTGCTCAGGCAGACGCAGCAGAATTTCAGCTCGTGGTCTGGGAGAGGAGAGCAGGGTTGATGGGCGCAGCTGGAAGGGGGCGTATTGGGAGGCATAGGAGCCTTGACAGGAGCCTGTGGGGGTGGCCAGGGCACGTTGGGTAGGTGGTAGGAGATCGTGCCTGCTGTTACCAGAGTTGGAATCTTACCCTTTATGTGCAGGCATTAGAGCCGTTGAAAATTTTAAGCAGATGAGAAACAGCATTCGACTTGGTTTTTGGATTATTATACAAATTCAAGCCAAGTGAAGCAGCTAAGTAAAGGATTAGGACTTGGCAAAGGGCCCCTTTGGGATTGTAAGCCTTTCCAAGCAAAACCCAAATACATTAACCTTATAATGAGACTTTCTTCCTTTTGTGCGTTTATTTATTTATCTATTAGACAAGTCTTTATTGAGTGTTCTTCTAGTGACTCAGCTGTATAGAAAGGCCGGCCAAACCTGGTCCTCACTGGACTTAGACTTCCCCTCTGTCTCTCTTTCCATCTCTCCCTCTCGGGGATTGAACTGTGTCCCCCCAAAATATCTGTCCACTTGAATAGGTCATGATTCCCAGTACTGTCTGGTTGTCCACCATTTTGTCATTTGATGTGATTTTTCTATGTGTTGTAAATCCTATCACTGTGATGTTAATAGGGTGGATTAGCAGTGGCAGTTATATTGATGAGATCTATAACATTATATTGTATCTTAAGCCAGTGTCTTTTGAGATATAAAAGAGAGAAGCAAGCAGCAAGACATGGGGACCTCATGCCACCAGGGAGGTAGCACCAGGAGCGGAGTGTGTGCTTTGGTCCCAGGGTTCCTGTGCTGAGAAGCTCCTGGACTAGAGGAAGACTGATGGCAAGGACCTTCCTCCAGAGCCGATGGAAAGAGAAAGCCTTCCCCTAGAGCTGGTACCCTAAATTTGGACTTCTGGTCTATTAAAGTGTTGTTTGTTAAAGCCATCCACTTGAGGTATTTCTGTCACAGCAGCACTAGATGACTAAGACACTCCTCCTCCCTCTGCCATCTTAAAGTGTCTGGGAAGATCTCTCTAAGATCTAAGGTAATATTTAAGCACAGACCCAGTGATGATGGCAGAGCAGCAGCCCCCTCTGAGAGAGGATGTTCCCGGCCAGGAGAAGCTGCTGCAAAGGACTGAGCCAGGGCTTCTCGTGTCCCAGGAATGAGTGAGGGGCAGAGCAGAGGGGCAGCAGCCTCAGAGGCTTCAGTGAGAAGTCAGGTCTACACTAGTGAGGTGCATCATGGTGACAGGCGAGGCATAGCGGGAGAGGTGGCCACCCTACACTTACGTTCCTTGGGTCCCCAGAGTGCCCGAGTGCGTAATGCCTTCATATCTCAGATGGGAAGCTGGGTGGTGGGGCTGACCTTGTCTGGTTGGCTCAGAGCTGAGTGGGCAGTGCAGCCCCTCTCCATTTGGGGACCCTGCCAGACCCTGAATGCCTGGGCCACTTGATGTTACGTGTGGCACCCAGGGATCCCGCCCCAGGGGAGAGTTGGACGGTGCCCAGCCAGCCAGCAGAGCAGGCAGGTGATGTGATGGCAGGCTGTTCACCTTTTGCTCTGTGGAGTCCTCTGCTTATCTCTCTGAGCAAGTGAGAACAGCCTCATGTTCACAGAACCCAGTGTGTCATAGCAGACCCTCTCCCCGACCTTTCCCTGCCACCCATGTGGCCCATTTGGGCCTGGTAGGAAGAAGCTGGCCTGTTACTTACCTTCTCTGGCTCAGGGTTGTCCCTTTCCTCCCCTCTGGACCCAGGTGGGAGAGGGGACCGACCAGAGGTCATTGGAGTACAGACCAGTGAGGGGAAAGTGAAGACTGGGCCAGAGGAAGTAGGCGGAGGCGGGGCTTCTGAGGTGGTCTGTTGCTGTATGGCTGTAATTAGCATATTTGCCTATCATATGTTTTTATTACATTATCCCTGTAGTGAACAGGTAGTTTATAGTACACTTAGTAAACAGGTGCATTAAAGTTACCATCCTCCCTTAGACAAGTCACCTAACATGGTGCCTCGGATTCTTCATCAGGCATAAGGCCTGGACAACCGTCAGTGTCCCCTCTGTCTCTGGAATTCTGTGAATAATGACACCTCAGGATTAGTAAGAAAGGTGTGACCGTGTTTGTTACTTAGAGAATACCGTCAGGAACATGCCTGATGTGGCCCTGTCTTAGACACTGAGTTGAGTCAGATCTGTTTGGTACTTGGCTATGCCTGTGAAGCCCCTTGGAGTAGGAAGAGTTACCAGGTTCCTTGTACTTCTTTCATTTCCCAGCAGTGCTTGCTGCAGTGGCTTCAGACAGGGTGTGTCTCTGAGCCTTGTTCCAACGCTCACCATGGTCTGACCTCAGCAGACTCCTTCCTTCTGTACCCGTTTTCCTAGTCTGGTGTGATGCCCATCTCGCAGGGTGATTGTGAGGACTAGAGAGAAATCAGTGTGCCTAGCACAGCTTTGGGCGTATAGTTCAGTGGGGTTACCATTGTCACTTCTTACATCTTGTTTTAGAGCATTTTCAGTGTTACTTTCTTGACTTTACCGCTAGCGTTTTTCTTAATATTTATGCTGAGTTGTTTTATTAAAGATTTTTTTTTTTTTTTTAAATGAGCTAAAATAAACAAGCCTAAGCCTGCCTGTGTAGACTAGCATTATAGTTTCTGATGTCAGTGAACCAAGCCTGTGAGAAGCCTGTTGGTTGAAATACCAGGTACTCCCCAGGGCAGCACCTCCATCCTGGCGGAAGTCTTCTCTGACTGCAGGGCTGTCCCAGGAAGGTGCCTCATGAATGTCCAGAGAGACAGCAAGCCTGATGGGCACAGTTTAGTCAGTCAAGGAGAAACTGTCATTCTCAGACTTATGAGAAACAAAGAGTTGGGTTTCTTCCAAGTTCTGTTAGCCAAGAATATTAGTGTCTGGAAATCTCTCCTAATGCAGATTAAAAATAGAGTGACTTTCCTTAGGGCAGGATAGTAAATACCCATCTGTCACCTGTTCCCTGCTAGAGAAGAAAGGTCGTACTCTTTGAGTCCTGTGTAACTCTGAGCCAGGTTTCTCAGGTCCTCTAATAGTAAACCCTGGTCTGTTAGATCCACAAGTCCAGGTGACACCGCTGTTTTCCTCAATCTAGTGTGTGTGATAATGGTGCTGTGACAGGTTGAAATTAGGCTGAGAGCTCTTTAGATGGCACGCCATGAAGTGATTTTTCTCCAGTCAGACCAGGAGCTAGTGTAGGTGAGAAGAAAGCAGTTGGGTGGGCACAAGTTTGGGGATGAGCAGGTTGGATGCAGAATGACAAGGAGAAAAAGGTATTGAGGGACTGGTAAGGGAGTGGTTGAAGTGGGGTTCCACTGGGACTAGACCTAGAGAAAGAGAGGCTGTGAGGCTGAAGTTGGAGAGTGAAGGAGTCCAGAGCAACCAGCCAGCAGGGTGGAAACTCAACAGTAGGTGTGGGAGGGTGTAGAGTCCCAGGGATGGAGCTAAGAAGTGACATGGTCTGAGGTATGACTGAGGGAGCAGATTTACACAGGTAGGGGTAAGGGTTGTCACTGCAGGGGCTCTGAGGGGTGAAGGTTGTCAACGCAGGGGCTCTGAGGGGTGAAGGTTGTCACTGCAGGGGCTCTAAGGGTAAAATTTGTCACCCTCGGGCTCTGAGGGGTGAAGCTTGTCACCCTCAGGCTCTGAGGAGTGAAGGTCATCACCACAGGGGCTCTAAGGGGTGAAGGTTGTCATCTCAGGGGCTCTGAGGGTTGAAGGTTGTCATCTCAGGGATTCTGAGGAGTGAAGAGCATCACCACAGGGGCTCTGAGGAGTGATGATTGTCATCACCACAGGGGCTCTGAGGGGTGAAGGTTGTCACCCACAGGGGCTCTGTGGGGTGAAGGTCATCACCACAGTGGTTCTGAGGGGTGACGATTGTCACCTCAGAGACTCTGAGAGGTTAGGGTTGTCACCTGTAGGGGCTCTGAGGGTTTTTTGTCTTTTGTTTTCTAATTGTGCTTTAAGTGAAAGTTTACAATTCAGGTTAGTCAGTCTCATACAAAACTTTATACATACATTGTTATGTGACCCTAGTTGTTCTCCCTGTACTGTGACAGCACACTGCTCCTTTCCACCCCGGATTTCCCATGTCCATTCAACGAACTCCTGACCCTTTCTGCCTTCTCATCTCGCCTCGGACAGGAGCTGCCCGTTCAGTCTCACGTATCTTCTTGAGCTAAGAAGCACACTCTTCACGACTGTCATTTTATGTCCATAGTCCAGTCTAATCTTTGTCTGAAGAGTTGGCCTCAGGAATGGTTTTAGTTTTGGGCTAACAGAGAGTCTGGGGGCCATGTCTTCCAGGGTCCTTCCAGTCTCAGTCAGACCATTGTAAGTCTGGTCTTTTTACTAGAATTTGAGTTCTGCACCCCCTTTATCCTGCTCCGTCAGGGACTCTCTGTTGTGTTCCCTGACAGCGAGGTCATTGGTGGTAGCTGGGCACCATCTAGTTCTTCTGGTCTCAGGCTGATGAAGTCTCTGGTTTTTGTGGCCCTTTCTGTCTCTTGGGCTAATACTTCCCTTATGTCTTTGGTGTTCTTCATTCTCCTTTGCTCCAGGTGAGTTGGGACCGATTGATGCATCTTAGATGGCTGCTCGCTAGCTTTTAAGACCCCAGACGCCACTCATCAAAGTGGGATGCAGAACATTTTCTTAATAAACTTCGTTATGCCGATTGAACTAGATGTCCCCTGAAACCATGGTCCCCAGACCTCGCCGCCCCCCCGGCTACTCTGTCCCTCGAAGTGTTTGTTTATATTCAGGAAACGTCTTAGCTTTGGTTTAGTCCAGTTGTGCTGACTTCTCTGAGGGGGTTATGGATGCTGTCCTGTGTCTGATGGACTAGGGAGAAAAGCACCTGTTTTCTCAGGAGTCCTTTTTACTCCTTTTTGCTTATAGCAATAGTATTTGCTAGTTCTAGGAAAAATTGGAAATACGTAGCGAAGAATCGAGCAGACAGTTGGTAATTCCTCAGGGTTTGTTCCCATCTGGTGTATTTTCATCTGGTCTTTTCAAAGTCCTTCAGTTGGTTAGTCCCACAGCCCCCCCCCCCCCCCGACCCTCACAGACCCCTCTGTGAACCTACTCTGCCTGGAGCCTCCTCCCCTCCTCCGGACTAGGACCCATGAGGCCTACTCACTGCTGAACAAGGTGTGGGATGCAGCATACCACAGGCAGCACCTGCATGTGTGAGGGCCACGTGCACACGTTCATGTGTGCTGCATCTCATGATTCACATCTTTTAGACTCAGAATGGTTCTAGAGCTGGTCCACAGTGCCTGTCTGCTACAGGCACCCACCATGGCAGATGCGGGATGGTGCTGGTCCACAGAGCCCACCGTGGCAGATGCAGATGGTTCTGATCCACAGAGCTCAACGTGGCAGAGGTAGATGGTTCTGGTCCACAGAGCTCACCATGGCAGAGGCGGATGGTTCTGGTCTACAGAGCCCACTATGGCAGATGCAGATGGTTCTGGTCCACAGAGCGCACTGTGGCAGACACAGGATGGTTCCGGTCCACAGAGCCCACTGTGGCAGAGGCGGATGGTTCTGGTCCACAGAGCTCACCGTGGCAGAGGCGGATGGTTCTGGTCTACAGAGCCCACTATGGCAGATGCGGATGGTTCTGGTCCTCAGAGCTCACCATAGCAGAGGCAGATGGTTCTGGTCCACAGAGCTCACCGTGGCAGATACAGGATGGTTCTGGTCCACAGAGCCCACTGTGGCAGAGACGGATGGTTCTGGTCCACAGAGCCCACTATGGCAGATGCAGATGGTTCTGGTCCTCAGAGCTCACCATGGCAGAGGCAGATGGTTCTGGTCCACAGAGCTCACCGTGGCAGATACAGGATGGTTCTGGTCCACAGAGCCCACTGTGGCAGAGACGGATGGTTCTGGTCCACAGAGCCCACTGTGGCAGAGGTGGATGGTTCCGGTCCACAGAGCTCACCGTGGCAGATGCAGGATGGTTCCGGTCCGCAGAGCCCACCGTGGCAGATGCAGGATGGTTCCGGTCCACAGAGCTCATCATGGCAGATACAGGATGGTTCTGGTCCATAGAGCCCACCGTGGCAGATGCAGGATGGTTTTGGTTCGCAGAGCCCACCGTGGCAGATGCGGTGTGGTTCTGGTTCTGGTTCACAACCCCACCCTCCGGTGGCAGACTGGGTGGCTCTGGTCCTGGTCCTCAGTGCTCGCCGTGGCCAGGATAGCTGGGGCATCAGCTTTCATTATGCTTAGTGTGTTCGTCCACGCGTGCCGCATTTCCCCAGGATTTCCTGCAATTCAGTGCCTACATCGTAACTGCAGATTGTGGCACATCTCATTCCTGACATCATTCCTTGAGGACACCGCTTACACGAGTGAATGAAAAGCAACAACCAAGGTTAATTTTCGGTTATTCTGGACCATTCTCAAATGTCTGCTCGGCTGCAGCAGAAATAGATTGTGGAAAATGAGCAATTGGCAAAGTAGCATGGGGCTTACGGCTTTATTCCTGAGTGGCACTAAAAGAGACATATTCCAGGCAGTGAGTCCTGACTGGTGAACGAAACGGAGGCGGAGAGCAGCTTAGACATCCTCTTTCTCACCTTGTTATCAAGTCATCATTAGTGAAATGGTTTCCTGTGGCTAGAGAGCTGGCACAGTGGAGAAACTGTTCTGGGGGAACTGAGACACAGAAAACTCAGACATTTTCCTACTGCGTGTTGAAAAACTTGAGGCAGAAAATCATTCTCTTCTCAGTTGTAGGCTCCCCCCTTTTTTATTACCCGCATGACCACTTTAGGATATTCTGAACTCTAAGAACATCTGCAGACTTGGGAGCAAGACCTAGAGAAGTGTTTCGCCCCTTCTGTTCTGGTCACTTTGAAGCAATAAAACCCTAATGACTTCAGCAGCTGGAGCTGAAAAGGCTACAGACAGGCCCTGCCCCATTTGATGAGTAGGAAAGAAATGTTGGGTGGGTAATATTAGTCACGTGAACGGAGCCACGTTGGAGTCGAGGTAAACTGAGGTGTTGGGCTGGGCGGGTGTCCACGCAGGAGTCGAGGTAAACTGAGGTGTTGGGCTGGGCGGGTGTCCACGCAGGAGTCGAGGTAAACTGAGGTGTTGGGCTGGGGGGGTGTCCACGCAGGAGTCGAGGTAAACTGAGGTGTTGGCCTGGGCGGGTGTCCACGCAGGAGTCGAGGAATGGCGGCAGAAGGTGAGATGCAGTCAGCAAGCAGCGGAAGTACATTCCCCCCGTGGAGGGGTGTCCAGGGAGCCAGTGGTGGTGCAAACGTGTCCCCAGTCTCAGGTGTTTCTGTGGGAAGTGGACTGGGACACACTTTTCAGCGTCTGTTCTCTGCCCTTCAGCTTCACTGCTGTGGTTGAATTAGCTGTCCTGACGGGCAGCACAGTCTTGTTGGGTGTTGCCTGCCTTGAGCCCCTGTTGCCATGTTTCTTGGAGATGTGAAAGTAGTCCAGGTAGAAAGCTGTCAGTATTCAGAACAGAGTTAACAGCAGAATTCTTTGTGCTAGTAAAAACACTAAACAAACCCATAATTGCCCGAAAGCTGGAAGCCTCAAGCTGATCCCATCTGGCCAGAGGAAGAGAGTCGGGTGTCGGGCTGCAGAAGCCGGCAGGCCTCCCTGACCCAGGGTCCCCATTTGCCACACTTTTCTCACTGCTGGCATAAAGTGGGGTAGAAGACTCCCTGTATCCAGGGGAGGTGTGAGCCTCACCTGGCCGAGGTGGCAAACCTCAAAGCCTTGGGAGCCTGTAAGGTGCTGAGGTGGCCGGAGCCACCTCCTGAGAACAAAGGGCAGCTAGGGAGAAATGCTCCTGCCTCCTTGCCGTGGCCCCTGCTCGGCCAGCTGGTGAGGATGGACGTGTGAAATTCCACAGTCAGTAGCTACCCTGCCTGTGACTGTCCTCAGATCCTCACTCCTCCGGGTGCTAGGAGGTGAGCTGTTGTAAAACCCTTCTGATGGCCAAGGCATCTGGAGCACATTTGGCACCCGCCCAGTTTAAACAAATGCCTCTTGTTTGCCCACCTTGCACCTCTTCTGGTGGAGGTGTGAGGTGTGAGGGCCAGGGGGCTACAGCTTGATGCAGGGGTGACGGGCAAGGGGGGACTTTAAAGGTGCACGCTTGAACACGCAAGAGAAAACTAGGGCCAGGAAAGCTTTGCAGGGAAGATTTTATTTTCAAAGTGTGGAAAACCATCGCCCTGTTTGTATGTGTGGTGTTCTCTTCCACGTCCCCACCTCCCAGGAAGGCACACAGTGGTTGGACGCACTGTGGTGGAGATGCCCTGGGCTCACGGAGGGAAGCCACGCGCATGCAAAATGCCAGCCCAAGGCGTTGGCGCGAGTCCCTGTGTCTCTGGTGGTGCCTGGGGTCCAGATGTAGCGCAGGAGCTTCGGGCTGTGGAGGGAGCAGCTCTGACCTGGGGGACGTGCCCCGAGTCAGGTGCTTCTGCATCGATGGAAGAATTCGAGGACAAAATCTTAACAAGAGGTGGCCGCACTGAAAAGAGTAAAGCTCTGCCCCAGGACAGCTCAGCGTGTTGCTCTCAGAATACCTAGGAATGCACAGTGTTTGAATAGTTTAGAGAGTTAACGCTTGGCTTTTGTTTTCTCGTCTGGCCCAGGAAGCAGACAGTATGAGCATGACCAGTGGAGAAGGTACTCCTCGTCTTCTGGGTAAGTGCTTCCCTTACGCCTTCAGCTTTTCCAGAGACAGAGATGTTTCATGTCACGTGCCGGACCCCACAGAGGAGACTGGTTTGCTCCCGCCAGGAGAGGCATGAGTCAGCCTTCGTCAGGGGTGGGGACCCGGCGATGTGTGACACTTCACAAATATAGGCTGCTTAGTGGTGTTCGTGCAGCAGCCCAGCCTTGTCTGGATTTGTTTTGCTCAATGAACCGTGTTAGAATGTTCCTCAGTCTGAGGAGACTCCACGTATCGGTAGGCTCTTTTTAGGATGAATTTTGAGTTACTTAGTTAGGCTACAGCCTTGTCGTATGTGAAGATTTAATGAAATGATTTGAAAGAACAAACTGATGTGGATGAGGTAAATAGGCTCACTTAATTGCCCAGATCCCACTGCCTATAAAGAGAGCCAGCAACCACAGCAGAGGAGGGCCAGGGAGAGCAGGTGAGCCTCGCCGAGTCACGGAGGAGAGGACCTAGAGACAGCGGGAAGGTGCAGGCGTGCTTCCTCCCGAGAACTTCACAGTTGTCATGGGAGTCTTTTCATGCCCCAGGTGCCCTGGGATTAGGCAGAGGAGACACTGACCTCTGCAGTCTCCTTAGATTTACAGGAGGACTTCAGAGTTGTGATTTTAAGTTTTATTATAGTATTATAAGGGAAGTAAACATGGCTTAAATGTTCAAGATAGATCACATGTAGCTGGGAGTTATAGGTAGAACTTACACGGGTGCAGCTCTTTGTAGCCTGTTATCTTGTCTTTGTATTATAAGTAACTTCAGTGAACCCAAAACAGCTGGTCAGGTAAGGTGGCGAGGAGCTGAGAATGATACCAGGATTCTGATTTCTGTAAAGAAACTGGCTTTTCAGGCTTCCTGGACTATAAGCCACAGTGAGAAGACATTTTATATCTCAGTCTGGTACACCTGTGTGTAGAGTGTGTGTGTTCACGTAGGAGCGTCTGTGCGTGCGTGAGCGCGGGTGCGTTCGTGAGCGCATGTGTGAGCACGTGTGAATGTATGTGTATGCATGAGTGCGTGTGTGCATGCGTGCGAACGCATGTATGCATGTGTGCGTGTGTGCGTGAACGTGTGTGCGTCAACACGTGTGCCTGAGCGCAGGTATATGAATGGGTGTGTGTGTGCGTGATCGCGTGCATGAGTACATGTGTGCCTGAGCATGTGTGTGCGTGAGCGTGTGTCTGAAGCAGAGTTCCGTGGAACCGTTCCCATTCTCACCGTGAGCAGCACGCTCTAGTTTAATTTTCTGTGCTGTTAGAGTACGTGCTGCTGACTTCCACTGGGCGGAGCTGACCTGCTTTGGGGGTCAAGGGGAGGAGTACCACACTAGACGGTAATTCTTTAAACGGGCCCCAGAGGCCAGCCCACACTCAGGTGGAGGTGACAGCAACACTGTCTCTCGGTAGGGACGGGGCAAGGCCCCAGAAGGACTAGAAGGGTGGCTGTGGCCCTTTCAGGGAACTGCAGCCTCCCACACAGGCCACCTCCTCTCCACACGGTCGCCTGACTGCCACTGCTGCCCCCTGTGGTCCTGGTTCTCCCAGGTTTCCTGCCTGCCCACTGCCATGCTTCCCAGCACGCCGTCAGAGTTCTCGGTGACTTCCCACATCCTGAGCCACTTCCCTGACTTCCCCCCTCCTGGCGTCCTCCACCCTTGCTTCCTCGTGTGTCGGGCACTGTTCCCAGCTGCAGTGTCCTGTCTTCCTGGTCCTTGCCTCTGGAACTCGGCCTGGTTGCTCTCCGGGAGGCAGGAAGCCTGTGGTTGGGTGGGCCTCTGTGTGGTTCCCTCGTGACATGTCCTCGGGGACGCCCAGTGTCAGGGTCTTCAGCCCGTTTCCCTGGGCTGGCCCGTTCCCTGGAGAAGACTCCTGCCATCTCTCCCTGGAGACACAGGTGATTGTCAGACCCTGACGGAGCCCCCAGGACCATGTGAGCTGGGGCACAGAAGTAGCCCGGATGGCCCAGGTCTTTGGCTTGAGTCCGGTTCAGCACCATGGCTTGGGCAGGAATGCCAGACAAAGCGCCAGGGTAGGAGACACAGCGGCTGTGGATGTCTGTCTACCCCCTGCCCAGGCAGCTGCTTGCTCCCAGCCCCCTCCTCCCCATGAGGACAGCAGCTCTCCAGGGCTAATCGGCAGGGTCTGTGTTTGCACCAGGTGCTCAGAGCATTCCTGGAGTGAGCACCACAGCAGTGCCGTAGCTGTCGCCCTGTCGTTGGAGGTGTTGGCTGTTGGGGCTGGACAGGCTGTGGCAGCGATGGGTTTCACTCAGTGATACAGAGACTGGGGGCCAGGCTGGCAAACCAGTGCCCTGCTCGTGGGAAAGGGCAGGCCTGATGTAGGACAGTGGGGAGGGGCTGCAGGCCCACAGTCACTGGGACCCAGAACCTGCCAGGCACCGGCGCAGTGCCTCATGCACCAGGGATGAGCAGGCATGTGATCACCTGTGGTGATGTTTTCAGGAGGTCGGGATAGAGGCCTGAAACATACCCCTAGGTTCTAGTGGACAGGAGGTTGGTAGTGACAGCGCCCCCACTGGAAGGATGTGCCAGGATACACCCTGGAATTGGCCACAATAAACTCAGTAAAAAACATGGTAAAGTTCCTCCAATAAGTCTTAAAATACTCCTTATAAATTCACTATGAATGCACCCCAGCCCCCCATACCCTGGCCCCCACACTGCACCCCTCTGTACCCCCTGCCTTCCCTCATGTCCCAACACCCCCACACCTCCATACCCCAGCCCCTCCCACATCTGAACCCCACCACCACCTAACACATACCCTCCCCCCACCCTCTGCCCAGCCTCCCCTTAAAAACTTCCACACCCCAGCCCCACTACCTGGCCCCCCATGCCCCAGTCCCCAACCCCTCCACACCCCCAACCCCCCGCACCCTGGCTCCCCCTCACACCCTGCCCCCCAGCCTCCGCACCCCAGCACAAAACCTCCCCGTCAGTGGGGAAGGGAGAGGCTGACTCTGGTCTCCTGTCCACAGTCGGAAAGACACGGTGCTGGTCCCTGCTTGGGTGCCTCATAAGCCTGTTGTGTTCCAGGTGGTCCAGGTGACCCGCGGTGGCCAGGACGAGCTGAGCCCTTGTGGAGGAGTGCACCATCTGAATGTGGAGTTGATGTGGCGTCAGACGTGAGTGCATACTGTGTCACGTGGCCACACCCGGCAAAGATGGGACATCTGCAGGAAGAAAGTCTCCTGAGACACGTCTCGTGGGGCGGCAGACAGAGGGGCGGCTGCAGACGGCACGAGCAGCTGGAACACCTTTCTGGCCCTGTAAACGCAGAGGCTGCCACTGTTGTTACCACACAGAACATGCCAAGACCTCGTCCTCTCATGCAGGGTGTGTGTCATTGGACAGTTGTACATGCACAGACGTGTGTGCGGAGACAGGGAACACGTGCTAAGGAAAGAAAGAAGCACTTAGTCTTGGTGTGGTCCTCCCCTGGCCTGGCAACCCTGACCACTGCCCTTGAGCATGCCACGTGTGTGTTAGCAGTACATCATGCTCGTTAGCGGTGCATCACATGAGCAGTGCATCACGCGTGGGCGGCACATCACACATGTATGAACAGTACATCGTGTGTGTGGGTGAACACTGTTCACACAGGGCCTCTGGTGAGCATGGTCCTCCCTGAGGTTTGTGGGCTTGCATGCATGTCCTCCATGTTTCCAGTATACTGCTCCCGTTTTTGATTCCTTTTTAACCGTAAGAGTCTCCTAAAGGTGTCACTTTGTCATTATTCAGTTTCCCATGGGTGAGTGGTGTGGTTTCACTGCCTGCCCTCTGCGGTCAGTCTGCTGCACTGATGAGGAACGTGCTTATTCTTCACTCTTGTTAACGGTGATTCCTTCGGACCTCAGAGCACTGTGGTGGGCAGCCCATGACCCGGTGTTAGGGTTGGGTCACTCTGACGTTGCCTAATGTGTGCACACCTCTGAGTTGGGTTACTTGTGCTGACAGCTCCTTTGTAATACGACTCTCCGTCCAAGATGACCTTTAAACTGAATGATAACAAAAGTTCTGGGCCTCCGGGACCTAGGAGCGCATTTCCCCCAAGGGAGAGCCGGGGTGCACATTCCCCCGCCAGGGGAGGGCCAGGGCACACATTCCCCCCAAGGGAGAGCCGGGGCGCACATTCCCCCCCCAGGGGAGAGCCGGAGCACACATTTCCTCCTCAGGAGAGCTGGGGTGCACATTCCCCCGCCAGGGGAGGGCCAGGGCACACGTTCCCCCCGGGGGAGAGCCGGGGCGCACGTCCTACCCTGGGGAGAGCCAGGGCGTACATTCCCCCCCCAGGGGAGGGCCGGGGCGCACGTTCCCCCCCTTGGAAGAGCTGGGGTGCACATTCCCTCGCCAGGGGAGGGCCAGGGCACACATTCCCCCCAGGGGAGAGACGGGGTGCACATTCCCCTGCCAGGGGAGAGCTGGCGTGCACATTTCCCCCAGGGGAATGCTGGGGCATATGTTCCCCCCTCGGGAGAGCCGGGGCACAGATTTCCCCTTGGAGAAGAGCTGGGGTGCACCCCCTGAGGGAGAGCCTGGGCCCTGGTTACCCCCGTTCACATGAATGAGGACTGAGGCCGTGTGTCATGTGCCCACAGCTGCAGGAGTCCACATCTAACGGTCTAGGGATGCTGCTCTGTCCTCCCGACAGGACGTCCCATGAGGCCACAGACAGCACCTCTCAGAAGGATGTCCAGCCTTGGACTTTCTGGGGAGTGGAGGTGGGCGAGAGGCCAGCAGGGGGGTGCGCAGCCCTTGGCTGTGGGTACAAGGGCCTGGCCGCCTTACTGGGCAGGTACCCAGACCCTAGAGCAGGAGAGCATCCAACCCCAGCGACTTCCCTGCTTTCCCGACGGGGACACCCAGCTGCGGGTCTTCCTGTGTCCCCACCTCACAGTGTCTGCAGCTTCGAGACTGTCCCGGGCACTGGTAGGACAGTTGACACATGTTTGCAGTTTCTGTATTTCAGGCCGTTTTGTCTGAGCCCAGGCCAGGATGTCTGAATATAAATTGCAAGTAGTTGAAATGTTTTATGAAACAGGTTTATCCCAGACCCTGGTTTCTGGAAATAAGTGGGCATCCAGGATAACTGAGTCCACGTGATCACGTCTGTATGTGGTGGTCAAGCAGGAGACAAGCCTGTGTGCAGCACATCACGCATGCAGCCATGTTGTCCCACTAATCGGGCATCTGGCAGAAATCAGTCGTTTTCCAGATATTTCATACATAATCAGTTTTATACCCATAAAAAGAATGTAAAATATTTTTCTTTAAAATATTTAAGAAACCACTTTGATGCCTTGAACAAAAAATGGAGGTGCGTGGGAACAGGAAGGTCTACACCCTTGAGGGGGTGGGGGGTTCTGCCCTCAAGTGGGACGGGGGCTCTGCTCCCTTGGGGGGCGCTACACCCCGGAGAGAATGGTAGGGTCTGCACCCTGAGGGAGGTCTGCATGCTGAGGAGGGGTCTGGGAGGTGTGGGCCACTCCCCCTACACATACATTCACCAAGGACTCACAGACGCTCTGCTCCCCTACCCCAGGCTCTTTTAAAAGTCCTGGCGTCCCAGGCAAGACCACTTGCTAGAGGCTGGGAGGGATGAAGAGCAGCTGCTGGGGGCAGGCTCCAGGGAGGAAGGGACGGCTGAGGGGTAGAGCTCGAGATGGTAATATGGCGGTTAGTTGTGACTTGGCCATCCTTCACCCAGTGCCCCCCCACCCCCATCACCACTGGATTATAGTAGAGGCCAAATGAATGACTGTTCTGACCACACCCAGCACAAAAATCATCTTGCCATTTAAGAAGGCAGGGACACCAATGGTGCATTGTTTTTACTTTTAAAAAATCAACTTCATTGTGTTAAAATTTATATCCAGTGAAGTGACGAGTTTTAACAAATGTAGGATGCCAGTGTAACCTCAGCAGTCAACACAAAAGCACTTCTGTGTTTCCAGAATGTCCCCCGGGCCCTCCAGTCCTGCCCAGGCCGGCCCACTACACGCCGATGTCTGCACTTGGTCCCCTGTGGGTGGGGGTCAGTGGTTTTGCTGATCTCAGAGAACCCACCTTGCCTCTGCTGGTTTTTCTGCTGCCTGCTCTCTGCCCCCTGGCTCCTGCCTGTGTTCCTTCTTTCCCTATACTTCAGATTTGTCTTGCTTTCTAACATAGGCACTTAAAGCTGTACCTTTCCCATGAAGCAAGTAGCATGTGTTTAAATCAGGAACCGTGAAGAGTTTCATGAAGCGTTGCTGCTTCAGGTCCCTGTGACATTTATTTACTCGGCGCAGGCGTGGTTCCTCGGAGCAGCCTGGCTCTGTTGTCAAGTGCCTGGGTGTGGGCAGTCCTGTGCAGTGGTGTGAGCATGATGGGTCACTGTCCCTGAGCCCCACTGGAGAGCCAAGACGGAAGGGGCACTGGGCCCTGAGCACTATTTGAGAGCACCACTCAGGCCAGCACTGGGAGCTGCGAGGACTGATGGGGCTGGGATACTTATTTTTAAAGAAATCATTTGTCCCTCTGGTCATCCAGGCCATGCCTGACTCAGGGTTTTAGCCTGACTTGCTCTAGGAAAGTTGTTGAATCACTTGCAGATGACCAAACGGGGGCCTTTTCCACAGGTCCCTGCAGCGCTGGTAAGGGGCCGGGAGGATTCTAGCTCCAGCAGAGGCCTGCCCAGCACTTGGGGAGCAGTGGGCCTGCAGGGTGAGCTGCTGGCACTACTGAGCTGGGCAGGCCCACACCTGGGCTGGGAACTCAGAGGAAGGCGCCCCTGAGAGCGGACCAGCTGACTAGCTCCTCTCTGCTCTTGAGGGGCAGTGGCAGTGGCTGTGTGGAATGTGTGGGGCCGTGCCCAGCGCCGTCCCTGAATACGGCCTCACCCGCTGCGCCCTCACCCGGGCCCAGGTGACCCGCCTGCAGGCCCTCCTGCGCCATGGGTTGCACTGGCCTCAGAAAATGGGCGCGTCCCTAGAGCCCTGGGGCTGGGATGTCGTCGCCCTGGCCCTCTCTCCTGCCACAGGAGGCTCGTCACGAGCGGAGCCCTCACGCTGGGCAGAGTGGAGAAGGAGTTCAAGCCCAGCTCAGGGGGCTCCGAGTAAACATCTCAGGTGAAACTGCAGTGTCCTGACGGCGGCCTGGTGAGTGTCCCACCCCCACCCCCGCCCACGAGGCCCCTCGCCTCCTCCCACGTGTTTATAGGGGAGACTGATTTCCCCTGGGTCCGCTAGGGGACGTCTGAAACGGGAACATCTCGTGCAGACTCAGTAGTGCGCTCGCTGCGCAGGGAGGCCGCCCGCGCTGGAGCTGGGTCCGCGCGGCCGCTAATCTCAGGGGCGACGATGCGCCCCAATGAGAAGGAAATGTCGGCGTGTTGTGAGCCAGCGCCCTGCCCACCCTCCATCTGTGCTCGCGTCAGCGCGCAGGGACATATGCTGCCTGTTGCTCACTAGCCATCTGTTCCTGCCAGCCCAGAGTCCCTGTCGCCGTGGCAACCGGCCTGCGGGTGCGCACCGTGCGCTCGGCTTCCGCTCCCTGCTCTGGAATGGGCACCCGCTCCGGCCCTCCCCCATCCCCGATGCCCCCTCCAGCGCACGCCCTCCCCTTCCCCCGCGTCCCTCCCCTTCTCCCGTGCCCCTCCTCTCCCCCCACGTCTCCTGTGCCCCTCTTCTCGCCCCGGGGCCCCCCCGCGCCCCCTCCTCCCGGCCCAGCACCCGCACCCCAGCTCACCCGACCCAGCTCCAGGCTCCTCAGCTGGGCGTCGAGCCGATGACTGAGAGCAGCATAGAGCGTCTCAGTCCGTCGGTCCGTCTGCCCAGCGCGGCCTCCAGGACGAGCCTTCCACCGCCACCGGCCGGCTGGCCCCCGAGATCTGAGACCGGGCAGGCGCCGGCAGATCACCAGCTGGCCGGGCGGCTCCGGGCATGGAACATCTGTGCCCCCGTGCTGTTCTGCAGAGCTGGTCGGCTGGGAACAAACAGGCCATTATTAAGGAGCAGCGGCTGCCCGGCGGCCTGGGAACGTGCCCCGCGGCCCCGCACCAGGAGGCCCCCGGGCGGCAGAGGGGCAGGCGGATTCCTGGGTCGCCGAGGCAGCTCTGGGTTTCGATTCGGCTCGCCGAAGGAGCTCCTCCCAGCTCCCAGAGCCCCAGACTGCCGCCTCTTGGCGGGCGACCTTGGCACATTGTGGAGCTGTGGGGTAGGGCTCTGCAGCCTCGTGTCGGGGGTCTCGGCACAGGACTGGGAGGGGAGGCCTCAGTCTATCCCTCCCGAGGACCTGGAAGTTGAAGATCACAAGGTCTGGGTCCTGTGTCTCCAGCTAGTTCTCAGTCTTCACCTTCCTTGTGCCACCACATGTCGTGCAGGGACAGCACACGTGTTCTATGCCTGGGCCCCCAGTGCTAGCCTCCTGGGGCTGCCTCCACACTCTGCGAACACTCACAGCCCGGCCACTTCATGGGCAGAGTGAGGGTCCAGGAGAGGCCTCCATCTTCCTGCCACGAGGGGGCTGATTGTGTTTTATCCCTGCCCACCATGGAGAAATCCTCTTGGCTGTCCCAAATGTGCCAAGTGGGCTGCGCCAGGGGCACCCACTGCAGCCTCTGCCAGCTGGTCCCGCAGGGGTCCTCCTTGTGACCCACCTCCCTCAGGCAGGTCAGTGCGTGCAGAAAGCTCAGGCGATGTTCCTCCACTCCACAAGCCCACTGGAATGGTTTCGTGCAGGACACTTGATCAGGGACATTAAACCAGACACGTGATCCTGGACACACAGCCCGACAGTCAAGCCGGACGTGGGAGCCAGGACACGTGAGCCAGAAACTCCATCCTGGACACAGGAGCTGGACAGGAAGCCAAACATGCAAGCTGGGACACCTGAGCTAGCCTTCAGCACAAAGCCTGTTGTAGCTACTGAGCATGTCCACCTGCTGGAAGCCATTCCAGGCATGTGGCACCCAGGATAGAGAAGATGCCCCCAACCCTGTGCTACACCCCTTGTCTGGTGTGGGTACTGCTGCCCACCTTCAGCATTTTACTGAATCTGCTTTTAAAGTTAGTTTGTGGTGCTGTGACGTTAGAGTGATCTCCTTGACACTGAGGCCCAGGAGTCTTTGCTGAGCCCCAGGCCCCCACCTTCCACCCACACGGCTTCTCAGAGCTGCCTGTCTGGACTGGTGCCCCCACTGGAGTGCCTTTCGGCTCCTTTTCCACCCTTCCCCCAGACTTGCTTAGGTCCCCCCCACACTCCATGGTGTCCCCCTTTCTTGGGGCCTCCCCCCAGCCCCCTCTATGCCCTCCAGACCCCCCACAGCCCTTTCCCAGCACCCCCCTGCATTGCTGAGCCCCACCCCCACAGCAGATTCTCCAGCCTCCCCCCCACCCCCACCCCATGCACAGACATAGAAAGAGCATTTCTAAGGGCTTTGACGAAGAACACACAGCACTGACACCGTTTCTAGAATGTGTTTTCCAACTGTTTCGGAGGTGCTGGCTTATTGAATTAGACAAAAGACACTGAAAGTACAAAAATGGGAAGGAAGGCAAAATGATGATTACTTGTAAATTATTTCATTGTATATCTGGAAAACCCCAGAGAAGAAAAAAAACCGTACAAAATATAAGAGAACTTGTCAAGGTGTAAAATTAGGTAGAAAATTGGAATATAGAAAACAACAGCTTTCCTATATAGGAATACAAACCATTAGGAAATAGGATAGAAGACAAGACCTCATCATAGCATCAAAATAGATGAAATATCTAGCAATACAGATAGGGAGGGTTATGAAAGAGCTATGTGAAGAGAACTTCACAGTGCCTCCAAGGAACACACACCCACTCGTGTGCATACGTACATGTGTGCACACTTGTACACATTTGTGCATGCACACACAAATGTGCACTCTTACATCCCTACATGTGCACACGTGTATGTACACGTGCACACATACACTCAAGCCACACATGCCCACACGTGAACACATGGACATTCACGACGCACACATGTGCACACACACACACAGGCTTGAGTGGCTAGACAAGCCTGCCATGTGCTTGGATCAGACTGTGTCCTAAAGATCCAATGTTTGTGAATTTCTTCTGTACATTTAGTGCAATCCCAATTGAAATGTGCCTTAGTTATCTAGTGCTGCTATAACAGAAATACCACAGTTGGATGGCATTAACAAACATAAGTTTATTCTCTCACAGTCTAGCAGGCTAGAAGTCCAAATTCAGGGTGCCAGCTCTAGGGGAAGGCTTTCTCTCTCTTTCGGTTCTGGGGGAAGGTCCTTGTCGTAAGTCTTCTCCTGGACTAGGAGCTTCTCTGAGCAGGAACCTCAGGTTCAAAGGATGTGCTGTGCTCCCAGCACTGCTTTCTTCGTGGTATGAGATCCTTGTGTCTCTCTGCTTGCTTCTCTCTTTCATATCTTAAAAGAGATTGACTTAAGACTCACCCTAATCTTGTAAATGGAGTCCTGCCTCATTAACGTAACTGCCTCTAATCCTGCCTCATTAACATCATAGAGGTAGGATTTACAACACACAGGAAAATCACATCAGATGACAAAATGGTGGACAATCACACAAAACTGGGAATCATGGCCTAGCCAAGTTGACACATATTTTTGAGGGACACAGTTCAATCCATGACAAAATGCTTCCTTTTTTTTTTTTTAACCAGACGAGCTAAATCTAAATTTGTATGAAAAAAATAAATAAGACTAGACAGAGCAGACCTAAAAGATGTAACAATGAAGAGACTGGTCCTATTAGATATTAGAATGTACTGTAAAATTATATTTAAAACTATATGCTACTGGCAAGTGAATAACTGGAAAGGCCTGAAATGGACCCCCAAACACATGCCAATTTATTATACGATGAAAGTATTTAAATCATTTGGGAAAACACAATTTTTCTACAATGGTTTTAAGATAAGTGAGTAGTCATCTTGAGAAACTAGAAAGCTGATTCTATACTTCGCCAGAATTAATTCCAGATGGGTCAACGATTTAAATGCCATAAAAAAAAAAAAAGAGAGAGAGACAAGCGTGCTAGGAGAACCTCTGGGAGCAGTTCTTCATTATATTGAGTACGGAGACCTCAGTAACACACAAAACTCAAGAGCCATACTATTATTAATAAAGGTAGTCACATAGAAATAAAAAGTCTGCGTGGAACAGAAAACCGCCATGCACAAAGCCAAAGATGAGCGACAAACTGGGAAGAAATATTTGCAACATACATCAGCAAAGAGCGGTTCCTCTACCACTGAAAGCAGTAAGAGAGACTAGCAGGCCAGTGAGGAAAGGGGCAGAGGTTGTGAGCAGAGAGCTCACTGAAGAGGAAATGGAAAGCTCTCTGAGACACGAGAGCCCATGCTCCACCTCACTCAGGAGATGACAAGTACAGACCGAAACCGCAGGAGGCCCCCCCACCGTGGGCCAGTGAGCGGGCCAGAGGTGACCCTACCTGGAGGGAAGGAAATTCTGCCACATCCATCCGGATTGCCAATGTGTATAGCACCTGGCCTAGCAATTCTCCTTCTGAGAGTTTATATGCAGACACAATCATGGACCCAGGCTCCAGTCACCCTGGATGCTCCAGCTGGCCCAGGGGCAGCTGCCACCCAGAACGGGCCCCACTATGGGCAGATTTGCTCTCCGGCTGCAACCTGAGTACGGGGAGCATGGGGAATGGTGGGTCAGTGCATGCATGTGAGTGTGTGTGCATGCACATGTGTATGAGTGCATATGAGTGTACATGCATGTATGAGTGTGCATGCATATGTGTGAGTGCGTGCGTGTGTGAGTGATGAGTGTGTGCATGTGTGAATATGAGTGTTGCACATGTGTGTGTGCATGTGTGTGATTGTATGCAAGTGTGCGTGACTGCAGGTGTGTGCAGTGTGTGCACACGTGTGCATGCATGTGTGTGCAAGCAGGGTTCTCCCCTCATCTTTCTTTTCTTCAGCTCTAGACTGCTCCTGCACACCGATTGGAGGGGCAACACAACCAAGGGTGCGCTGTGGCTCTGCATCCCATCTACCCCTCCAGGGCGCTGGGGAAACAGGCCAGAGAAAGGGCTAGTGCCAGTGCTCAGTCCAAGAGACTAGGCAAAGTCTAAGAGGACCTCCTCCTCCCTCCCACCGCACCGTCCAGAACTTTCAGAATCAGAGAGCCTGGGTCTGTGGCAGTGTGTCTTTTCCAGAGGCTGGAGCTGCAGGGCCCAAGCACTGCCGTCTGTAAAGCCTCCTGCCTCTGGTCCTGGTCGGCCCAGCTCCCTGCCCTGAGCCTGGAGAGCACTCTCCTTGCTGAAGATAGGCGGCTTGGAGGGAAGGGCAAGAAGGAACCACCCTGCATCTGAGTTGAGCCCCCAGGACAAGGCCTCAGTGTCCAGTACTTGATGCTGCTGCTTTCTATGAACCTTGTCATGGGAAAGACACCCCTCCCAAGTCAATCCGTGATGGGGACATGGAGGCCTAGCCAGCCCTTGGGGAGTGGGGGCCCAGGGAGCAGGGCAGGAGGCTGATCTGGGGGCTCTCCAGCTCTCCCAAACCAGAGCCGTGTGGGCCCTGTGGGCCTGGCCCTCACACCATCCCCTCTGCTGACAGCTGAGAGTACCCTTACCCCTCTGGAGCAGCCCCCACTCAGGGTGCCAGATTTGGTACAACAAATAGAACACCTGAGAGTTTAAATTTCAGATAAAATCTAAATTTTCAGTGTAAGTATATCCGATTTATTATTTGGGACATGTTGTGTTGTTGTTAGGTGCCATGGAGTTGATTCTGACTCATAGCGACCCTATAGGACAGAGTAGAACTGCCCCACAGGGTTTCCTAGGCTATGATCTCTACAGGAGCAGATCACCAGACCTTTCTTCTGCAGAGCCGCTAGGTGAGTTTGAACCTCTGATAACAACGGAGCTGAGCCTCGGGGGCAGCCTGGCAGTGAGGTGGGCAAGGCTCATGGAAGCTGTGCATAATCCTGATGGTGTGTCCTCTGTGAAGCTGGGCAGGGTCAGACAGAGGCTCTCTGATCCAGACCAGGACCCGTGTCTCAGCCTCTTTGAGTTCAAAACATGAATAAGTGACTCTCCAGCCGATTTTCATTCCTTGATTTTTCTCGAAACACCTGCTATGTGCTAAGCACCATATGCATTGTCACCTATTATTTTATGTAATTCTCATAACAGCCCTGTTGTTGTCAGGTGCCGTCGAGTCAGTTCTGACTCATAGCAACCCTATGTACAACAGAAGGAAACACTACCTGGTCCTACACCATCCTCACAATTGTTATGTTTGAGCCCATTGGTTCAAGCAGAACAGGTAACTTACAGGAAGCAGACTTACTATGAGAAGCTCCATTCCCAATGTTCCCAGCATTAAGCAGCTTGTAACTGGCGGAGTCCAGATGAGAAGTAAGGTGTATGCAAGTCTGAGACCCTCTTAACCTCGACCCTGGGTTCGCTCTGAGGGGGGACCTCTAAAACCAGAGTCATGTCAGTCAGGAGACAACGGTGACACACTGTAAGAGCCACGAGCACAGCACAGCTCACCGACATTTTCCTTGCATCATTTTGTGTCATCTTCTCGGCTTCTGTCAGCTGGACCAGAGCAGACATGGTCATGCCAACTGAAAAAATGGCATGGCGGAGGCATCTGACCTTATTTGCTTCACGAGGGGTAGAGAGAATCATTATCAGCATCATCAGCCCAAGGCTGATTCCTAGGAGGTAGAGGTCAGACATACCTCCCCTCTCCAAACTTTTTAGCAATTTTGACACCAGCCTTCCCTCCCATGGCACGCTCTACTTCTGTGCTGGGTTCAATATTTCGTTGTAGTGGCCACATAGAACTCACAGACAATGTTCATGATCATTAGGTTTATGATGGAAGTTGCTGTTAGGTGCCATCGAGTTGGTTCCAACTCATACCAACCCTTTATACAACAGAATGAAACACTGCCAGGTCCTAAACCATCCTCACAATCGTTGCTATGTTTGAGCCTGGTTTTGCAGCCACTGTGTCAGTCCATCTCCTTAAGGGTCTTCCTCTTTTTTGCTGACCCTCTACTTTACCAAACATGATGTCCTTCTCCAGGGACTGTTCCTCGTGATAACGTGTCCAAAGTACCTGAGATGAAGTCTCGCCATTGTCCCTTCTGAGGAGCATTCTGGCTGTACTTCTTCCAAGACAGATTTGTTTATTCTTCTGGCAGTCAGTGCTATATTCAATATTCTCCAACAACACCATAATTCAAAGGCATCAATTCTTCTTCCGTCTTCCTTGTTCACTGTCCAGCTTTCACATGTATACGAGCCAATTGAAAATACCATGGTTTGGGTCAGGTAACTTTAGTCCTCCAAGTGACATCTTTGCTTTTTAACAATGAAGAGGTCTTTTGTAGCAGATTTGCTCAATGCAGTACATCCTTTGATTTCTTAACTGCTGCTTTCATGAGTATTGATTGTGGATCAAAATAAAATGAAATCCATGACAACTTCAATCTTTTCTCTGTTTATTATGATGTTGCTTACTGGTACAGTTGTGAGAATTTTTGTTTTCTTTATGTTGAAGTGCAATCCATACTGAAGGCTTTGCTCTTTGATCTTCATCAGTAAGTGCTTCAAGTCCTCTTCGCTTTCAGCAAGCAAGGTTGTGTCATCTGCATAACACAAGTTGTTTATGAGTCTTCCTCCAATCCTGATGCCTCATTCTTCATATAGTTCAGCTTCTCAGATTGTTTGCTCAGCATAGAGATGGAATAAGTATTGTGAAAACATACAACTCTGATGCACACCTTTCTTTTTATTTTATTTATATTTTTATTTTATTGTACTTCAGGTGAAGGCTTACAGAACAAATAGTTTCTCATGAAACAGTAGTACACATGTAGTTTTATGACATTGGTTAACAACCCCACAACATATTAACCCTCTAACTTCTCAACCTTTTTTTTTTTTTTTTTTTGGTGAAAATACACATAGCCAAAGATACACCGTTTCAAAAATTTCTACATAGACAGTTCAGTGACATTGACTACGCTCTTCCAATTGTGCTGTTATTCTCACTTAAGATGAAGGCTTACAGAACAAAATAGTTTCTCATTTAACAGTTACTACAAATGTTGCCCTATGACAATGGTTAACAATCTCACAACACGTCAACAATATCCTTACTCAACCTTGGGTTCCCTATCACCAGCTTCCTTGTCCCCTTCTGCTTTCTGGCCCTTTTCACTGGACTCCTGTACCTCGTTAGTCTCATTTGGTTTTACGGGGCTGTCCACTCCCAGGCTAAACAGTGAACCTCGGCGGTAACTTCACCACTGAGCTAAAACGGTGTCTGGGGGCCATAATCTCGAGGTTTCTCCAGTCTCCTTTAGGCCAGTAAATCTGGTGTTTTTTTTTGTGGGTTAGAATTATGCTCTACATCCTTCTCCAGCTCTGTCCAGAACCCTCTGTTGTGATCCTGGTCAGAGCAGTCAGTGGTGGTAGCTGGGCACCACCTAGCTGTACTGGACTCAGTCTGGTGGAGGCCTTGGAAGCTGTGGACAATTAGTCCTTTGGACTAATCTTTTCCTTGTATCCTGTTCTTTTCATTCTCCCTTGCTCCCGAAGGGATGAGACCAGTGGAGTATCTTAGACGGCCGCTCACAGGCTTTTAAGACCCCAGACACTACTGATCAAGGTAGAATGTAGATCATTGTCTTTATAAGCTGTGTCTTGCCAATTGAGCTAGATGTTCCCTGAGACCATGGTCCTCACAGACCTCTGCCCAGCAATTCAGTCCCTCAGGGAGTTTGGATGTGTCTATGGGGCTTCCATGACGTTTCCTTGTACAGGTTGTGCTAATTTCCCCTGTATTGTGTACTGTCTCACCCTTCACCCAAGGTACCACTTATCTATTGCCTATTTAGTATTTCACCCCCACACCTCCCATCCCTGGTAACCAACCAAGATTGTTACATTTTATGTGTGAACTTTTTCATGGGTTTTTACAGTAAAGGTCTCATACAATATTTGTCCTTTTGTGATTGACTTATTTTACTCAGCGTAATGTCTTCCAGTTTCATCCATGTTATGAGATGGTTCACAGATTCATTGTTGTTCTTTCTCGTTGCATACTACTCCATTGTGTGTATGTACCATAGTTTGTTTATCCATTCATCTGTTGATGGGCATCTAGGTTGTTTCCATCGTTTTGCTATTGTGAACAATGCTGCCATGAACATAGGTGTGCATATGTCTATTCGAGTGACGACTCTTATTTCTCTAGGATCTATTCCTAGGAGTGGGATTGCTGGATGGAATGGTATGTCTATTTCTGGCTTTCTGAGGAAGCGCTGTATCATTTTCCAAAATGGTTGTATCATTTTGCATTCCCACCAGCAGTGCATAAGAGTTCCGATCTCCCCGCAGCCCCTCCAACATTTGTTATTTCCAGTGTTTTTGATTCGTGCCAGTAATGCCGGGGTGAGATGGTATCTCATTGTGATTTTAATTTGCATTTCTCTAATGGCTAGTGATCGCGAGCATTTCCTCATGTGTCTGTTGGCCATTTGAATGTCTTCTTTGGTGAAGTGTCTGTTCATTTCCTTTGCCCATTTTTAATAGGATTATTTGTCTTTTTGTTGTAGAGGTGTTAGATTTTCCTGTAGATTATGGAGATCAGACATTTGTCTGACTTGTACTGTCCAAAATTTTTTTCCCAGTCTGTAGATTCTCTTTTGACTCTTTTGGTGAAGTCTTTTGAAGAGCATAGGTGTTTGATTTTTAGAAGATCCCAGTTATCTAGCTTATCTATTGGGGTTTGTGCATTGATGGTTATGGTTTGTATCCTGTTAATGCCATATATTAAGGCCTGAAGTGTTGGTCCTATTTTTTCTTCTATGAACTTTATAGTTTTAGGCTTTATATTCAGGTCTTTGATCCATTTTGAAGTAGTTTTTGTATACGGTGTGAGGTATGGGTCCTGTTTCATTTTTTTGCAAATGGATATCCAGTTTTGCCAGTACCATTTGTTAAAAAGACTGTCTTTTCCCCATTTAATGGACTTTGGGCCCTTGTCGAAGATCAAGTGACTGTAGGTGGATGGATTTACATCTGGGTTCTCAATTCTGTTCCATTGGTCAATGTATCTGTCGTTGTACCAGTACCAGGCTGTTTTGACTACTGTAGCTGTATAGTAGGTTCTGAAGTCAGGTAGTGTGAGTCCTCCAACTTTATTCTTCTTCTTCAGTAGTGCTTTACTTATTTGGGGCTTCTTCCCTTCCCATATAAAGTTAATGATTAGTTTTTCCAACTCTTTAAAGAATGTTGTTGGTATTTGGATCGGGATTGCATTGTATTTGTAAATTGCTTTGGGTAGAATTGACATTTTCACAATGTTGAGTCTGCCTATCCATGAGCATGGTATGTTTTTCCATTTCTGTAGATCCCTTTGGGTTTCATGCAGTAGTGTTTTATAGTTTTCTTTGTATAGGTCTTTTCACATCCCTGGTCAGATTTATTCCTAAGTATTTTATCTTTTTAGGGCTATTGAAAATGGTATTGTTTTCCTGATTTCCTTTTCATTGTTCTCCTTATTGGTGTATAGGAATCCAGCTGATTTTTGAATGTTTATCTTGTATCCTGCTACTCTGCTGAATCTTTCTATTAGTTCCAGTAGATTTCTCGTGGAGTCTTTACGGTTTTCTATGTATAGTATCATATCATCTGCAAACAGGAACAGTTTAACTTCTTCATTACAAATTTGGATGCCCTTGATTTCTTTTTCTTGCCTTATTGCTCTAGCTAGAACTTTCAGCACAATGTTAAATAGGAGTGGTGATAAAGGGCATCCTTGTCTTGTTCCTGTTTTCAAGGGGAATGTCTTCATCCTCTCTCCATTAAGAATGATGTTGGCCATTGGTTTTGCATAGATGCCCTTTATTATGTTGAGAAATTTCCCTTCTATACCTATTGATTGAGAGTTTTTATCAGGAATGGGTATTGGACTTTGTCAAATGCCTTTTCTGTGTCAATTGCGATGATCATGTGATTCTTTTCTTTCCTTTTATTTATGTGGTGGATTACGTTGATTGATTTTCTAATGTTGAACCACCCTTGCATACCTGGTATGAATCCTACTTGGTCGTGGTGTATTATTTTTTTGATATGATGCTGAATTCTATTGGCTAGAATTCTGTTGAGAATTTTTGCATCTATATTCATGAGAGATATTGGTCTGTGATTTTCTTTTTTTGTGACGTCTTTGCCTGGTTTTGTATCAGCGTTATGCTGGCTTCATAGAATGAATTTGGAAGTGTTGCTTCCTCTTCTATGCTCTGAAATAGCTTGAGTAGTACTGGTACAAGCTCTTCTGTAAATGTTTTGTAGAATTCTCCAGTGAAGCCATCTGGGCCAGGGCTTTTTTTGGTTGGGAGTTTTTTTATTACCTTTTTGATCTCTTCTCTTTTTATGGGTCTGTTCATACTTTCAACATCACTTTGTTGTAGTTTGGGTAGGCCGTGTGATTCTAGAAATTTATCCATTTCCTTTAGGTTTTCAAATTTGTTGGAGTATAGTTTTTTTTGTGATATTCTGTTATAATCCTTTTTATTTCAGTTGGGTCTGTTATAATGTCCCCCATTTCATTTCTTATTTGGGTTATTTGTGTCCTCTCCTGTTTTTCTTTTGTAAGTCTGGCCAGTGGTTTGTCAATTTTGTTGATCCTTTCAAAGAACCAACTTTTGGTCTTGTTGATTCTTTCTATTGTTTTTCTGTTCTCTATTTCATTTATTTCTGCTTTGATCTTTACTATTTCCTTTCTTCCAGGGGTTGTGGGCTTTTTTTTGCTGTTGTCTTTCTATTTCTTTGAGTTCTGTAGTTAATGTTTTGATTTTGTCCCTTTCTTCTTTTTTGATATGTGCATCTATTGCTATAAATTGTCTTCTGAGGACTGCCTTTGCTGTGTCCCAAAGGTTTTGGTATGATGTGTTTTCATTCTCACTTGATTCTAGGAATTTTTTTATTCCATCTCTGATTTCTTCTATTACCCAGTGATGTGTAAGCAGGGTATTATTCAGTTTCCATGTAGTTGATTTTTTTCCCTTGCTCTTTCTATTGTTAATTTCTACCTTGATGGCATTGTGGTCAGAGAAGATACTTTGAATTATCTCAACGTTTTGGATCTTGTTGAGGATTGCTCTGTGGCCTAAGATATGGTCTATTCTGGAGAACGTTCCATGTGCATTGGAAAAGAATGTGTACTTTGCAGTGGTTGGATGGAGTGTTCTGTATATGTCTATGAGGTCAAGTTGGCTGATTGTGCCCTTTAGGTCTTCTGTATCTTCGTTGAGTTTCTTCTTAGTTGTTCTGTCCTTTACTGAGAGTGGTGTGTTGAAGTCTCCTACTATTATTGTGGAACTGTCAATTTCTCTTTTCAGTGTTGTTAGAGTTTGTTTTATGTATTTTGGAGCCCCATCATTGGGTGTGTAGATGTTTATTATGGTTATGTCTTCATGATGGATCATCCCCTTAATCATTATATAGTGTCCTTCTTTGTCTTTTATGGTAGATTTTGTTTTAAAGTCTGTTTTATCTGAGATTAGAATTGCCACTCCTGCTCTTTTTTGGTAGTTGTTAGCTTGATATATTTTTTTCCAACCTTTGACTTTTAATAAATTCACATCTTTGTTTCTAAGGTGTGTCTCTTGTAGACAGCATATTGATGGATCCTGTTTTCTTATCCATTCTGTCACTCTCCATCTCTTTATGGGTGCATTGAGTCCATTTACATTCAGTGTAATTATTGATAGATGTGAGTTTGTTGCTGTCATTTTGTAGTGCTTTTTTTTTTTGTGGTGCTGAAGTTTTCTTCTTCTTACTCTCTTGTGCCGAGTTACTTTTGTTTGTGGATTTGTTTTTCATTTCTTTTGTTTTTGTAGGTTTTGTTTTTGCTGAGACTATGTTTTTCTTCTTTTTTTTTTTTTTATGAGTATGCTTGTTAACTTTATTTGTGGTTACCATAAATTTTACCCTTATCTTTCTAAGTTTGAAGCAGTCTACCATTACTTGGTATCGCCTTGCCTTCCTCTCCATTAGAAGATTCTATACCTATGCTGTTTATTCCCTCTTTTATTGTTTTGATGTTGTTGTCATTTATTGATTAACTGCTCGATTCCCTGTTGTATTTCTTTTGGTTTTGGATAGTCCTCGTGAGTTCATTTCCTAGATTGGTATCTGGCTCGTACGATCCTGCGTCCTAGGTTCTGCCTGTGAGCTGAAGCTGTTTGTCCTCAGATCGAAGAATTCCCTTTAATAATTCTTGTAAGTTTGGTTTGACTTTTACATATTCCCTTAATTTCTGTTTATCTGAAAATGACCTAATTTCACCATCAAATTTGAACGAGAGTTTTACAGGATATATTATTCTTGGCTGACAATTTTTTTCTTTCAAGATTTTATATATGTCATCCCATTGCCTTCTTGCCTGCATGGTTTCTGCTGAATAATCTGAGCTTAGTCTTATTGTTTCTCCTCTGTATGTGACTTCTTGTTTTTCATGAGCTGCTCTCAGGATTGTTTGTCTTTGGTTTTGGCGAGTGTGAATGTGATATGCCTTGGTGATTTTCTTTTGGGGTCTCTTCTATATGGGGTTCAATGAGCTTCTTGGATGGTCAGCTTTTCATCTTTCATGATATTGGGTAAGTTTTCTGTCAGCAGTTCCTCAATGATCCTCTCTGTGTTTTCTGTTTTCTCCCCCTGTTCTGGAATTCCAATCACTTGTAAACTTTTGCTTTTAATTGTGTCCCACATAACTCTCACAGTCTCTTCATTTTTCTTTGCTCTTTTTTCTGAGTTTTCCTGAAACAGAGTTGTATCCAAGTGTTTGTCTTCAATTCCACTGATCTTGTCTTCCACCATTTCAAATCTGCTTCTCAGCCCTTCTATGACATCATCCATTTCTGAAATCTTGTTGTTTATCTTTTGGATTTCTAATTGTTGTTTTTGTATAATTTCTAGTTGTGGATTTATTTTGGCATTTTGTTCCTGCATTATTTTCCTGAATTCTTCCAATTTTTTGTCTGTATTTTCCATGAATTTGTCTATTTTTTCCTCATGTTTGTCAGCTTTTTGCCTCAGTTCTTGGAGAATTCCAAGTATTAGAGATTTGAATTCCCTATCAGGTAATTCTAGTGCATTTTCATACACAGGAGAGTCATCTGGTGTTTTATTTTGGATGCCTACTGGAATCATCTTGTCCTGTTTTTTAAATGTTTTGATATTGTCTGCTGTTTTCAGGGCATTCAGTAGTTATTTTTCTCATTTATTGATTGTAGATTTGTTTGTTTCATCCCTTTTTTTTATTTATTTTTTTTTTATTTTTATATATTTTATTGTACTTCAGGTGAAAGCTTACAGAGCAAATAGTTTCTCATGAAATAGTAGTACACATGTTGTTCTATGACATTGGTTAACAACCCCACAACGTATTAAGCCTCTAAATTCTCAACCTTTTTTTTTTTTTGATGAAAATTACAGATGGCCAAAGATACACCGTTTCAAAAATTTCTACATTCACAGTTCAGTGACATTGACTAAAAAATTTGACAATGTCTGAGCAGGCGGACTGTGTGTTCTTTGTTGTTTGCTCGTCTGTGCACTCAATACTTTTTGCCTCCTTCTCCAACTGGCAGGGTCAGTCATTCAGATATGGTACAGCAGGGCAGGTCTAGCTGAAGAGGGGTTAGTGGGACAGGTTGTTTGTGGCATTTATTACAGCCACAATGGCGGGTTGGTAATCAGTGCAGGGTAGGTTCCAGTAGGCCGTGCCTGTGCTGCTTGGTGGTTTGATGTCAAGCGCACGGTGCAGGTAGGCAGGATGCAGTGGGGAGATTGTGATGTGTGGAGCTAAGATGGATATGGGAGAGAGGAGAGAGGAACAGGAACCAAAAACATACAAACAAACAAAAAAGAATGCTAGGGGAGCTTGCCGTTGGAATGGAGAGATGAGAGACTATGAAATGGAGAAAAACAGAAAGGGGAAGAGGAAGAAAAGGAAAGAATGAATAGATAGAAATCAGAAAGGTTAAAGAACTGCAAAGTTCCCAGGGATCCCACCGATGCAGCTATGAGGTCTGGGGAAGTCGCTCTCAGGTGTTGTAGTACAGCCTGGCTAGAAGGCATAGAGGTATACAACGCCTGGTGTTCAGGGATCAGAAAGAGAAGGAAGATATAGAGAGGATATACTGAGCAATGAAGAAAGACAAAAAGGGAAAAAGAGGGAAAAGAAAACAAAAGAAATTAAAAAAAAAAGAACAAGAAAGGCCCCCCCCAAAAAAAAAAACAGAAAAAAAAAAAAACCAATAAAAAAGGAAATGTCCTCAGGGATCCCTCTGCATGTCTGTGGAAGCTGAAGGGGAGTTCCTTGCCACACAGCTCCACCTGGCCAGAAAGGGCCCCCAACTCAAGAAAAGGAAAAGAAAACAGACAAACAATTCAAAACGAACAAACGAACAATAGCCCCAGGATCCCACCAGCACTGTAGCCCAGACCAGGAAGCAGCTCCACACTCAAATGGAGCTCTGCAGCCCCTCAGGAAGAAGCAAAGATGGCGCACGGAGCCAGGAACTCAAGTGAAAGGAGGAGGAGATGGCGAGAGGCAAGCAAGAAATCAAAAGAAGCAGGGAAAAAAAAAAAAAGGCAACACCAACAGCCAACAAATGGCACCCAGAGAGCCAGCCAGTGCGGGCTGGTGCCTCCAGACAAGAGACTGTGTCCATGGGAAGCAGAGGAGGCCGAGCGTGGGCAAAGAAGGGGAGAGAGTGGGAAAGCATATATCACAAACTGCCGGCATTCTGCAGCCCCTCTGGAAGAAGCAAAGGTGGCGCATGGAGCCAGGCACTCAAGTGAAAGGAAGGGGAGGTGGCGAGAAGCAAGTGAGAAGTCAACAGAAGCAGAAAAAAAAGCAACACTAGCAGCAAACAAATGGCACCCAGAGAGCCGCAGGCTTGGGTGTGTGAAATCCAAGCAGCTGGCGCTTCCCGGTCAAGAGACCATGGCCGCAGGAAGCAGAGGAAGCTGAGCCGGGGTGAAGAGGGGTTGGGGGTGGGAAAGTGCACACCACAAATTACCGGTTGTTTTGTCTCCCGCTGGACGCTCCGTGAGGCTGCTTTCTCGTACCCCCATTTGCTGGTCTCTGATAGGAGTCCAAGATGGTGGATCTGCGCTGCATTAGCTGGTAGGGGACCTCTGCATGAATCCCTCCTTGCTCTCTTCTCTGCCGGTTTTCTCACTCCGTTTGGTGCTTGGCTGAGTTCTTTATCTCTTCATGTGATGTTTTAGGGTTTCAGGATTGTTGTATTCTCTGTTTGACTTAGTTTTTCAGATCTTTGCTGTGGAGGGACGGCGCGGTGTTTCTGCCTAGAGCGCCATTTTGCCAGAACTCCCGCACACCTTTCTTGTCTAAACCATGCAGTATCCTCTTCTTCTGTTCCAACAACTGCCTCTTGGTCTAGGTACAAGTTCTTCATGAACACAAATAAGTGTCATGGAATTCCCATTTATATCAATGTTATCCATAATTTGTTATGATCCACACAGTCAAATGCCTTTGCATAGTCAATAAAACACAGGTAAACATCTTTCTGGTATTCTCTGCTTTGAGCCAGGATCCATCTGACATCAGTAATGATGTCCTGTGTTCCACGTTCTCTTCTGAATCTGGCTTGAATTTCTGGCAGTTACCTGTCAATGTACTGCTGCAACCATTTTTTAAATTATCTTTGGCAAAATTTTACTTGCATGTGATATTAATGATATTGTTCAATAATTTGGGCATTCTGTCGGATCACATTTCTTTGGAACAGGCACAAATATGAATCTCTACTAGTCAGCTGGAATAGCTGAGTGAGCACCTCCAGCATTGCATCTGTCTGTTGAAACATTTCAATTGGTATTCTGTCAATTCCTGGAGTCTTGTTTTTTGCCAATGCCTTCAGTGCAGCTTGGACTTCCTCCTTCAATACAATCATTGTTAATATCACCAAGGCCATATTTTCCAGCTATAGATCCTTCTTCTTTGTTTCTAACTTTAACATGTCATTCACCAGTAATTATCAATGCATCTTGATTGCTTGTTTGATCAATTTCAGACTAGAAGTTGGTAAAAATCTTCAATTTCTTCATCTTTGACTTTAGTGGTTGGTGTGTAGATTTGACTGGTCTTCCTTTTAGGTGTATGGATATTATCCTATCACTTACAGTGTTGCACTTCAGGATAGATCTTGAAATGTTCTTTTTGACAATGAATACGATGCCATTCCTTTTCAATTTGTAATTCCTGGCGTAGTAGACCATATATGATTGTTCAGTTTAAAATGGCTAATACCAGTCCATTTGAGCTCACTAATGGTGACTGGAATGCGAAAGTGGGAAACAAAGAAGAAGGATTGGTAGTTGGAAAATATAGCCTTGGTGATAGGATGTCAGAGATCCCATGATAGAATTTTGCAAGACCAACAACTTCTTCATTGCAAATACCTTTTTTCAACAACATAAATGGCGACTATACATGTGGACCTCACCAGATGAAATACACAAAAATCAAATTGACTACATCTGTGGAGAGAGACTACAGAAAAGCTCAATATCATCAGTCAGAACAAGGCCAGGGGCTGACTGCAGAACAGACCATTAATTGCTCATATGCAAGTTCAAGTTGAAATTGATGAAAATTAGAACAAGTCCACAAGAGCCAAAGTACAACCTTGAGTATATCCCACCTGAATTTAGAGACCGTTTCAAGAATAGATTTGAGGCGTTGAACACTAATGACCGAAGGCTAGATGAGTTGTGGAATGACCTCAAGGACATCATACATGAAAAACCAAGAGGTCATTAAAAAGACAGGAAAGAAAGAAAAGATTAAAATGGATGTCAGAAGAGATTCTGAAACTTGCTCTTGAAAGACAAGTAGTTAAAGCAAAAGGAAGAAATGATGAAGTAAAAGAGCTGAACAGATTTCAAAGGGTGCCTTGAGAAGACAAAGTAAAGTATTATAATGAAATGTGCAAAGAGCTGGAGATAGAAAACCAAAAGGGAAGAACACGATCAACAGTTCTCAAGCTGAAAGATCTGAAAAAAAAATTCAAGCATCAAGTTGCAATACTGACAGATTCTACAAGGAAAATATTAAACAACACAGGACGCATCAAAAGAATATGGAAGGAATACAGATTCACTATACCAAAAAGAATTAATTGTTCGATGTTCAACCATTTCAGGAGGTAGCATATGATCAGGAACCAATGGTACTGAAGGAAGAAGTCCAAGCTACACTGAAGGCATTGGCAAAAAACAAGGCTCCAGGAATTGATGGAATACCAATTGAGATGTTTCAACAAATGGATGCAGCCCTGGAAATGCTCACTTGTCTATGCCAAGGAATATGGGAAGACAGCTTTCTGGACAACCAACTGGAAAAGATCCATATTTATGCCTATTCCCAAGAAAGGTGATCCTACCAAATGCAGAAATTATAGAACAACATCATTAATATCACACACAAGTAAAATTTTATTGAAAAGCATTCAAAAGTGGCTGCAGCAGTATATCAACAGGGAACTGCCAGAAATTCAAGCTGGATTCAGAAGAGGACGTGGAACCAGGGATCTCCTTGCTGATGTCAGATGGATCCTGGCTGAAAGCAGAGAATACCAGAAAGATGTTTACCTGTGTTTTACTGACTATGCAAAGGCATATGACTGTGGATCATAAGAAATTATGGATAACATTGCAAAAATGGGAATTCTATAACATTTAATTGTGCTCATGAGGCACCTGTACACAGATTAAGAGGCAATTGTTTGAACAGAACACAGGGATATTGCGTGGTTTAAAGTCAGGAAAGTTGTGCATCAGGGTTGTATCCTTTCACTATAGTTATTCAATCTGTATGCTGAGCAGATAATCTGAGAAGTTGGACTATATGAAGAAGAATGAGGCATCAAGATTGAAGGAAGAATCATTAACAACCTGTGTTATGCAGATGGTACAACCTTGCTTGCTGAAAGTGAAGAGGACTTGAAGCACTTACTGATGAAGATCAAAGGCCACAGCCTTCAGTATGGATTGCACCTCAACTTAAGGAGAACAAAAACCCTCACAAGTGGACCAATAAAGAACATCATGATAAATGGAGAAAAGATTAAAGTTGTCAAGGATTTCATTTTACTTGGATCCATAGTCAACACCCATGGAAGCAGCAGTTAGGAAATTAAAAGACACATTGCATTGGGCAAATCTGCTGCAAAAGATCACTTTAATGTGTTGAAAAGCAAAGATGCCACCCTGAAGACTAAAATGCGCCTGACTCAAGCCATGGTGTTTTCAGTCTCCTCATATGCATGTGGAAGCTAGACGATGAATAAGGGAGACCAAAGAAGAATTGATGCCTTCGAATTGTGGTGTTGGTGAAGAGTATTGAATATACCACGGACTGCCAAAGGAATGAACAAATCTGTCTCAGAAGAAATACAGCCAGAATGCTCCTTAGAAGCAAAAATGGCGAGACTACGTCTCACATTCTTTGAACATGTTATCAGGAGGTATCAGTCCATGGAGAAGGACATCATGCTTGGTAAAGTAGAGGGTCAGCAAAAAAGAGGAAGACCTTCAACGAGATGCAACAATGGGCTCAAGCGTAACAATGATTTTGAGGATGGTGCAGGTCCAGGCAGTGTTTCTTTCTGGTGTACATAGGGTAGCTATGAGTCAGAATCAACTGGATGGCACCTAACAACAACAACAATAATGCCTAGAATATCAATTTTTAAGTGTTCCATTTCATTTTTGACAACTTTCAGTTATCTAGATTCATATTTCGTACATTCCACATTCCAATTATTAATGGATAATTCAAAAGTGCCTGCAGAAGTATATGGAAATGCTCACTCATCTATTCCAAGAAACTGGGAAGACCTGGCCATCTGACTAGTAGAGATCCATATTTGTGCCTGTTCAGAAGAAAGGTGGTCCAACAGAATGTGGAAATTATTGAATAATATCATTAATATCACACACAAGTAAAATTTTGCTGAAGATAATTAAAAAATGGTTGCAGCAGTACATCAACAGGGAATGCCAGAAATTCAAGTCGGATTCAGAAGAGGACGTGTAACATGGGCTATCATTGCTGATGTCAGATGGACCCTGGCTGAAAGCAGGGAATACCAGAAAGATACCTGTGTTTTATTGACTATGCAAAGGTATCCGACTGTGTGGATCATCAAAAATTATGGATAACATTGTGAAGAATGGGAATTCCATAGCACTTAATTGTGCTCATGAGGAACGTTTACATAGACCAAAAGCATGGAGATGCTGCGTGGTACATTCCACATTCTGATTGTTAATGGATATTTGCAGATTTTTCTTCTCATTTTGAGTCATGCCACATCAGTAAATGAAGGTTTGAAAGCTTGACTCCATCCATGTCATTAAGATCAACTCTGCTTTGAGGAGGCAGCTCTACCCCAGATATATTTTGAGTGCCTTCCAACTTGAGGGGCTTCTCTTCTGGCACTATATCAGACAATGTTTCACTGCTATTCATAAGGTTTTCACTGGCCAATTTTTTCAGAAGTAGACAGCTGTGTCCCTTTTCCTAGTCTGGAAGCTCTGCTGAAACCTTTCCATCATTGGTGACCCTGCTGGTATTTGAGATACCTGCAGCCTAGCTTCCAGCCTCACAGCAACACAGAAGCCAACACACTATGACAAACTGACAGATTTGTGGTGCATTAGAGAAGTAGCAGGTTACACTTCAGAATTAGAAATGGCTCTGGATACAGCTTTTTGATCAGGACAGCCTCTTCTCAGCTGTGCCTGCAGGAAGGTCTCTCTTTCTGGCCCTTGGCCCCTGGACCTGGCTTCTGCCCTGCTCAATCAAGTGTTACAAATCTTCTTACCTCCACCAATAAGCTCCCGGGGGGGCACCCCACTCCATCAGTAAGCCTCATCCTGAAGGTGCTCAATTCTCACCCTCCGTGGGTCGGCACACACATTGTAGCTGCCTTGCTCTATGGGCCAGGAAGCCCACCGAGCTGTCTTACATGGGTCTCCTTGTTCTGCTGCTGCCAGTTCTCTGCAGCATTTGCTGCTGCTTCTAGCTGTCTTGCACCATCTCTGGTGTTATAGCTCTCTGTCTCCTGGGTCTAGGAGTTTCTCAGTGCAGGGCTCCTGGGTCCAAAGGACCCACTCAACTCCTAGCTCTCACCCCTCCCACCTCCCCCTGCTTGCTTCTCTCTCTTACAAGCAATAAAATGCTTGACTCACTTTAGGGGGTGACTTAAATGAAGGTGGTAAAGGTGGTGACTGGGATAAGGGTGGTGACTTGAGTCACACCCTCTAGTAAGGTGGTGACTCAAGATACATCCCACGTTAGTCCTACCTCATTAACATAACAGATACCTCACTCCCAAAAGAGACCATAACCACAGCCATAGAGGCTAGGGTTTAAAACTCATGCCAAAATGGAAGATAATTACATCAGATCACAAAATGGAAGACAATTACCTCAGACCACAAAATGGAGGATGACTACATCATTATATAACTGCCAAATGACATCACTACATAACTGCCGAACCACTGAAAATCACGGCCCAGTGAAGATGACACATAATCTTAACCTTCACAGGCTCCAGACACCTTATTTGCATTAGCAGTAAACTGTCCAATCCTCATGGTGGACCACAAGCACCTTATTTGCATAGTCCCACCCAATCATTGTATGGGAGTCACAAAGACTATGGCTAGAAGGGCCATGTTAAGTAATTCACTGCACCGCACCCACTCTATAGGTTTCACGTGAAAACAGCAAAGCTCAGAGGGTAGCCGGAAAAAGGCCCTGTGGGGGGCTCTCAGAGACAGCTTGGGTCAGCTCAGGAGATGCGTCCAGAGTCCCTGACCCCTCCCCTCCTCCAATCCAGCAAGTCACAGCCCCATCCTTTGACTCACCTACCAAAGCCTACGTCTTCCTTCTGGATCAGTCTGCTCCCCAACAGATGGGTCTTGGTCAGGAGCTGCCCAGGCCGGAGGCCAGTCCCTTCCCAAGGTGAGGTTGGCTTCCTCACTTAGCTGCAAGGAATTTAAGACAGGGAACTCAAAATGCAACTCATGGCTCTGACTTGGCACTCCTCTGCACCTGCATTCTGGCATCCAGAACTGCCTGCCTTGGGCCCCACCCACGTGGACATGGCTGCCTGGGAGATGGGAGTGGAGGAGCGAAGGGCAGCTCTGTGACAAGACTCCAGCCAAGTGGTGGGGGCCCAGAGAACTGGTGCAACCCCCAGAGTAGGCTTCGTGGGCAAGGAGAATCTGCTCTGGGTCCTGAAGGAGGCATGGGAGTCTGCCGGGACAAGCTTGGCAACACGGTGGGGTCAGGGCCGGAGTGGTGCTGGAAGGCTGCAACTGTGGACGCCCTCACCTGCTCAGCTAAGAACTTGAGCCTTTTCCTGGAAGCAATGGGGTCTTTAGCCCAAGTTTGGAAGGACAGGATCTTATGGGGCAGTCGTTCTGGATAAGATCCAGTGGATGGGGGGCGGACAGGAAAGCTGAGGGGAGCTGTGCAGAGAGTAGAAGGAAGAGAAGCCAGCATCTAACGCTTAGAAGAGGTGTGGCTGAAAGGGAGTCCAGCCCCCTCAACAGAGAGAGCAGGGACATGTCCACTGCCTGTGGCCAGGGCTGGTCCGATGAACTCTGCAAGGGGTCCGAGACCCAGAGACATGAGACTACAATATCAAATCAATGTTTAAATAGATATAAAGCACGACACCAACATGTTCAATATGCTCTGTTCTTACATTGCATTTCATGTAGGATATTAGTGCCTTGATGTGACATGGGCAGGGCCTCCAGAGTGGGGTGCAGGGGACCTGTGGCCGCCATGAGGGCTGGGGTGGTTGAGGGAGCCCCTGCTCATCCTGCGCTCTCAGACAGACCACAGCACGCAGGCACTGCCCTCAGAACCTGGCTGACCCCGCAGGAGTGGGGACATGGGCTGCACCTGCCTCTGGGGCCTTCCTGCTAGGAGGTAGCCCCTCCCACCCTTCTGTCCTTGGTCAGGACCACCCTCAGGAGCCATGAGACCCTGCACTCAGCACCCCATGGGCCATTCCCCCTTTCCTGGGAGCTGGTCGGGTTACTGGGCACAGCCTGTGTGTGAGTAGAAAGCCTGGGCTTAGCATGGTGCCCCCCCCACAGGCTGTCTGCTCAGTCATGTTGTACAACCACACTGATTTTGCCCCTGACTCATGTCCAGCTTTGTTTTCAAGTCTCCCCCACACGTGCTGCTGTTCTCCTCAACACCCACTGTCTTAGTCATCTAGTGCCACCATAACAGAAATACCACAAGTGGATGGTTTTAACGAAGAGAAATTTATTTCCTCACAGTCAAAATAGGCTAAAAGTCCAAATTCAGGGCGTCAGCTCCAGGGGAAGCCTTTTTCTCTCTCTGTCGGCCTTCTCATCAATGTTCCCCTGGACTAGGAGCTTCTTGGTGCAGGGACCCCGTCCAAAGGACGCGCTCTGCTCCCGGCACTGCTTTCTTGATGGTATGAGGTCCTCCTGTCTCACTGCTCACTTCTGTATTTTATATCTCAAGAGATTGCCTCAGGGCACAGTCCAGTCTCGTAGATCAGTCCTGCCTTATTAACACAACTGCCACCCATCCTCCCTCATTAACATCATAGAGGCAGGATTTACAACATATAGGAAAATCACACAGTACCAGGAATCATGGCCGGGCCAAACTGACACACACATTTTTTGGGAGACATAATTCAAACCACGATACCCACAAACATAAAAACGTTCCTTCCGTCACTGGCCCCCCTGCCCACTTTCCTTGCCCAGAATGTCCTTCTACCTATCCTTTCTCTCAATCCTGTTTGGAAACAGGGTTTTTGTTATGTGAATGAGGTCATGCTGGAGTGGGGTGGGTCCTAAATCTAATCCCTTATTAGTTATAAAAGAGCAGATTAGACACAAGCACACAAGAGAGAGAGGAAGACGGGCAGAGGAGGAGGCAGATTCGTCTGAAAGGATTGCCAGCTGCTAGAAGCTGAAATAGCCACACCCTGAATACAGAAGTCTGGCCTCCTGAACTATGAGAAAATGCATCTCTGTTCTTTAGGGCCTTTGGTGGTGCAGTGGTTAGGAGTTTCAGCTACTAACCAAAAGGTTGGTGGTTCAAATCCACCAGGTACTGCTTGGCAGCCCTGTGGTTTCCTGTAGGGTTACTCTGTCCTATAGGGTCACTATGAGTTGGAATTGACTAGATGGCAATGTTTTTATTTTTTGTTTGTGGTGTTTCTGTTACGGCACCTCAAGGAGACTGAGACACTGGTTGTGAAGTCCACCCTCCATTCAGGCAGCCTCCCTCCTCCTCCCCCTCCTTCTCTTCCTCTTCTTCTTTCTCCTCCTCCTTTCTCCTCCTCCTTGTCCATCTCTGCCAGTCCCTGGGCGTGCCCCCCACCCCCAGCAGAGGGCTGGGTCGTGACCTTTTAGCTCCAGAGTAAACCCTCCAGGACAGGTTTGCACAGAAAGCAAGTGAACATCAACATGTCAGAAGCCTTGGCCTTCACCATTCCCTGCCTTCCCCACCCCCTGGGCCCCTGAGAGCTGTCCACTGTGGCTGTGGGAGACCGGCTGGGGCGACAGTGGGCCTGGGAGGTGGGTGTAGTTTGTCCCACCCCTTTGAGGACTGAGGGTTTGTGAAGTTTCAGCAACACTTGGCTGAGAAATGGGCATCTCCACCTTCTTCCCCTCCCTCAGCTTCCAAATGGCCCAACGTTGGAGCTCAAAGAGGTGCTATACCCACCTGCCGGGCCTCTCTCAGGGTTCAGACCTGCCAGGGGGCCTGCAAAAGTGGAGGGGTTTGCACCCACCAGGAGGGAGGGAGTAAAAAAGGAGCCCCTCCTGCAGCACAGAAGGTTTGGAGGGATCTGCTTTTGTTCACAGGGCATCACGGGAAGGCCTTTAGTTCAGCTTCCTATAGACAGAAGCCCAGAAGACCCCCACCTCCCCCCTTCCACAGCCCCCCACCTCCTCTCTGCTCAGAAGCCAGGTCACTGGGATGTGACAGAGAAGGAGTCATCAGAGTCACCTGGATGTACGATGCTGCTGTCCGAGAACACAGGTGGGTGACCAGCTGTCCCATCCGCAGAGACTTAGGGAACTAACCGAACTTCACCTGGGTGGGGGAAGCAGTCTGTCTTAGGCTGGGTTCTCTAGAGAAGCAAAACCAGTAAAGTGTATAAATATATATATAGAGAGAGATTATATCAAGGAAACGGCTCACGCGATTGTAGAGGCTAGAACATCCCAAGTCCGTAGATCGGGGTAGACGCCTCTCCCAAGTCACACAGCTGCAGAAGCTGGCAAGCCCAAGATCAGAAGGTCGGAGAGCAGGGCTCCCACTCACAGGCTGTGCAGATCGATGAATCCCAGTTTCCGCAGATAAGCTGACAGCTCAGGTCCCAAGAACGGGAGATGAGATGACAGGAAGCAGCCACAGGATCCAGAGAGAGCAAAAAGCCAGAACGTCCACCTATATACAGATGTGGGCCACACCCCAAGGAGACTCCCTTTCATCTGATTGGCTACTCACAGTATATTCAATCATGGGGGTGATTACATTCAAACACAGAGAATCATGGCCCAGCCAAGTTGACATACAATCTTAATCATCACACAGTCCATCTCAGGAGCTTAATTTAAGGGCTACAGTTTGAAACGAGGAAAAGCCGACAAAGTAGCATTTACTGAGAATGTTGTAGATGCTGACTTCATCCTCACAATCCGGCAGCATGAACAGGAAGGCCAGCTTCACAGCGAAGACTTGGACCCATGGTGACCCACTCAGATGTTCAGGCAGGTGGCCTCAGAGACCCTCCCCAGCTGGGGGCTGTCCTCCGCCACTCCCGAGTTCTCTGAGCCTCCGTCCTTCCCACTCAGAGCATTTTCTCGTGCACCTCTCTGATTTTCAGGCACTGTCTCCAGGGCACCGTCCCAAGCCCCTGCTCCTGTCTGCAGCCTGGTTCTGTCCTCTGCCTGAGGGACTTTTCCTGGACACTCCCACCCACCACTGTCCTTGTTGAGATGGGGCCCCGTGGGGGTCTGGCAGATGGGGACGGGGGTTCACCAAACAAGCACCCATCACCGTGGCGCTGGAGTCGGGACACCTGGGCTGAGCTGTGAGCTGTGTTGGGTCCAGAGGCCAATGGATGTGGAAAACTGAAGAAAGCGAAGGGCCAAGGCCCATCGGAGACAGCACGGCCAGTGCCATACCTTGCTGGGTGAGGAGACTTGGTCTGGCAGCTGGAGGGGCCCAGTGGATTTCTTTCCACAACCAGTTTTCCTGAGCTCTCCCCATGGGATGCGCTTTGTGTTAACAAAAGCAACTACAGTGACGGTGGAGCCCAGCAGGGTGGCCGCTGGTCTGTGTGAGAGGAGGAGCACTCAGACACTTCTCTGAAACGCGGCCCAGCGTAAGGGTCAGGTTGTGGTCTGCACGCAGTAGGCCCTCAGTAAGTGGAGGCTCTGATAGTCTGCACACAGTAGGCGCTCAGTAAGTGGAGGCTCCGACAGTCTGCACACAGTAGGCGCTCAGTAGATGACACCACATAAATGACTCAGTGCAGCAACTTCTGTGGCTTAGCCTCTGCATAGGAGCCCTGGTGGTACAATGGTTAAGTGCTCGGCTGCTAACAAAAGGTGAGCGGTTTGAACCCACCAGTGGCTGCTCGGGAGAAAGATGTTGCAATCTGCTTCCATAAAGATTATAGTCTTGGAAACCTTGTGGGGCAGTTGTACTCTGTCCTATAGGGTCATTATGAGCCGGAACAAACTCGACGGTGGCGGGGTGGGTAGTCTCTGCAGGAAATAGCAATTCTCCTGAAACTCAGCAAATGATGTGCCCTTAGTTGTTTCTATGAATTTTGGATGAGATTTTTTTGTCACAATGAGTCCGAGAGGTGGGACTGCTGCCCATCCCTTGGCCCCGCTGGTTGTGGAAGTTCAGCTTTCTCTCAGGATGAGCAAATGCCAGGTGCACAGAGGCTGCCCGAGCCGTGTGCCCCAAATTCCACAAAAAACACCATTTCAGGAACAACTGTACTTTTGTTTATAGGGATTGTTCCAGTAACAGTTGCCACGTGCTGTGAGCTAGTAGTGAGATGGTTGTCAGTAGAAAATTTTTCCAGAATAGACAGTTTTCTACTCAAATATTTGCTGACATGAAAAACCCGTTCAAAGCTTTGCAGTAGTGCTACAGCTTACTAGTGCAATTGTGTGTGTGTGTGTATGTGTGTGTGTCTGTGTGTCTGTGTGTATGTATATGTGTGTGTGTGTGTGTGTGTGTGGTAACATATACACAACATAAAATTCACATTTTAACCAGTGGTATTTATCACACCCACCACTATTTGTTCCCAGAACTTTCCATCACCCCACACAGAAACTCAGCACCCATTTAGCAATAACTCCCCACCTCCCCCTGCCCCAGCTGCTGGTAACCACTTCCATCTCTGCATTTGGCTGTTCTCGATATTTCATGAGTGAGATCATATGGTACTTGTCTTTTTGTGTCTGACTCATCCTCTGCACAATGTTTTCAAGGATCATCCCTGTCAAAGCATGTATCAGCGCTTCATTTCTTTTCAGGGCTGGCTAGTGCTCCATGGTGCGGATGGACACTGGTTTATCCATCACCTGCTGGTCAGCATGGGGTGGCGCCACTTCTGGTCATTGTGGTCAGTGCCGCAGTGAGCATGGGCACACCCCCATTCACTACCCTACCTCCCTTAGCAGAGAGCGGCATGGGGTTTGGGGGTCACGCTGGCACACCCTGGAAGACATCCACCTGTGGCAGTGGATGGAGAGGTGCTCATCCTGGACTGGTCACTCATGTAGGAGAACTGCCACCCAAATCCTGCGGCCAGGGCTCCATCCCAGAGCATGAGGAGGAGGCCGTCAGCCACCCCAGGGCAGGCACTGTTGGCAGCTGTGTATCCCGCACCCAGTCCCGCATCCACCCCCTCGGATGGACACATGCAGTCTCGGGTGGATGGGGCCGAGTCCTGCTCCTCCATTGCCTTAGCACCCAGCACCACCTTTGCTCACAGTCGGAACTCACTAACAACCATGGGACCTGGGTTGGAGGGTCATGGGCGTGGAGGTGACTCCTCTGACGTGGCCACTTGACCAGACTACCCTCCACCTCTGGTGCCAACTTGGGGTGCTCCCGCGGGGGGCACACTTGTCCCTGAGCTGTGGCCAAGACCATGCCCATCGCATGTCCCACCACAGCTATCAGCCTTGATCCCTGTGCCCCCAGCCAGGCTCAGGCAGGTGGTCCACGCAGGTCAGAAGCCCCTGTCCCTTTTCGGTTTCCAGGGTATCAGATTCCCCCTCCTCCTGTGAGGATTCAGAACAGAAGCCGGATGGCCGCTTGCTCATCGGTCCTCCTCCGTCTGCTCCCACATTGTGAGGAACCTCAGGACAGGCAGAGGACTTGTCCCTTGTCCCCTTAGTGCTGCGTCCTTCCAGAAAGGCTCGTGGAGTTGGGAGGCTTCCCGAAGGCCCTGACCAAGCCCCACTCCCAGAAGGCTTAGCGCCTCAGCTGATAAGGCCACGGAGCAAGCAGCCTGTGGGATGGTGGTGTCCACCCGGGGACACTGCCCTTGGCGCAACCCCTTCTTCTGCTCAGAGCATGCTGTGAAAACAGCTTGTGATTGTTCATAGGTTACAGCTAGTCTTCGTGGAGAATGCCTCACTCAGACCAGCCCTCTATGTGGGAAGAGGCTCAGACACCCTTAGGCCAGGTCTCCCTGGGCATCCAAACACCCCGCAAGCTCGCCCTGTGCAAACCCTGCTGGGAGGCCCTCGGCCACAGCTTCAGTGTTCGAGGCTTCAGTTCCCCAGACCAGGCCCTCCTCCCAGGCAATGCCCTTCATCTGCCCTGTCCCCACCGCACCCCCTGCCCGCCTGGCCTCTGGGTTTGTCTGCAAATCCTAGTCTCGGCCACTGCATCCTGGGGGGAGGAGGGCAGCCCTAGAATAGTCCCAGGGTGGGAGGACCCAGTAGCCTCAGGACACTGACAAAGCCTTGTCTCTCCCCCTTCCCCTGCACCCCTGGGAGTAGGAAGTATGGCTACGCCTTGTACCCAGGTCACATGATAAAATCAGCAGAACACCTGTCCCTGAGCTCCCACATCACGCCTGACCACCCTCACAGCCTCTCCCTCACCTGTGCCCCTTGCCGGCTGGCAGTGATATGGGGTCGCCCCAGCCTCTCTGTTGGAGTGACCAGCTTTTCAGAGTTCTGGAGCCTGCCTGACCCCATCCTTCCCAGAGCCTGTCCTAGTGGGCACCACGGCTTCCTGCACCCAGAGGCCTTTCAGACGCTAATGCCACACAGCCTGCCCCTCTCTGATGCTGGCGCCGGCAGAAATACGCCACGCTCTTCCTCACCCCACAACCCCTTCCCATCCTGTAACCCCTCCCCACCCGGCTCTGCCTCCTCACCCCGAGACCCCTACCCACCCTACACCCTTCCCCACTCGGGCTCCCTCTCCCTATTCTGGCTCCCCCTCCCCATCCTGGCTCCCCCTCCTCACCCTGCCTCCCCCTCCCCCCACCCACCCCTCCCCACCCCAACTCCCCCTCCCCACCCCTCGATGCCTCTCCACCACCCCTGCCTGCCACTTAACTAGACAGTGTCTCTTTAGGCCTAGGACTTTTCTGCATGCAATTTTCAGGCCCCCTTCCCTACAGAAGTGACCATAGAACGTGGCTGTACACCTGAGGCCCCCCCAGCACACCTGGGACAGGGCCTGGCACGGTGGTGGTCAGAATGGGATCACAAGAGGGTGGGGAGGCCCTAGGCAGGAGCCTCTGGAAACCTCCCTAAAGACCCAAAAACAAGACCTCTTGCTTGCATTATTTTAACATTAAAACTGCTATATAGCTCTGGGGCCATGGTCTCAGGGAACATCTAGCTCAAATGGCATAACTTAGTTTACAAAGAAAATTTTCCACATTCTACTTCAGTGAGTAGTGTCCGGGGTCTTAAAAGCCTGTGAACAGCCAGCTAAGGTACTCCACTGGTCCCACCCCTTTGGGAGCAAGGGAGAATGAAGAAAACCAAAGGCAGGAGGGAAAGATGAGTCCCAAGGACTAATGGACCACAGCTACCACAGCCTCCACCAGACTGAGTCCAGCACAGCTAGATGGTGCCCGGCTACCACCAGCTGCTCTGACAGGGATCACTATAGAGGGTCCCGGACAGAGCTGGAGAAAAATGTAGAACAAAATTCTAACTCCCCAAAAAAGACCAGACTTACTGTTCTGACAGAGACTGGAGAAACCCTGAGAGTAGGGCCCCTGGACACCCTTACAGCTCAGTCATGAAGTCACTCCTGAGGTTCACCCTTCTGTCAAAGATTAGACAGGCCCATAAATGGACACACCAGCCCAGGGCCTGGGTGTGAGGCAGGAGAAGAGGAGAACAGGGAGAAGCAGCTCAAATAGGAGCCAGCTTGTGGAATGGGAATGCTGCCCTCTGCTGGGCTGTGCCAGGGCCCACGGTGTCACTCCAGGCCTCTGTGGGGGCATGCGACAGAGAAGGGTTCTCCACTGACAGAAAGTCCACCAGGCACTGCCTCCCACTCTAACACCATCAGCTGCTGTAAAACTGGCCGGTCTCTGTGTTAATCTGCTCTTTTTATATCTCAGAAATGAGTAGGTTTAAGACACACCGTACAGCCATATGGCCTTTTTAACACGTTACTGTTGTTGTTGTTGTTAGGTGCCGTCTAGTCGGTTCCGACTCATGGCGACCCTCTGCACGACAGAACGAAACCCTGCCCGGCTCTGTGCCATCCTCACAATTGTTGCAGTGTTTGAGCTCATCACGGCAGCCACTGTATCAATCCATCTTGTTGTGGGTCTTCTTCTTCTTTGCTGTCCCTCTGCTTTACCAAGCATGACGTACTCTCCAGGGACTGATAACATGTCCAAAGTACGTGAAACAATGTTTCTTTCAAGTCAGGCTTGTTTGTTATTCTGACAGTCCACGGTATCTTCAATATTTTTTGCCAACACAATAATTCAAAGGGGTCAGTTCTTCTTCGGTCCTCCTTATTCATCGTCCAACTTTCACACACATATGAGGAAATTGAAAATATCATGGCTTGCGTCAGGCCTACCTTAGTCCTCAAAGTGATGCCTTTGCTTTTTAACACTTTAAGGAGGTCTTTTGCAGCAGATTTGCCCAATGCAATCTGTCCTTTGATTTCCTAACTGCTGCTTCCATGGGCCTTGCTTGTGGATCCAAACAAAATGAAATCTTTGACAGTGTCAATCTTTTCTCCGTTTATCATGATGTTGCTTATTGGTCCAGTTGTGAGGATTTTTGTTTTCTTTATATCGAGGTGTAATCCATACTGAAGGCTGGGGTCTTTGATCTTCATCACTAAGTGCTTCAAGTCCTTCACTTTCAGCAAGCAAGGTTGTGTCATCTGCATATCACAGATTGTTAATTAGTCTTCCTCCAATCCTGATGCCATGTTCTTCTTCCTAGAGTCCAGTTTCTCAGATTATAATCTCAGCACACAGACTAAGTGTGGTGAGAGGATTCAACCCTGATGCACTCCTTTGCTGATTTTAAACCACACAGTATCGCCTTGCTCTGTTAAAACAACTGCCTCTTGGTCTATGTACAGGTTTCACATGAGCACTATTGAGTGTTCTGGAATTCCTGTTCTTCCCAATGTTATCCATAATTTGTTATGATCCACACACTTGAATGCCTTTGCATAGTCAATGAAACATAGGTAAACATCTTTCTGGTATTCTCTCCTTTCAGCCAAGATCCATCTGACATCAGCAACGACATCCCTAGTTCCACAACCTCTTCTGAATCTGGCTTGAATTTCTGGCAGCTCTTTGTCAATGTACTGGTGCAACTGCTTTTGAATAATCTTCAGCAAAATTTTACTTGCATGTGATATTAATGCTATTTTTCGATAATTTCCACATTCTGTTGGATCACCTTTTTAACATAGCAAAGAAAATCCTATTCCAAATGGGATTACATGCACAGGTACAAGGGTTCGGATGCCTGCACATATTTCGGGGGCACACAATTCAATCTGTAACGTGTTTATTCACATACAGTTGTTCATGATGTAGCATTAAATTTAAAAAGAAAAAGGCAAGCTCACAACAAAATGTTTGCTGTCCCCATTGTATTAGATTCCTGGGGCTACCCTAACAAAGGCCCACAAACTGGGGGGCCTGAAACAGCAGAAATGTGTTCTAGCACAGTTCCCGAGGCCAGGAGTCTGAATTCAGGATGCTGGTAGGGTTGTGTTCTCTGCAAAGGCTCTGGGGTGAGATCCTGCCTTGTCTCTCCAGCTTCTGGTGGCCCAGGCGTCCCTTGCTTGTGGCTGCAGCATCACTCCGTCCCTGCCTCTGTCTTCACCTGGTGTCTTCCCTCTGTCTCTGTGTCTCCTCCTCTTTCATAGGACACCACTCAGATGGGATCAGGACCCGCCCTACTCCAGTGAGACTGCAGGTTAACTGATAAGATCTTCAAAGACCCAAACAGGGTCATACTCACATGTCTTAAACCTGTCTTTCTGGGGGACAAAATTCAATCCCTAAGCACCTGTTCCTTTTTTCCTAGGCTAGCATCTGATTTATTTCTGAGAACCGCCTCTCTCCCGTTTGCAGTTGTGGTTTTTCCGTGGTGGGCCTACCCCAGCTTTGGAGGTGGGGGCTTCCTTATCTGAGCCAGTCAGCAGGGCCTAGCCAGCCAGGTCAGGGGGCGGGGACCATCTCCCAATTACAGAAAGTGAGGTTTTGAGAAAATCTCTCGGGGCTTCTGTGAGAAAGAAAATTTCTTTTCCTTCTGAAGGAGACACAGAGGGACCGTCCTGTCACCCTGAAAGGCGTGGGGTGACAATGCGGTCACTGGCTGCCACACTGGGAGATGGTGGTGGAGGGAAGCCCACAGCTCAGAAGGCTGAAGGGCTGTGTGCGTGCGTGCGTGCGTGTGTGTGTGTGTGTGTGTGTGTGTGTGTGCGCGTGCGTGTGTGCTTGAAGACAGGCCGTGCCATTCGCCTATCTGCCCTGCCTGAGGGGCCCCCACCCTGGATTTTCAGTTCAGTAAGTCTGCTGGATTCCTCTACTACCTGGGTCCACTTGAACTGGGTTTCCGTCATTTGGAATCAAAGACGTCTCAACCGATACATGGGACATGATCCCATTTTGGTTCTCTAAATATATTTTAAAATATACAGTCAAAATTCTAGAAAGAGTCATCTGAACATGCCATCTTCACCTACCCATTCGTCCCTCAGAGTGCCTGGCTCTAGTGCCCGTGAGATTTATTGACACCCACTGGGAAAGTTGTTTGCAGATAAATCGCGCAAGAGGTGATGGAGGCTTGGACCAGGATGGTTGTAGCAGAGGTGGAGTGTGTGTGCATGTGCGGAGGAAAATGCCAGTAAACACACATAGGAAAAGGTTGACAGTGGCTGTCTTTGGTTGCTATATTGTAATCTTTTCTTTTTACTGACCTGTATTTTCTAAGCATTCTAGAATAAATTTGTGTTATCTGTGTCATAAATACATCAAAAGTTTAAAAACATAAAAAGAAATAAATACTTTGGCCTGATTTTAACCTCAACGAAATTATACTTTGATCCCCTAATTCACTTTGCAAATGCTTAGAATGTACAACCTGATGGATACCATGGGGGCTTCTGTAGAACAGACCAAATGAGGCAAGAACCCAGCCTGTGTCTCCAGAGTCTAGATTCCACTTTAGCTTCAGATTTTGTGTGTGTGGATTTTTGTACAACTGAGCACCTCTGAAGGAAAGAACTAAGGAGCACAGAGAAAGGAGCCTGCCTTCCTGGAAAACAAAACAAACAAACCAGCCCATTTCCGCAGAGAAAATTCTGACTCTTGGCGACTCCACATGTTACAGAGTAGAACTGCCCCATAAGATTTTCTTGACTGAGATCTTTATGGAAACAGATTGCCAGACCTTTTCTTGTGCAGTGCTGCTTGGATTTGAACGACCAACCTTGGGTTAGTAGTCGAGCACAAACCATCTGCACCACCCAGGGACCTTGTCATTCCTGGGAGGGTAGCAGTGTTTTCTGAGCCAGAAATAGGGACATGTGGCTTCACTGGTGTTGTTGCACTTGCTACATCAACAGTGAAGATACTTCACATTTATCCTAGAATCAGAATAGCTGACATTGTGCTTGTGAAGCTTCTCAGTGACAGCTAGCCTTGCCTTTGGGGTATTAGGCATGAGGGTGGTGGGTCGTGGGCTCAGACCCCTGCCTCCTACTGTGTCTGGGGTGCCCAGGAAGGTGTGGGCTCAGACCCCTGCCTCACTGTGTTTGGGGCGCATAGGGGCGTCATGGACTCAGACCTCTGCTTCATCGTGTTTGGGGTGCATGGGGGGGGTCACCGGCTCAGACCCCCACCTCATTGTGTTTGGGGTGCACGGGGGGCATGTGAGCTCAGACCCCTGCCTCACTGTGTTTAGGGTGCACAGGGGGGTCACGGGCTCAGACTCCTGCCTCACTGTGTTTGGGGTGCACTGGGGGGTCACGGGCTCAGACCTCTGCCTCACTATGTTGGAGTGCATGGGGAGGGGGTTGCAGGCTCAGACCCCGTAAGCGGCAGTGCCAGCCTCGCCGTGTGCAGGACCCGGTCAGCCCCTCGGAGGGGCCCTCCAGCATGCACCGGCTGAACATCTGTCAGGCAAACAAAAGCAAAGGAGAAGAACAAAGGGGAGGGATTATTTTCATTCAAGTTCTTCTCCAGGCTCTGCAGGCGACATCCAAGCTGCTGGCCTCCCTTCCTTCAGGCCACAGGGGTGTGCTGCCCGGAAACACAGGACATACAAAGGAGGGACAAAGTCCAGATGGAAAGTTCGGCAGGCCCACACTCTGAGATATCTGGACGGCCCACGTGCCCACTGAATGGGGACACAAGGCCGTCCTGTACGCACGTGCGAAGCACTGATCCCAAAGCAATGGAGAGACCTGGCTGATTAAACTCTTGTTCCACTTCTTCTCTCTCCTGAGTCCTGAGCTGGGAAGGGTGGGAAGGAGCCTATGGCAGAGACAGCCCTGAGGCCAGATCTGTGTAAAACCGATGGAGCTCAGAGGTGGCCAGAGCAGGGCCAAGGTTGCGGGTGCGGCCTTGTGGGGATGGCAGCAGCAGTGATGAAAGACACACAGCCAGCCAGCTTCTCTTACTGCTTCATCTTCACCAAGTCCCTGTGGGGTGGGCTCTGCTGTCATCAAGGCTTTCAAGTGTTCCCTGGAGCAGTGAGAGCTGCAGTCAAGAGTTGCCCCATTTTACAGATGACAAACTGAGTCATAAAGTTCTGTAATTGGCCCAAAGTCCCACAGCTGGTAAAAGAAAAATTATACTGCTTTACAAACCTACCAACAAATGAAAGTTGAGATCACATTTATTAGATGGCTTTTTTTGGCCACCAAAAAGCTCAACCTTTATGAATCAAGTTTAGACATGCCCATTGTAGTGATTTTAAAATGTGTCCACGAATTCTTCGATGCTCTTCCCTTCAAAGACAGAGTCTAATTCCTCTCCCCTTGAACATGGCAGTACTCAGGAACTCACTTCTAATGAATACAATGTGAAAAAGTGCAGGAGTGTCACTTCCAAAAGCAAGTCATAAGAAAGTGTTGTGGCTCCTCCTTGCTCAAGTGGTTCACTGACTCTGGGGGAGCCATTCTCCATGTTGTGAGGACCCTCTAGCAGCGCTGTGGATAGGGTCACGTGATGAGGAACTGAGGCCTCTGGCCAACAACCAGGAGTGAGCCATTGTGGAAGTGGATTCCGCAGCCCCAGTTGAGTCTTCAGATAGTGCACCCCAGTCTGCAGCTTGACTGTGACCTCATGAGGGACCCTGAACCAGAGCCTCCTGCTAAGCCACGCTTGGATTCCCGACCCCTATACTGTGTGCACTAGTAACTGTTTATCGTTTGAAACCATTAAGTTTTGGAGTCATTTGTTATACATCATAGATAACTAATATTTCCACTGTTATCAACCAGATGCCTAGTGTGAGGTATGAGGATTGTCAAGGTTGAAACATAACTTTAATGCCATCTTCCTTTCAGTGTGACAGGCGGAGACTGGCTAGCTACTCACCAGACCCATGTTCCTTGCCAGTTGCTAGGAATAGAATCAGCAGGTCGCTCTGAGGAAGAATGAGCCCTCAGATGGCTGAGATCCTGGCAAACTGAGGAGCCATCGTCTGGGGGAGGCTGGGTCTGTCAGGAGCCTGAGAGGGCACGGGAGAGGGGCCGAGGCTGAGCTAGGATGGATAAGGTAGGGGCTCACTAGTTCTAGCAGGGGGAGGATCAAGTATGGGTGGTCAGAGGAACTTTCACTTTTTACTCTATATAATCGTGAATTTTTTTTACAAAAAGATACATTCATGTAGTATGGCATAATTACAAAAATTTTAAATAACGAAAGTCAAGTATTTCCAGGTTTCTTCAACAGTGCTCTCCAGAATTTTATTGCTAATAATGGTGAAAAGCTTATTAGCTCTTTGTCCCCCAGCCTCTGCAGGAACTCCTATCTGGTTTTTCCACTGCCTCTCTTACCACCACCGAACACTTCCCCAGCAGCTGGAACAACACGGGAAAATGCAGTCTGGCCCATCACTCTCTCTGAATGAAAGTCACCATCCTTACCCTGCTCCTCAGGCCTACGGGAAAGGCCTCACAAACCTCTTCAACACCATCCTCCACACCCACAGCCTCCCCTCTGCCCCGCCCACACCTCCCAGCCTGTGCCCTCTCTTTCTCACTGCCCCAACACCCCCACACTCCCCAAAGTGGTCAGAACATCAAACTTACCTACACACAAGTGCCAGTTACAAAGAAGGCATTCCCCTTTGATTACCGTTGGTCAAATTGGTGGAAATGCTTGTTTATATCTGACCCAGTCACTTATACTAGAAGGCTCTGGTCGTATTGGTCCAGGTTTGTGCCATTTCCACTTCCTGGCTCACATCGATGACACCAGTTCAACACCTCTTGAGAGTGAAATTGCTTTCTCACATCCAACGGGTGGCAGTGCTGCCAGGCTTCTGCCTCTGGCCTCAGGACGTTTCTGAACTCTTGTGTCCATGAGCCAAATTCCACCACGGGGCCCAGCAAACGTTCAGCTCAGTCATGTCATCTCAAAACAGAGCCTAATAACAGGACAAAAACTTGAGGTCAGATCTAATCTAACGTTTGAATTCCAATGGCAGCTAGCAAAAATCAAGAGCTCTGTTAACTCCAAGAATCTCTCTAAAACCATGACTGCAATGCTTCAGATTTGTGATTCCTTTGCATTGGGGTCAGTGCCATGGTGAAATTAAGCAGCAGATCTACATAGGGGTGGACACAGAGTGCGGATGAGCCCATTGGCCAAACACCTGCTTTGGGGGAGGTATAGGACTGTGGGCATCTGGGACGCTTACTAAGGGGGGGAGGTCAGGCTGAAATGACACCCTAAAGTGCAGAGGCTCCACTCACGACAGAGAATGTGGAAGTTGGGGTGCAGGGCAGTGGGCGTCTGCCATGGGGCAGTAGCTGAGGATGCGAGGGGCAAGAGTGGTTTCCTTGGTTCTTTACAAAGAGAGATTCTAAGGCACATTAGTCTATAGCAAGGATGGCCAAGTGGTTATGAAAGATCAATGGTACAAAACAGCAAGGGAATAATGGAGGGAAGGAACTCTTGAGAGTGTGAGAGGGACTGGGACCAGAAACATCTGTGAAGAAGCTGGTTTTTGTTAGGAGGAGACACTCTTCCAGCTGTGTCTGCATGGAAGAAGAGGAAAAGGTGCAGGTACTTTAAAGATTTAGAGGTGGGATATAAGGCAGGTCCACTGTGATAGTTTCCACTAGGCATCTGTCAGTTTGTTGTACTGTGGGGGCTTGTGTGTTGCTGTGATGCTGGAAGCTATGCCACCAGTATTTCAAATACTAGCAGGGTCACCCATGGTGAACAGGTTTCAGGGGAGATTCCAAACTAAGACAAACTAGGAAGAAGAACCTGGCGATCTACTTCTTTAAAAAATTGGCCAGTGAAAACCTTATGAATAGCGGCGGAAACTGAAGAAAATTAAAATAAGTCAACAAGAGCCAAAGTATGACTTCGAGTATATCCCACCTGAATTTAGAGACCATCTCAAGCATAGATTTGACACATTGAACACTAATGACCGAAGACCAGATGAGTTGTGGGATGACATCAAGGACATCATACATGAAGAAAGCAAAAGGTCATTAAAAAGACAGGAAACAAAGACAAGACTAAAATGGATGTCAGAAGAGACTGAAACTTACTCTTGAACATTGCGTAGCTAAAGTGAATGGAAGAAATGATGAAGTAAAAGAGTGGCACAGATCTCAAAGGGCAGCTCAAGAAGACAAAGTAAAGTATTATAATGAAATATGCAAAGACCTGGAGTTATAAAACCAAAAGGGAAGAACAAGCTCAACAGTTCTCAAACCAAAAGAACTGAAGAGAAAATTCAAGCCTCGAGTTTCAATATTGAAGTATTCTGTAGGGAAAATATTGAAAGACACAGGAAGCATCAAAAGAAGATCGAGGAAACGCACAGTCACTGCACCAAAAAGAATTAGCCGATGTTCAACCATTTCAGGAGGTAGCATGTGATCAAGAACTGATGGTGAAGGAAGAAGTCCAAGCTGCACTGAAGGCATTGGTGAAAAACTAAACTCTAGGAATTGACAGAATACCAAGTGAGATGTTTCAACAAACAGACACAGCATTGGAGGTGCTCATTAGTTCTTACCAAGAAATTTGGAAGACAGTTACCTTGCCAACCAACTGGAACAGATGCATATTTGTGCCCATTCCAAGGAAAGGTGATCCAACAGAATGCAGAAATTATCAAACAATATCATTAATATCACAAGCAAGTAAAATTTTGCTGAAGATAATTGAAAAATGGTTGCAGCAGTACATGGACAGGGAACTGCCAGAAATTCAAGCCAGATTCAGAAGAGGACGTGGAACAAGGGCTATCATTGCTGACGTCAGATGGATTCTGGCTGAAAGCAGAGAATACCAGAAAGATGTTTACTTGTGTTTTATTGATTATGCAAAGGCATTCGATTATGTGGATCATAATAAATTATGGATAACATTGCAAAGAATGGAAATTCCAGAACACTTAATTGTGTTCATGCCAACCCTGTACATAGACCAAGAGGCAGTCGTTCAAACAAAACAAGAGGATACTGTGCGGTTTAAAATCAGGAAAGATGTGCATCAGGGTTGTATCCCTTCACCATACTTATTCAGTTTGTATGGTAAACAAATAATCTGAGAAGATGGACTATGTGAAGAATGTGGCATCAGGATTGGAGGAAGAATCATTAACAACTTGCGATATGCAGATGACACAACCTTGCTTGCTGAAAGTGAAGAAGACTTGAAGTGCTTATTAATGAAGATTAATATGGATTACACCTCAACTTAAAGAAAACAAACCCACTAGTGACTCCGCAGGAGAAAAGACCTGATGATCTTCTCCTGTGAAGATTACAGCCTAGGTAACCCTATGGGACAGTTTTACTCTGTCTTTTAGGGTCTCTATGAGTTGGAATTGACTCAACGGTATGCAACAACAACTATGATAGTTTATACTTTTTTCGATAAAATATGAGTGAGGTCATCAGAGCTATACTCAACTGGAAAGGGAAGTTGGAAAGATAGGCAAGGTCATATTATATAGAGCCTCATATGCCATGCTAAGGAGTTTGAATTTTATTATCTAAGTGTTAGTGTGCTTTATAAAAACCAATGAAGATGTGGCAAGACATTTTTCAAGTGCTGAAAGAAAAGAACTGTCAGCCCAGAATCAGATCCAGAGAAATATTTCTTAGGAATGAAGGGGAAATCAAGACATCCTCTGATGAAGGAACACCAAGAGAATTTGTCACAAGCAAACCTATCCTAAAAGAATGACTAAGAGAAGTTCTCTAAACAGAAAGCAAATCATAAAATAAGGAACGTAGAATATCATTAAGGAAGAAAGAACAAGGGGTAGAGTAAAAATACAGGTAAATACAATAAATTTTCCTTCTCCTCTTGAGTTTTGTAAATTATGTTTGATGGTTGAAGCAAAAATTACAACACTGTCCGATGTGGTTCTAAATATACATAGAGAGGAAATATTTAAGACAATTATAAATGAGGAGGGTAATGTGAAAAAGGAAAATAATATTTCTACACTTTACTTGAGCTGGTAAAACGTTGACACAAGTAGGCTGTGGTAAGGTATGAATATATAATGTAATACATAGAAAAGCTATACGAAGAGATAATTTTTTAAAAAACTATAGATAAATCAAAATGGCTTTCTAAAAAATGTTAAAGTAATCCACAGGAAGGCAAGACAAAGAAAGTGGGGGGGGGGGGGCAGAAACACAGAAAGAACAAACAGAAAAATAAAATCATGACTTAAGCCCTAACATATCAATAAATATATTAAATGTAAATGGTCTAAACATACCAATTAAAAGACAGAGATTGGCAGAGTGATTAAAAAGCATAACCCCACTATATGCTGTTTATAAGAAGCTCACTTCAAATATAACAGTATACCATTAGCCATTGATGTCAATTCGATTCCAACTCATAGTGACTCTATAGGATAGAGTAGAACTGCCCCATGTAGTTTCCAAGAGGCCTGGTGGATTTGAACTGATGACCTTTTGGTTAGCAGCCATAGCTGTTAACCACTACAGCACCAGGGTTTCCACATAACAATATAAGCAGCTTGAAAGTAAAAGGATGTTAAAATACATATCATGCAACCATTAATCAAAGGAAAACAGGAGTGGCTATATTAATGTCAGATAAAATAGACTTCAGAGCAAAGAAAGTTACCAGAGCCAGAGTAGGACATTATGTAATAGCATAAGGCTCAGTCTACCAAGAAAACATAGCTATCCTAAATATGTATGTACCAAAAAACAGAGCTTCAAAATATAAGTCACAAAAACTCATAGAACTGAAAAGAGAAATTGATAAATTCTCAGTGATAGTTAGAGACAGCATCCCTCTATCAACCATTGATAAATCAACCAATAAGATCTATACCAACCATCATGGATTGAATTGTGTCCCCCCAAAATATGTGTCAACTTGGTTAGGACATGATTCCCAGTATTTTGTGGTTGTCCTCCATTTTATGATTGTAATTTTATGTTAAAGAGCATTAGGGTGAGATTGTAACACCACCCTTACCCAAGTCACATTCCTGATCCAATGTAAAGGGAATTTCCCTGGGATGTGGCCTGTACCACCTTTTATCTCTCAAGAGATAAAAAGAAAGGTAAGCAAGTGGGGGACTTCATACCCCCAAGAAAGCAGTGCCAGGAGCAAAGCATGTCCTTTGGACCTGAGGTTCCTGCACTGAGATGCTCCCAGACTAAGGGAAGACTGATGACAAGGACCTTCCTCCAGAGCTTACAGAGAGAGAAAGCCTTCCCCTGGAGCTGATGCCCTGAACTTGGACTTGTAGCCTACTAGACTGTGAGATAATAAGTTTCCCTTTGTTAAAGCCATCCACTTGTGGTATTTCTGTTAGAGCAGTACTAGATGACCAAGACAACAATATATACCAAGACAGATCATATCCTTGGCCTTAAAACAAACCTCAACAAACTTAAAAGAATTGAAAAGATACATATCAATTTTGATGTGTTGTATGTTCTTTTTTATTTAGTTCAGTGTATTTTCTCATTTCCTTTGAGGCTACATCTTTGAGATTTCCTGTTATTAATTTCCAGTTTGATTCTACTGTGGTTAAAGAACACACCTTGTATGTCTCAGATCAATCATCTAAGATCACACCTCAAGAACCTAGAAAAGAAAGAGCAAAATAAACCAAAAGCAAGAAGGAAGAATATATAAAGAGTAGAAATCAATGAAATTGAAGTCAGGAAAACAATAGAAAGAAATCAATGAAACAAAAATCTGGTTTATTAAAAAGATCAGTAAAGTTGCCAAACCCCTAACACAGCTAACAAAGAAAAAATGAGAGAAGACACAAATTATAACATCAGGAATGAAACAAGGACTATTACTACAAGTCCTGAAGACATCAAATGGATAATAAGAGAATATCATGAACAACTCTATATACGTAAAGTTGACAACTTAGATGAAATGGATCAATTGTTTGAAAAATACAATCTACCACAACTCACCCAATATAAAATAGATAATTTGAATAGCCTTATAACTTTTAATATTGAATTTGAAATTTTAAAACTCTCAGAAAAGAAATCTCCAGGCCCAGATGGCCTTGCTGGATAATTCTACCAAATGTTTAAAGAAGAAGTAACACCAGCTCTACACAATCTCTTTCAGAAAGAAGAGAAGGGAGTACTTTCCAGTTCATTTTATATAGGTAGTATTTCCCTCATACCCAAGCCAAAGACTTTACAAAGAAAACTCAGACAAATATCCCTCATGAATATAGACACGAAATCCTTAACAAAATATTAGCAAATAGAATTCAATGACGTATAAAATAATTATATACTATGACAAGGTGGGGATTATTCCAGAAATGCAAGCCTGGTTAAATATTAAAAAATCAATTTATGTAATTAACACACAATATTAAGGAAGGAAAAAGCCCATGATTATATCAATTGACACTGAAAATTCATTTGACAAAATTCAACACCCATTCATTACAAAAATTCTCAGAAAGATAGGAATAGAAGGGAACTTCCCTCAACTTGATAAAACACTTACAACTAACGTTGTACTTAATGAAGAGAAACTAACTGCTTTCCCCACTAAGACTGGGAGCAAGTCAAGAATATACACTCTCACTAGTCTTACTCAACCTACTGCTGGAAGTGCTAGCCAGTGCAATAAGGCAAGAAAGGGAATAAAAAAACATGCAGATACGAAAAGAAGAAATAAAACTGTCCTTATTTGCAGATGACACGATTGTCTATGTAGAAAACCCAAAAAAAGCTACAGAAACAAACACAAAATCTCCTAGAACTAATTAGTGAGTTCAGCAAGGTTACAGGATACAAGACAAATATAAAAATCAGTTGTATTTCTACATACTAGCAAGGAGTACATGAATACTAAAATTTTAAATGTAACACCATTTGCAATCTCTCAAAAGAAAGAGATACTTAGGTGTACATCTAACAAAACACATACAGGGCTTGTACACTGGAAACCACAAAAAGCTGATGAAAGAAATCAAAGAGAGCCATACAAATGGAGCAACTTCTTGTGTTCATAGATTGGAAGACTCAACATAATGAACATGTCAATTCTCTCCAAATTGGTATACAAGTTAATGCAATTCCTATCAAAATTCCAGCAAGATTTTTTGGTTGATAGAGATGATTATTCTAAAATTTATGCAGAAAGGCAAAGGAAGTAAAATAGCTACTATTTTGGAAAAAAGAATAAAGTGGGAAGGATCAGTCTACCTGATTTCAAGACTTCTTACATAGCTACAGTAATCAAGACAGTGTAATATTGGCAGAGGGACAGGCACAAACTGTGGTACATCCACACCAGGGTATACCACTTGGCAATAACAAGACATGAAATACTGATACAAGCAACAACTTGGGTGAATCTCCAGAGAATTATGTGAGTGAAAAGAGACAATGATAAAAGATTACATACTGTATAGTCCATTAATATCACATTCTTGAAGTGACAAAATTGGTGGGTGCCAAGGGCTAAGAGGATGGGGGCTGGAGGGAAGTGAGTGTGGCTATAAAAGGACAAGATACATGTTCTGTATCTTGACTGCATCCTGGTTGTGATATTGTGCTACAGAGTTGCACGATGTTACCACTGGGAAAACAAGGTAAAGGGATTTCTCTGTATTATTTCTAATGACTGCTTGGGAATCTACAAATACCTCAAGATAAAAAGTTGAATTAAAAAAAAAGAAGGCTACATACTATATGATTCCACATATATGGTATTCTGGAAAAGGCAAAGTTAGAGGAACAGAAAGTATACCAGTGGTTGCCAGGTGCTGGGATGAGGTGGGGTAACTACAAAAGGGCGCAAGGTTGTAGGGTGAGGCAACTAGTCTGCATCCTGATTGTGGTGGTAGCTACCAACGGCACACATGCATCAAAGCACATAGAACTGTGCACAAAAACAGTGCATTTTATTGAATGTGAAAGTTTTTAAGGTGGACCATGCAGACACATCCAATGGACCAAGTGGACAGTGCAATGGACCATGTGGACAGTGCAAAGGAGCAGGGCCTGGAGGGTGGAGCCACTGGCCCAGGGAGAAGGATTGCATTAGGAAGTGAGCAGGAGTGAAAGTGGGAGGAGGAGATGGTTTAACTAACTCCTACAACTATTTTCAGGAGCCCTGGTGGCACAACAGTTAAGCACTTGGCTGCTAACTGAAAGGTTAGTGGTTCAAAGTCACCCAGCAGCTCCTCAGGAGAAAGATCTGGTGATGACCTGCTTCCGTAAAGATTACCTGTTGCACCTGAGTCGATTCCGATTCATAGAGACCCTACAGGACAGAGTAGAACTGCCTCTTAGGGTTTCCAAGTCTGAAATCTTTACAGAAGCAGACTGCCACATCTTTCTCCCGTGGAGCAGCTGGTGGGTTAGAACCCCCCACCTTTCAGGTAGCAGCCAAGCGCTTAACCACTGCACCACCAGGGTTCCAGATTACAGCCTAGAAAACCCTATGGGGTGGTTCTACTCTGTCATATGTTGTCACTAAGAGTCCCTCTCGACCCAATAACAACTTAAAGCAGCAATAAATTATGCCCCGGACAACCATTTTCTGCTGCTTCCTCACCTTTACAGGCTGAGATCAGCTCTATTTATTTATCTAATATTTTTCCTTACTTAAAAACTAGTACAGATTAGCAAAGAGAAAAAAACAGAAATGCCCGTAATTCCATCATCAATATTAACCGCTTTCAAAATTTTGATACATTTTCTTCTAGTCTATTTTATGTGCGTGTGTGTGTCTGTGTGCACATGTGTGTGCATGTGTATGTGAGTATGTGTGCACACATGCATGTGTGTGTGTGAGTGAGTGTGCATGTGTGTGCATGAGTGTGTGTGAGTGTGGGGGGTATGAGTGTGTGAGTGTGTGTGCATGACTGTGTGTGTGTCTGCATGCATGTGCACATGAATGTGTGTGAGCATGTGTACAAGAACATCTGTGCATGCATGTGTGTGCACTTGTGTGTGCATATGAGTGTGTGTCTGTGTGAGTGAGGGAGGTATGAGTGTGTTAGTGTGTGAGTGTATGTGTGTGTGCATATGACTGTGTGTGTGAGTGTTCCTGTGTCTGCGTGAGTGTGTGTGTGTTGTTTGCCTGTACATGATTTCAGATTTACAAAAGTCAGTCACGCCACAAGTGCTGTGTATAACTCAACTTTTGGATGTAATGAAGTGATAACAACGCGCTGTGTCGGAGCTGCAGTCACATGGTATGACATGGAGACCCAAGAACCACTTTACCTAAGCCTGAGTCACTGGGAGATCTGGCCTCACCTGTGCTGCCACCTATGTTTTGGATATTCAGAAATGGTTCTGAATCTCAGTCATATTCTCAGTTTTAAAAAATAGCATCATTAATTGTAACTTTCCACAACTTCTCCTGTCAATCAGTTCACCAATCAGAAATCAATGCTTGATTGGTGAACCCAGATTGGAGTCTGAAAATATAGTCACCATATCAAGGTGGTCATTTACAAAATTCTACATGAATAGAATTTTCACTACAGAACAGGGACGGAGGAACTGGTTCCACATCTCAGGGCTTTTTGCAGCAAAGTCACCCACCAGACCTGGAGGAGGGGCAGGGCCGGAGGCCAGTCCAGGGCTGAACAGAGGGGATAGAGAGGACTCCTGAGGCCATGCTAGCAGGGAGGCCAGCTTAGGGCCTGACACTCCCACCACCAAGAACCCTGCTCATCTTTCCCACCCCATCGACCCCCACCCCTGCATCTGGGAAGAGTTTTGGATCAAGCTGTATTGAGTAATAACAAATTCTTCCAGAATTAAGGACACTTGTAATGGCTGGACAAAGTTTTATTCACGAGAAACCACTGAATCCATACAATTAACTTTTAACAATAATGAGTAAGCCTTGGTGGTGGGGTGGGTGGTGTGAGGGCTGGCCCTGCCCCCTGGGGTCTGGAGCGGACAGTAATGGTAACAGAGGCACAGCCAGAGTCGCCGAGGGTGGAGGAGGGGAAGGTGGTCAGGGCCACCAGCGAGGCTACACAGAGAGGTCCTGAGCCTGAAGGAAAAGGGTTCTCAGGCAGGGGGTGGGTGGTGAGTCCCTGTTGCAGAGAGAGGGCCCTCCTGTGTTTGTAATCCAACACCACACTCTCCAGGGAGCAAGAAGTATCAGGCTGTGGCCAACCGAGGCTTCATCATGGGGTCTTATGGACCCCACTCGAGACAAAGCAGGTAGGGCTGTCCCTATCCTTTCTAAGACGGGGACATAGAGGGCAAGTGCCAGAGGCTCGCCGTGTCTGAACCTGGAGCAGCTCCCAGGGCAGGACATGGGAAGCCCATGACCCGGGAGATGAGTGGACAAAGCGTGGTCCCCTTAGTGAGTGGCAGCAACGAGGTCAGACCTGCACTGGCACCTGAGCAAACCTGAAGAAGGCAGGATGCAGAGGGGGTGGTAGTGAAGGAGTGGCAGGTCCTCAGTCCTTGCAGCCTCAGGGGATTGTCCATCCCACTGGATTCCCAGGTCCAGACCTCGGGCCAGAGCCTCAGACACGCTCAGGGAGGAGATTCCATAAACTCACTTCCAATCGACACTGGAGATAGCATGATCGAATTTTCCAAGATCAGTGAATTCTTCATTGCAAATATCTTTTTTCAACAACATAAACAGCGACTATACATGTGGACTTCGCCAGATGGAATACACAGGAATCAAACTGACTATAGCTGTGGAAAGAGATGATGGAAAAACCTCAGAATCATCAGTCACAACAAGGCCAGGGACTGACTGTGGAACAGACCATCAGTTGCCCGTATGCAAGTTTGAGTTGAAGCTGAAGAAAATTAGAACAAGGCCATGAGTATATCCCAACTGAATTTAGAGACCATGTCAAGAAGAGATTTGACTCATTAAACACTAATGATCAAAGACTCGACAAGTTGTGGAATCACATCAAGGACATCATACTTGAAGAAAACAAAATGTCATTAAAAAGACAGGAAAGAAGAGAAAGTCCAAAATGGTTGTCAAAAGAGACTCTGAAACTTGCTTTTGAACATAGAGTAGCTAAAGTGAAAGAAAGAAAAGACGAAGTAAAAGAGTTGAACAGCAGATTTCAAATGACAGCTTGAGAAGACAAAGTAAAATATTATAATGACATGTGCAAAGACCTGGAGTAAGAAAACCAAAAGGGAAGAATACTCTCGGGATTTCTCAAGCTGAAAGAACTGAAGAGAAAATTCAAGCTTTGAGTTGCAATACTGAAGAATTCTGTGGGGAAAATTATGGTGTTGGCAGAGAATATTGAACATACCATAGACTGCCAGAAGAACAAACAAATTTGTCTTGGAAGAAGTTCAGCCAGATGCTCATTAGAAGCAAAGATGGTGAGACTTCCTCCCACATACTTTGGACATTTTATCAGGAGGGGCCAGTGCCTGTGGAAGGACATCATGCCTGGTAAAATAGAGGGTCAATGAAAAACAGAAAGACCCTCAATGAGATGGATTGACACAGTGGCTACAATAATGGGCTCAAATATAGCAATGATTGCGTGGATGGCGCAGGACCTGGCAGTGTTTTGTTCTGTTGTACATAGGGTCTCTATGAGTCAGAATAGACTCGATGGCACATAACAACACGGGGAAAATATTAAATGATGTGGGAAGCACCAAAAGAAGAAGGAAAGAAGGCAGGGCCGAGATGGTGGAGTAGTCAGATGCTTCTGGTGGTCCCTCTTACAACAAAGACCTGAAAAACAAGTGAATCAATTATATATGACAATCTAGGAGCCCTGAACATCAAAGGCAAAGCTGAGGAATCAGACTGAGGGGCGGGGGAGGGAGAGAAGGTTTGGAAGCAGCGAGGAGTTGCCAGACCTGACCTGGCAGTAGCTGAATCCCCTCAGGCTGAATCAGCTCATGGTGTGCAGTGAGGCAGGCAAGCAGTGGCGCTTGGGAGGCATTTTCCACACCAGCAGCAGAGAGTCTACTCAGCCATCCAGAACCTGTGAGAAACAGCCCTCGATAGGCGAAAGATAAGTACTTGTGTCTGGTCTACCACACGGATCAAAAATACCCTCATTTGGGAAAAACCTCTCTCCCGTTTACCTCCCTCCTCCCTGCTCTCTGCTCTGCACTGGGTCTGGGATGGTTTCAAGGATTGCTGAGTCCCCTGGGCCAGAAGTAGGACCGGTCACGCTCCCTGAGCCATTCTCCCAGCCTTGGAGAAGGAACAAATTAACAAACTGGGGAAAAAATAATTTGCTCGCTCCCCTAAGCCAGCAACTCAGGTAGGCCCCACTCCTTTGCCTAGGCATAGGCATAAGGGGTCCATGGACTCTGAGTGCCTTTTCCCCTTTTTAGACTTGTGTGGGCCCATTTTAAAAGTGTAGGCCCTTGTTACCACAGTACAACAGGTTATATACCTGAAGTCTAACGTCAACTGTTTCAGCTGTGAAGTGGTGTTCGTGACATTTGACGCTGCTGTACCCATTAAGCAAGGTCTTCACCTACCCACATCAGGGGCCTGAGGACTGGTGGCTCCACCCATGCCACCTAGCCACCTGTGACGGGGGCCCAAGAATAAGAGATGCCCCCCAGTCCTTACAACTAACAACATTGTGTGCTCATAGTCCAGCTGCAAAACCCACCCACATATGCACTCTAAGGAATAGGGACATGCTTTCCTCCTGGACACTTGGGGGTGGCCATCGACCCCCTGCCTTGCTCAGCATGTGTCCCCCTGCTGCAGCTGGTTGCCTGTGTCTACACCAATCACCCATGCCTGTCTAGGACCATAGGTGAGAGCCTGCACCACACACTTGGTGGCCGACTACCTGGACAACTGAGCTGGAGGAGTGGGCAGACTCCTGGGCTCACATACTTAGTGGCAGGTCTGGCCACCTGGTGGCAGGACATTGGAGCTTCAGAGGCTCTGATGATTGGGCTAGCTCAAACAAGCAGCCTATTTGGGCATATCAAAACAAAACAAAACAAGAAGCTAGGACACAGTAAGCAAACATAAAATAAATAAATATAGTACCTTACTGATGGCTCGGAGACAACAGTCAATAGTAAATCACATAAAGAGGCAGAACATGATGGCTTCAGCAAGCTCCCAAAATAAAGAATCAAGAAATTTACCGGAGGAAGAAAATTTCTTGGAAATACCAGAGGCAGAATACAAAAGATTAATATACAGAACTCTTCAAGATATCAGGAAGGAAATTAGGCAAAACGCAGACCATGCAATAGAGGAACTTAAGAAAATTAGAGGAGTATAATGACAAATTTAACAGGCTGCAAGAATCAATAGAGAGACAGCAATCAGATAGCCAGAAGATTAACAATAAAATTTCAGAATTAGACAACTCAGTAGAAAGTCACAGGAGCAGAATTAAGGCAATGGAAGTCAGATTAGTGACATTGAAGTTAAAGCACTCGACACCAACTTATTTGAGGAAAAATCAGATAAAAGCATTAAAAAAAATGAAGAAACCATAAAAAGAGGACTAACCTACGAGTGATTGGAGCACCAGAACAGAGGGGGATAACAGAAAATACAGAGAGAATTGTTGAAGATTTGTTGGCAGAAAGCTTCCCTGATACCGTGAAATATGACAAGATATCTATCCCAGATGCTCATCGAACCCCACATAAGGTAGATCCCAAAAGAAAGTCACCAAGTCTTATTATAATCAAACTTGCCAAAACTAAAGATAAAGAGAGAACTTTAAGAGTGGCTAGGGATAAACGAAAAGTCATCTACAAAGCAGAGTCAATAAGAATAAGCTCGGACAACTCAGCAGATACCATGCAGGCAAGAAGACAATGGGATAACATATATAAAGCCTTGAAGGAAAAAAAATTGCCAGCCAAGAATTATATATCCAGCAAAACTGATTCTCAATTATGATGGTAAAATTAGGGCATTTCCAGATAAACAAAAGTTTAGGGCATTTGCAAAAACCAAACCAAAATTACGAGAAATATTAAAGGGAGTCCTCCAGTTAGAAAATCAATAACATCAGATAACGTTGCAAGACTAGAACATAGGACAGAGCAACCAGATATCAACCCAGATAGGGAAGTCACAAAAATAAATCAAAGCTAAAACACTGAAAATAGGTAAACAGATGTCAATATGTAAAAGATGACAACATTAAAACAAAAAAGAGGGACTGAAAAATGTAGACATAGATTTTTCATATAGAAAGGAAGTCAAGGCAATACAAAGAAATAAAAGGCTGGTTTAAACTTAGAAAAATAGGGGTAAATATTGAGGTAACCACAAAGGAAACTAACAATCCTACACATCAAAATAAAAGATGAGAAAAATATAAAGACTCAGCAAATACAAAATCAACAACAATGAAAAAGATGAAAACAAAATACATAAAGAAAAATTAGTCAGCACAGAAATTTAAACGAAGCAAAGAAACTGTTAACAACACACAAAAAAGACATCAAAATGACAGCACTAAACTAATACCTATCGATAATTACTCTGAATGTAAATGGACTAAATGCACCAATAAAGAGACAGAGCGTGGCAGAATAGATTAAAAAAACACGATCTGTCTATATGCTGCCTACAAGAGACACACTTTAGACTTAAAGACACAAACAAAATAAAACTCAAAGGATGGAAAAAAAATATATCAAGCAAACAACACTCAAAAAAGAGCAGGAGTACCAATATTAATCTCTGACAAAATAGACTTTAAAGTAAAATCCACCACAAAGGATAAGGAAGGACACTATATGATGATTAAAGTGTCAATACACCAGGAGGACATAACTATAATAAATATTTACATACTCAATGACAGGGCTCCAAAATACATAAAACAAACTCTAACAGCATTGAAAAGAGAGAAAGATAGCTACGCAATAGCTTCACTTTCGGTGAAGGACAGAACATCCAGAAAAAAGCTCAACAAAGACTCAGAAGATCTAAATGCTACATTCAACCAACTTGATCTCATGGACATATACCAAACACTCCACCCAACAGCAGCCAAGTATACTTTCTTTTCCAATGCACATGGAACATTCTCCAGAATAGACCACGTATTAGGCCATAAAGCAAGCCATAACAAAAGCCAAAACATCAAAATATTACAAAGCATCTTTTCAGACCATAAAGCCATAAAAGTAGAAATCAACAGAAAAAGCAAGGGAAAAAAATCAAACACATGGAAACTGAATAACACCTTGCTCAAAAACTACCGGGTTATAGAAGAAATTAAGTATGGAATAAAGAAATTCATAGAATCAAACAAGAATGAAAACACATCCTACCAGAACTTTTGGGACACAGCAAAAGCAGTGCTCAGAGGTCAGTTTATAGCAATAAATTCACACATCCAAAAAAAAAGAGAGGGCCATAATCAAAACATTAACCCTACAACTGGAACAAGTAGAAAGAGAGCAGTAAAAGAAGTCCTTGGGCGCCAGAAGAAAGGAAATAACAAGAATTAGAGCAGAATTAAATGAAATAGAGAATAGAAAAACAATTGAAAGAGTTAACAAGACCAAAAGCTGGTTCTTTGGAAAGATTAACAGAATTGATAAACCATTGGCCAAACTGACAGAAGAAAAACAGGAGAGGAAGCAAATAACCCATATAAGAAATGAGCTGGGTGATATCACTACACAGCCAACTGAAATTAAAAGAATCATAACAGAATACTATGAAAAATTATACTCTAACAAATTTGAAAACCTAGAGGAAATGGACAAATTTCTAGAAACTTACTACCTACCTAAACTAACACAAACAGAGGTAGAACAACTAAATAAACCCATAACAAAAGAAGAGATTGAAAAAGTAATTAAAAAACTCCCAACAACAACAAAAAAACAGCCCTGGTCCTGACAGTTTCACTGGAGAATTCTACCAAACTTTCAGAGAAGAGTTAACACCACTACTACTAAAGGTATTTCAGAGCATAGAAAAGGATAGAATACTCCCAAACTCGTTCTATGAAGCCAGCATAACCCTGATACCAAAACCAGGTAAAGACAAAACAAAAAAAGAAAATTACAGAGCAGTATCCCTCACGAACATTGACACAAAAATCCTCAACAAAATTCTAGCCAATAGAATTCAGCAACATATCAAAAAACTAATTCACCATGATCAAGTAGGATTTATACCAGGTATGCAGGGATGGTTCAACATTAGAAAAACAATCCATGTAATCAGTCACATAAATAAAAGACAAGAACCACATGATCTTATCAATTGATGCAGAAAAGGCATTTGACAAAGTCCAACACCCTTTCATGATAAAAACTCTCAACAAAATAGGAATAGAAGGGCAGTTCCTCAACATAATTAAGGGCATTTATACAAAGCCAACAGACAACATCATCCTAAATGGAGAGAGTTTGAAAACATTTCCTTGAGAACAGGAACCAGACAATGATGCCCTTTATCACCATTCTTATTCAACATTGTGCTGGATGTCCTGGCCAGAGCAATTGGGCTAGAAAAAGAAATGAAGGGCACCCAAATTGGTAAGGAAGAAGTAAATGTATCTTTATTTGCAGATGATATGATCTTATACACAGAAAACTCCAAACAATCCACAAGAAAACTACTGGAACTAATAGAATAGAAGATTTCAGCAAAGTATCAGAATACAAGACAAATACACAAAAATCAATTGGATTCCTCTACACCAACAAAGAGAACTTCGAAGAGGAAATCACCAAATCAATACCATTTACAATAGCACACAAGAAGATAAAATACTTAGGAATAAATCTAATGAGATATGTAAAAGACCTATACAATGAAAACTACAAGACACTAATGCAAGCAACCAAAAGATACCTGCATAAGTGGAAAAGCATACCTTGCTCATGGATAGGAAGACTCAACATTGTGAAAATGTCAATTCTACCCAAAGCAATCTACAGATACAATGCAATCCAGATCCAAATTTCAATGGCATTTTTTAATGAGATGGAGAAACAAATCACCAGCTTCATATGGAAAGGTAAGAGGCCCTGGATAAGTAATGCATTACTGAAGAAGAAGAACAAAGTGGGAGGCCTCACACTAACTGATTTTAGAACCTATTATACGTCCATGGTAGTCAAAACAGCCTGGTACTGGTACTACAATGGATACATAGACCAATGGAACAGAATTGAGAATCCAGACATAAATTCATCCACCTATGAACCGCTGGTATTTGACAAAGGCCCAAAGTCTGTTAATTTGGGAAGAGACCATCTCTTTAACAAATGGTGCTGGCATAACTGGATATCCATCTGCAAAAAACTGAAAGAAGACCCATACTCACACCATGCACAAAAACTAACTCAAAATGGATCAAAGACCTAAATATAAATTCAAAAATGATAAAGATCATGGAAGAAAAAACAGGGACAATGCTAGGAGCCCTAATACATGGCATAAACAGAATACAAACTGTAAGCAAACAATGCACAAACACCAGACGAGAAACTAGATAACAAGGAGCTCTTAAAAATCAAACACTTATGCTCATCAAAAGACTTCACCAAAAGAGTGAAAAGACAGCCTACAGACTGCGAAAAAAATTTTGGCTATGACAAATCTGAACAGCATCTAATCTCTAAAATCTACAGATACTGCAAAACCTCAACAAAGGATGAATAACCCAATTAAAAAATGGGCAAAGGATATGAACAGGCGCTTCGCCAAAGAAGTCATTCAGGCAGCTAACAGACACATGAAGAAATGCTCACGATCATTAGCCATTAGAAAAATGCAAATCAAAACTACAATGAGATACCATCTCACCCCAACAAGGCTAGCATTAATCCAAAAAACACAAAATAATAAATGCTGGAGAGGTTGTGGAGAGACTGGAACACTTATACACTGTTGGTGGGAATGTAAAATGGTAAAACCACTTTGGAAATTGATTTGGCACTCCCTTAAAAAGCTAGAAATAGAAGTACCATACGATCCAGCTATCCCCCTCCTTGGAATATATCCTAGAGAAATAAGAGCTGTCACACGAATAGATATATGCACACCCATGTTCATCGCAGCACTGTTCACTATAGCAAAAAGATGGAAACAACCTAGGTGCCCATCAGGGGATGAATGGATAAACAAATTATGGTATATTCACACAATGGAATACTACGCAACGATAAAGAACAATGATGAGTCCGTGAAACATAACATAGAGGAATCTGTAGGGCATGATACAGAGTGAATTTAGTCAGTCACAGAAGGACAAATATTGTATAAGACCACTATTATAAGAACTCAAGAAAAGTTTTAAACACAGAAGAAAACATTATTTGATGGTTACAGGGGCAGGGAGGGAGGGAGAGGGTTATTCACCAACTAGATAGTAGACAAGAATTATCTTAGGTGAAGGAAAGGACAGCACACACTATAGGGGAAGTCAGCACAACTGGGCTAAACCAAAGCTAAGAAGTATCCTGAATACAACCAAACACTTCGAGGGACAGAATAGCAGGGGCGGGGGTCTGGGGACCATGCTTTCAGGGGACATCTAGATCAACAGGCATAACAAAGCTTATCAAGAAAATGTTCTGCATCCCACTTTGGTGAGTGGCGTCTGGGGTCTTCAAAGCTAGTGAGCTGCCATCTAAGATGCACCAGTTGGTCCCAACCCACTTGGAGTAGAGGAGAATGAAGAACACCAAAGACATAAGGAAAGTATTAGCCCAAGAGACAGAAAGGGCTGCATAAACCAGAGACTGCATCATCCTGAGACCAGAAGAACTAGATGGTGCCTTGGCCACCACCAATGACCACCCTGACGGGGAACACAATGGAGAAAAGTGGGGTGCAGAACTCAAATTCTAGTAAAAAGACCAGACTTAATGGTCTGACTGAGACTGGAGGAACCCCAGAAAGCATGGTCCCTGGACTCTCTGTTAACCCAGAACTAAAACTATTCCCAAGGCCAACTCTTCAGACAAAGATTAGACTGGACTATGGGACATAAAATGATACTCATGAAGAGTGTGCTTCTTAGCTCAAGTAGATACATGAGACTAAATGGGCAGCTCCTGTCCAGAGGTGAGATAAGAAGGCAGAGAGGGTCAGGAGCTGGTTGAATGAACACGGGAAATCAGGGTGGAAAAGAGGAGTGTGCTGTCACAGTATAGGGAGAGCAATTAGCGTCACTTAACAATGTATGTATAAATTTTTGTATGAGAGACTAACTTGAATTGTAAACTTTCACTTTAAGTACAACAATAAAAAAAGAAGATGGAAAGAATATACAGAGTCACTGTACCAAAAAGAATTGGTCGACTTTCAACCATTTTAGGAGGTAGCATGAGATCAAGAATCGATGGTGAAGGAAGAAGTCCAAGTTGCACTGAAGGCATTGGTGAAAAACAAGACTCCAGAAATCGATGGAATACCAATTGAGATAACTACTCTCCTTTTGAGAAACAGCTTTTGGCTTGTTACTGGGCCTTAGTAGAGACTGAACGCTTAACCATGGGACACCAAGTCACCATGCAGCCTGAGCTGTCCATCATGAACTGGTTGTTGCCTGACCCACAGAGTCATAAAGTTGGACGTGCAAAGCAGCACTCCATCATTAAATGGAAGTGGTATATATAAGATCAGGTCCAAATAGGACCTGAAGGCACAAGTTGCATGAGGAAATGGCCCAAATGCCCATGATCTCCACTCCTGTCACATTACCTTCTATCTCCCTGTCTGCACCTATGGCTTCATGGGGAATTCCTTATGATCAGCTGACTGAAGAAGAGAAAACTCATGCCTGGTTTATAGATGGTTCTGCGTGATATGCAGGCACCACTGGAAAGTGGACAGCAGCAGCACTACAGCCCCTTTCTGGAACCTCCCTGAAGGACAGTGAATGGAAATCCTCCCAGTGGGCAGAACTTGGAGCAGTTCACCTGGTTGTTCACTTTGCTTGGAAGGAGAAATGGCCAGATGTGCTACTGTATACTGATTCATGGACTGTGGCCAGTGGTTTGGCTGGATGTCCAGGGACTTGGAAGGAACATGATTGGAAAATTGGTGACAAGGAGGTATGGGGAAGAGGTATGTGGATAGACCTCTCTGAATGGGCCAAAGAAGTGAATATATTTGTGTCTCATGTGAATGCTCACCAAAGGGTAAACTCACCAGAGGAGGGTTTTAACAATCAAGTGGATAGGATGACGCCTTCTATGGAAACCAATCATGCTCTTTCCCCAGCCACTCTCATCATTGCCCAACGGGCTAATAAACAAAGTGGCCATGGTGGCAGGGATGAAGGTTATGTATGAGCTCAGCAACATGGACTTCCACTCACCAAGGCCAACTTGGCTACAGCCACAGGTGAGTGCCCAATCTGCCAGGAGCAGAGACCAACACTGAGTCCCTGGTATGGCATCATTCCTTGAGGTGATCAGCCAGTAACCTGATGGCAGGTTGATTACATCGAACCACTTCCGTCATAGAAAGGGCTGCATTTTGTTTTTATCGGAATACTTACTCTTGATATGAATTTACCTTCCCTGCCCTCAATGCTTCTGCCAAATCTACCATCTGTGGACCTACAGAATGCCTTGTCCACTGTCCTGGTATCCCACACAGCATCACTTTTGGATCAAGGCGCTCACTTCACAGGAAATGAAGTGTGACAATGGGCCCATGCTCACGGAATTCACTGGTCTTACCATGTTCCCCATCATCCTAAAGCAGCTCGCTTGATAGAATGATGGAATGGCCATCTAAAGACACAACTACGTAACCAGCTAGGTGGCAATACCTTGCAGGGCTGGGGCAATATTCTCGAGGAGGCTGTATATGCTCTAAACCTGTGTCCAATATATGGTGCTGTTTCTCCTGTAGCCAGAATTCATGGCTCCAGGAATCAAGGGGTGGACAGGGGAGTGGCACCACTCACTATTACCCCTAGTGACCCACTTGTGAAATTTTTGCTTCCTGTCCTCATGACCTATGCTCTGCAGGTCTAGAGGTCTTAGTTACAAAGGGAGGTGAGGTGTGATCACTTCTGTGTGTGGCTTTTCTAGCAATGTTCTTGTAACTCCCACCCAAGTGATTGGGTGAGACTGTGTGATAGTGTAATTGTGGTCCACCGAAGGGATTGGTTAGTTTTGCTATCCCACTGGGGTTGAAATGAGCCACCCTAGAGGTGGGAAAGAAGATACCACTGTCACCAAGGAAGAAAAGCCAAGAGCCAGCACATCTCCTTCAGACCCCAGTTACCTGTGCTGACAAGCTCCAGAACCAGGAGACAGAGAGAGAGAGAGAGAGAGAGAGAGAGCTCAAGAACTGGCAACAGAGACCTGACATCAGAGACCCAGCAGCAGAGACCCGGCAGCAGGAGATGGCGTGGTGGGCTTCCTGGCCCATGGGGAGAGAAAGCTGAGTGACTTTGGGGAGAGGCCTAGGGTCGAGGAGAGGTGTGTCTGCAAGCGCAGCTGGGAAGAGGCTGTCCTGATGGAAGAGCTGTATCCTGAGTGTTCCTGAGCCTGAATTGTAACTGTTACTTCCCTACTAACCTCATAATCATGAGTATTGTCTATGAGTTCTATGTGGCCATTGCAATGAATTATCAAACCCAGCAGAGGAGAGAGTGCTGTGGCAGAGATGGTTGTTTTCAGAGTTGGTAAAGATGGAGAGAGAGGAGGCATGTCTGATCTCCACCTCATAGGAATCAGCCTTGGGTTGCTGATCTTGATTCTCTTTCCCCTTCGTGAGAGGAGGTCAGACACTGCCTCCATGCCTTTTTTATGGGAGGAATGCTCTCACATGGAGACACATCCCTAATTCCCTTGAATTGGTGAGGTCCACGTGTATACTCACCATTTATGTTGTTGAAGAAAGGTATTTGCAATGAAGAAGACATTGGTCTTGCAAAATTCTATCATATGATCTCCAGAATCATTTCTATCACCAAAACCATATTTTCTAACTATTGATCCTTCTTCTTTGCTTCCAACTTTCACATTCCAATTGCCAGTAATTATTAATGTTTCTTGATTGCACGTTTGATGAATTTCAGACTGCAGAAATTGGTAAAATCTTCAATTTCTTCATCTCTGGCCTCAGTGGTTGGTGCATATATTTGAACTATAGTCTTATTAACTAGTTTTCCTTGGAGCCGTTTGTATATTATCCTATCACTGACAGCATTGTACTTCAGGTTAGATCTTGAAATGTTCTTTTTTACGATGAACATGACACCATTTGTCTTCAATTTGTCATTCCCAGCATAGTAGACCATATACTTGTCTGATTCAAAATGGCCAATACCAGTCCATTTCAGTTCGCTAATGACTAGGATACAATGTTTGTGCGTTCCATTTTTTTTTTAATTGTTGTGCTTTAAGTGAAACTTTACAATTCAAGTTAGTCTCTCGTACAAAAATGTATACCTAGCTGTTCTCCCTATACTGTGACAGCACACTCCTCCTTTCCACCCCGGATTTCCCGCGTTTATTCATCCAGCTCCTGACCCTCTCTGCCTTCTTATCTCGCCTCTGGACAGGAGCTGCCCATTTAGTCTCATGTATCTACTTGAGCTAAAAAGCACACTCTTCAGAAGTATCATTTTATGTCCCATAGTCCAGTCTAATCTTTGTCTGAAGAGCTGGCCTCAGGAATGGTTTTAGTTTTGGGCTAACAGAGAGTCTGGGGGCCATGTCTTCCAGGGTCCCTCCAGTCTCCATCAAACCATTAAGTCTTTTTTTTACTAGAAGTTGAGTTCTGCACCCCACTTTTCTCCTGCTCCATCAGGGACTCTCCTTTGTGTACCCTGTCAGGGTAGTCATTGGTGGTAGCTGGGCACCATCTAGTTCTTCTGGTCTCTGGTCAATGAAGTCTCTGGTTTATGTGGCCCTTTCTGTCTCTTGGGCTAATACTTTCCTTGTGTCTATGGTGTTCTTCATTCTCCTTTACTCCAGGTGGGTTGGGACCAATTGATGCATCTTAGATGGCCACTCCATTTCATTTTTGATGATTTCCAATTTTCCTATATTCATACTTCATACATTCCATGTTCCAATTATTAATGGATGTTTGCAGCTGTTTATTCTGAGTCCTGCTATATCAGCAAATGAAGGTCCTGAAAGCTTGATTCCATCCACATCAATGTCAACTCTTTGAGGGAAGTCAAATGACACATTGCATTGGACAAATCTGCTGCAAAAGACCTCTTTAAAGTGTTAAAAAGCAAAGATGTCATCTAGAAGACTAAGGTGTGCCTGAACCAAGCCACTGTGTTTTCAGTTGCCTCAGATGCATTTGTAAGCTGGACAATGAATAAGGAAAAGCAAAGGAGAATCAACGACTCTGAATTACGGTGTGGTGAAGAATATTGAATATACCACAGACTGCCAAAAGAACAAACGAATCTGTCTTGGAAGAAGTACAGCCAAAATGCTTCTTAGAAGCAAGGATGGCGAGACTTTGACTCACACACTTTGGACATGTTATCAGGAAGGATCAATCCCTGGAGAAGGACATCATGCTTGGTAGAAGGTTGGTGAAAAAGAGGAAGACTGTCAACGAGATGGATTGACACAGTGGCTGCAACAGTGGGCTCAAGCATAACAACGATTGTGAGGATGGCAGAGGATTGGACAGTGTTTTGTTCTGTTGTACATGGGGTCACTATGAGTTGGAGCTGACTCGACTGCACCTAACAACTATTACTTTGAGGAGGCAGCTCTTCCCTAGTCGTCTTTTGAGGGCCTTCCAACCTGAAGGGCCCACCTTCTGGCACTATAACAGATAATGTTCCACTGCTATTCATAAGGTTTTCACTGGCCAGTTTTTTCAGAAGTAGACTACCAGGTACTTCTTCCTAGTCTGTCTTAGTTTGGGAGCTCAGCTGAAACCTGTCCACCAAGAGTGACCCTGCTGGTGTTTGAAATACCAGTGGCAAAGCTTCCAGTATCACAGCAACACACAAGCCATCACAGTATGACAAACTGATAGACACGTGGTGGTAACACACGGCAGAGTCTAGTTAATTGGCTTAATATCATGTTTAGTGCCTCTGTTCTACCTCTTAGTTCATTGTGTAGTGCCTGGCATCTTAAGAGCTTGCCAGCATCCTTCCAAGTTACAACAATTGGTCTCTATTCACCTGGAGCAGCAGAGGAAGAGGAGAGTCAGGAATAGGAGGAGGAAATAGAATGTGTGGTTAATTGCCTCCATGAACAACTGCCTCCTTTGCCATGACACCAGAAGAACTGGATTGTGCCCAGCTACAATTACTGAACATTTTGATCAAAGATTGCATAGAAGAATCCCGATCAAACGGGAGAACATGCAGAAAAGAATTACGAATCCACACTTTCTGGAGCCATGAGGCTGAATGAACCCCTGAACCGATTGCCCTGAGACAATCTTTAAACCTTAAACCAAAAATATCCCCTGAGGTCTTCTGTAAACCATAGTTTAGCTTAATAAAGAATGTCTGCTTTGGACATTGTGCTCTTTTAAGTACTATCTATATAGGATCAAATTGGCAACAGCAACTCGAACAATTAGATAGGAACCTTAGGGGCAGTGAGATTATGTTAATGGGGGAGGAATGAGAATGGTTGCACAACTTAAAGAATGTAATCACTGTCACTGAATTGTACATGTAGAAACTGTTGGTATATGTTCTGCTGTGTATATTCTCAACAATAACAGAAACAAATTTAAAAAAATATATCCTAACCCCCTCCCTAAATAAATGGCACAAAAAAGCAAATCAGACTTCTTGGAAAAGTCATACTTTAGTGTCAGCTGCTCCCCCATAGCAAAGCTGGCTTCCACTTTCCATGTTCTGTCTGGAGAACGGTCATGCCTCAGGGCCCCTGCCACTGCCCTGCGCTCTCTGCTGTCTTGTCCATGCCTCTTCTTGGAAGTGCTGGCCCTGCTCCAGCTGCCAAGAGCACTTTCAGAGGAAATCCTCCTGAGTAGCTCTACAGGAGAATCACAGTGCAACTTTATAACGTTGGAGGCTTGAGGAGCAAGAGCGTCTGCGGGTCCTCTTGCCCTGAGCTTGTGAATACTTCAGGGTATCCAAGCAGCTCCCAAGGGACAGAGGGGAACATCAGAACTGTCACAGATGGTCAGTAGGCTCTCGGGCCCTCAGCAATCACTTCCAGAAAGTAAATAAGGATTGCATGAGAGACAGTCAAGAACGAAGAGAAAACAGAAGCCAGTTACATCTCCTGAAATAAATAGAAATGCTTAAAAAGAAAACGAAATTAAGCAGGGACTCTTAAAACAAATCTACAAAAGTGTAGAGATTTCCAAAAAACCTTGAATTCAAATTATTTGTCAGACCATGTATCATAGTACATGTCAACCTCTGGCTTGGAAAATGGCATTGTAACCACAGATCTTCCTTCATTTCCAATGATGGGGTCTGCTTTGGATTTGATTTCTCTTCTGAGCCAAACAGAAAGAAACCGATTACCCATGATACACAGAAAGAACATTTGGCACTCTCCAGTGGGGGACAAGGGCAGTTCAGACTTGCCACACTTAGCCAAGAGGCCCCAGAGGAAGACTCCACCGCACCCCTCCCCCCCCGCCATCAGATGAGAGGCCCCAGGGGAATAACCCGTTAGACCAGAGGCCCCAACCCTAACCCTATGTTAAAGACAAGGAAGCCAAGTTCATCCTGCACCCCCAGAGGCAGGGAGCACGAATAGACACCACATGGAACATGAGCACCACTGGGTCCCAGGACCTCCTGACTCAGAGGTTTGCTCCATGACCCTGCTGACATTCTCCAAGACATCGACGACTGTCCCTACAGCCTATCTGAATCCTCACCAGGAATCTCCACGGCATTCAGAGACTTGGATCCCTAGAGGACCCAATATCAAGGTTCGTTTGAAAGGAATGTACTGAAGGTCAAGAAATAAAACGACCCAGTACTGCCCTCGTCAGCAGTCCGGTGAAGTTTCTAATGCCCTCTCTGGCCATCAGTCTGTTTATGGGAGCCTACAGTTCTGACGTGTCTCCCCACACCACCGCAGCCCGCCATCCCTCCCTTCTCTGCCCCGTCCACTGTGGTAGCGAGGATGAGCTGGGATTGTGTGTTAGCAAGATGACCCTTCTTCCAGGTGATAAAACAGGGGTAAGATAGCCTGGGCTCCCTCCCAGGAGCAAAGTTAAGCAAGACCCAAACCGCTTGTCTGGTGACGAACCCATCGCCAGGCCAGGTGGCGGCGGGGCAGGTCAACACCGCCATCTGCTGGCCACGGCGCCAACTCGCAGCCCCAAACTTCCCGCATTTCACGGAGACCTAGGCACTGAGGAAGAAGGGTGATATCCCACTTACAATCACCCTTACTTTCCAAAAAGTTCGCTCCTGTGGGCGCGCTTCACGTCCCATGTTCTTCTAACTGAAATTTCCCATTACAGGAAAAACGTTTCTCAAAGATGACTCACCAGCTCAGACAAGTGGGGTGGCGGGGCAGCTGGAGGCACAAAAGGCCATGGGTAGAGAGGCGAGTGGGCACACGGTGGGGGGAGCCCGACAGGGCCTGGGACGCCACCCTGCTCCGCAAAGCGAGTCCACACAGCAATGTGTCTGACAGACTTAAGCGCACAGGGCCACCACCATCAGAGACAGTCCAAGAGGCCCGGGGGCCCATTTCAAGCCCATCCTTTGCCGCCACTTGCCATGACCAATGAGCCAGTGGGCCAGTTTGTGCCCCAACTTCTGTCTGCCTTCAGGCCATACAGCCCACCCCCAACACAAGTGAGACACTGAAAACAGAGGCCCTGACCACCCCAAGTTTAAGACCAGGACTGGCCGCTGGAGGCTCTGGGTGTGAAAGCATCTAGGAACAGCTCACTGGTGTAGTTTTTCTTATCAGAAGGGGGGGAGTCAGTTTTCCGCGCCCATTAAAAATTCTGTGTCTTTTTAAAACATTGGTGTTAAGTACCTCTCATGTCTTGTACAATGGGAACACAGTAATAGGGGAGCGGCTGTTAGTTGTGATTCTGACTCATGGCAACCCCGTCAGTGCAGAGTAGAACTGCTCCATAGGGTTTTCAAGGCTGTGACCTTTTGGAAGATCACCAGGCCTTTCTTTCAAGGTACCTCTGGGTGGGTTTGAACCACCATCCTTTCTGCTAGTAGTCAAGTGCTTAACCATTTGTCCCACCCAGGGACTCCTAATTTGGGGAGGGGAGGACACCATTTAAAAAACAGTAATAGCTTTGATATGTAATGCAGACAGCTCACAGAAGATGTCCACGAGATCTACAGGAGCTGGAACCGCTCAGTGCACGACAGAACTTCGTCAGGAAGGTGAGAGTGGGCACCAGGGGTGGCCAGTTCTGAGCAGCCCAATCACTGAGAACACATCCGGGGAGTGTCTGAGGGGTTGGGGTGAAGACAGGCTGCTGTGCAGGCCAAGCCCCCACGGGCTGGGGGAGGGGTGCAAGGTGGCCTGTCCTAGTCTAGAGGGGTGCAGGGTCGTTTACCTATCAGCTCACCTGGTAGCTGGGCTCACCCATGGCCGGCGGGGGCAGGGACACAATGGGCCCCATGAGGAGGGGTAGCTCTCCCAGGGTGCTCACTGCTGAGGCTGCAGGTCTGGGTGGGAGTGGGGGGTGCTGACAGCTGCCCCGTCCCCTCCCGATGGCTGCACTGGGGTCCCGGCCGGAGTACCACACACCACCAGTCAGCTGTCCACTGTAGGTCAGACCCCTGTAACAAACCCTCCTCATGCCCCCCAGAAGTTACTTCTGATTGAACCATCTGACAAGGCACCAAGGGCGCCCCCCCCCCCCCCAATAATCACCTGGTATTTGACGAACACAGGTTTTCACGCCCTGCCCAGGAGTCAAGGCCTGTAACAAGCCTGTGATCACAATGTGGACCACAGCGGGGACAAAGCCCTGGACCTGGATGTGGTCAGCACAGAGAGGTGAGAAAACCTACTTGAGGCAGTCACCTTCATCCCCAGGCCATTTCCCTGAGAGCTCGTCTCCCCATCACGTCCCATGGGCAGGAGGACTAGGCCATGCTGCATGATTCGGAGGCACAGTGGCCAGCCAGCTCAACCCTCCCCACCCACCTCAGGAACACTGGCACAGGTTGGAAGACAGACTCTCTGCCACCCCCCGCCCCCCGCCATTAAAACACACGCATCTACACAGCGCCAGTTTGAGTTGTGGTCAACACCGCCCACCACTCGTCACATCCACTGGGGGCTCCTCAAATCCCATGCGCAGGAGGAGGATATGTGCAGCTTTCTAGTTGGAGCCGGAGGCTGTGACTGAGCACACCTCGAGCTCTGTCTGGTTCCAGAAGGCTGCCTGTCAGCCTGTTGCCAGATGACTCCCACAGCAAGCAGTGGGGTCAGGTGGAACCAGAAGATATCCATGCCACCCACCGCAGACCATGCGTCTCCAGCCTGCCTCAGAGGCACTTCAAATGAGGCTGTTCAAGGCCTGTGGGGGGTACTGGACAAGCCTGTACCTGTACGTGGGGAGAGACGTGGTGAACCACTGCCTTGCACCACCCATCTCTCCTCAGCCCGCACAACCGCCTAGAAGCCTGGGGGAGGTGAGGGCCTTGGCACTCCCCAGTTTACACAACTTTTAAAATAGTGAAAAATGAGGCCGGAATCAGCAGGAAATCCCTTGGACAAAACATAAAACAGATGCAGTTTATGAAATTAAACGTGAAGATGTCTTTTGAACAGGACAGTCTGGTTTCAGTCGGACGCCCTAAGAGATGTGCAGAGACCTCACCATGCACCCGATGCCTGTGGCTGAGGAACACCTGGAATTGTAGATGTCTGGAGAATAAAATTGTAAAATGTGTGTCTTCAAGGGGTTTTTGACCATTTGAATTAAATTTTTAAAATGAGGTAAAATTAAGTGGTTTCTACCTGCCAACATGGTGAAATTCACAGCACAGACTGTCATGCTACCAAGCAAGCTGTACCCTGTTAGCGGTTATCATGGACTGAACTGTGTCCCCAAAAATGTGTGTTATCAACTTGGCTGGGCCATGATTCCCAGTGCTGTGTGGTTGTCCTCCATTTGGTGATTGTCATTTTATGTTAAAGAGGACTAGGGGGGATTGTAAAACCCTAACTAAGGTCACACTCCTGATGCAATGCAAAGGGAGTTTCCCTGGGGTGTGGCCTGCACCACCTTTTAATCTCACAAGGGATAAAAGGAAAGGGAAGCAAGCAGAGAGTTGGGAACCTCATACCACCAAGAAAGCAGCACTGGGAGCAGAGCACGTCCTTTGGACCCGGGGTCCCTGCGGGGAGAAGCTCCTAGTCCTGGGGAAGATTGACGAGAAGTCCGACAGAGAGACAGCCTTCCCCCGGAGCTGACGCCCTGAGTTTGGACTTGCAGCCTACTGGACTGTGAGAGAGTAAGTTTCCCTTTGTTAAAGCCACCCGCTTGTGCTATTTGTTACAGCAGCACTGGATGACTGAGACAGTGGTCCAATCTGACTTGCTCAACACCAAGAAAATTACTCCAACACCGTAACAAGAGTTAAAATGTAATTAACAGCTCTAAACAAAAGCTGTTTTAACGCTATCAAAAATCAGGTCCCACGGTGTGTTTGACAATTATTCCAGGTCTCTGGCTAAAGCCTGTTTAGAGAGCTATTTGTCTTTATAATTTTACTTCTACTCTGGTTAATTTCTTGAATACTTTTCCTAAAAACAAAAACAGCCATCCATTCCAGACTGCTTTCTTAACAGTGCCAGGAATGAATATCCCGATAGCCCACCTACACTCACGAAAACTATAATAAAGTTAAGGTAAGCCGCCCCTCTGGGTAGTTTAAAAATAGCCCTCCGAGGACACGCTGGCTGGACCCCTCAGAGAGTGAGCTGACTGCTGTCAAGTCACGAGTCAACCCAGAGGCCAAACTCTCTATGACGTAAGAAGAGCTGACACAACCTCTGTTTATGGAAGTCTGCATCCCTGAAATACAAAAATCACAGAGCAAGAGAGAAAGGGGAGGGTTGGCGAGTTCTCAGCCCAGAGAGGACAACATGGTCATGGCGCGCAGGCTCTTTAATAAACTAGGCTGCCTGCAGGCCCTGTTCGCCTGCAGCTGCAGACCACAGCCAGGGACACAGCTGGCCCGGCTCAACAGTGGTCAGCGGCTCAGTCCCTCCGCAGGTCCACAGTCTCCTCGCGGATGCCCTCCCGGGTGACGATGCAGATCCGCAGCGCGTCCCCGGTGTACACGTCCCGCTCAGCAGCAGAGATAAACACATCCCGCACCAGGCTCAGGGCCCTGTCCAGAGACAGTGGGATGTGCTCCACGTTCTGCATGTTCTTAAATCCAACCTAGAGAGGAAAGAGGAGGCAATCTGGGCTGGGGGAGGCAGACAGTCCAACAGAGGAGCTCAAGTCCCCCAGTACCTGGACTGCCTGTAACCCACCCTGACCTCCATGTGGAGGTGGAGGTGGAGGGGGACCATGGACATGGCCACCCTCTGGACACAGGTGGGGATGGGGAGGCCGACCCATCACGCCTTCTCCCTCAGAGCACATGTAGAACACGGAAGCGCGGTGTTACCTGGTTGTCAAGCAGCGGCTGCAGCATGGCACTGGCTGAGCCCCCAGCCTTGAAAGAATCTCTCTGGTAGGACCCCACCGGGTCAAAGCTGTAGACAGCCCCCTTCCCTGGGGAGACAACAGACTGTGAATGACACACTGACACCAACCCTACCGTGGTCACCACAGCGCCAGTCAGAGGTGACAAGGACACTCACTGTCTATACCCACGGCCCCTCCTTCCACCCAGACCTCAGGGTGCCAGTGTCAGCCCACATCCACGCCCACGAGGGCTGCAGCCACATGTCTGCCAGCGGGAACCTCAGCGAGCTAACCGCCATCCTGTGATCCTGGCCACCAGGAGGCATCGCAAACACAGGTAACTAACTGCCCAGGGACTGTGCTAATGCAGCACAAAAGTCCTCGGCCACTGCTAGGCATGAGCTCAGTGCTGGTTCACACCAAGAGCTGGGATTCCACTGCGGGGGGAACAGTGAGCGTGCTCCTCAGCACAGGGGCCACACAACTGGCACCTGATACAGGAAGAATGGCAGAGAAACACAAACGCAACATACAAACAATCAGTTTTGCCCAAAACGTGACCACCTGGTTTGCACTCCCACAACTGCTAAGAACCACTACTTTACTGAGGACCTAGATTAGCTCATTCCTAACCAGCAGGTGCAGAGGACAGAAAGCATGGGGTTGGGCGCTCCAGGCCCTCCTGCAGCAGGTGTACACTGTCATGCTGTTCTGAAGCGCAATGTGGCGGCAAAGTGTCAGCATGTAAAAGCACATACTCTACAACTCCATCACCACCTCACTTGAAGGGGGATATGAGCCTACAAAAACCTTGTAACAGATGTGTGTTATGAGGTCACGTCTGCATCACATAAATGTGCCAACATTACCAGCATCTTGAGCCCACTGGCATGACATGGTGTGTCCATGCTGTGCCAACAGAAAGCAGACTGGGGCAGGCCACTGGCCCCCCACCGCCCGTGCTTCCTGCGTGGCCTGGCTGAGTTGCAGGTTGGCCCTGAGGCTGCCACCTCCCCCTGCCCTGGTCTCCTGCACGGCCTGGCCAAGCTTCAAGTTGGCTGTAAGACAGCCTCACTGTGAGCACCCTGGGGACGTGAGGGGTGCAAGCATCAAGCACTCAGAGCAGCTCCCGGGATACTTGAGTCTCCTGAGAGTTGAGACACACTTGCTGTCACCCCACCCCCAAAGGCCTGGGAGAGTAGGCATGTACACACGGGGTGACGAAATATGGGGCAGCCCCCCAGCACGTGCAGGCACCCTACGCACATATCCAAGTACCACACAAGGATGTCTGGGGAGACACACAGCAACCTGGAGCTGCTGTCTTTAGGTGGGACTGGAGGCGGAAAAAGGAAGAAATCACTTTATATACTTTGTATTGTTTGAAGGTATTACAAGAGCAGATATCACTTTGTAATTATCAAAAGGGGCCTTGTTTTGGTTACCTAGTGCTGCTGTAACAGAAATACCACAGGTGGGCAGCTTTAAGGAACGGAAATTTATTTCCTCAGTGTAGGAGGCTGGCTCTGGGGGAAGGCTCACTGTCTCTGTCCCCTCTGGGGAAGGTGCTTGTCTCTTTTCAGCTTCTGTGCCTCCACTCCTTGGCCATCATGTGGCTTGTATCTTCCCCATCTGCTTTTCTCGCTGTTTGCTTAATCTGCTCTTTTAAATCTCAAGAGACTGATTTAAGACACACCCTACACTAATACTGCCTCAGGAACATAACAAAGAAAACTCATCCATAAACGGGGAAACCCTGGTGGTGTAGTGGTTAAAACCTATGGCTACTAACCAAAAGGTTAGCAGTTCAAATCCACTAAGTGCTCCTTGGAAACTCTAGGTGGCAGTTCTACTCTGTTGTATGGGGTCACTATGAGTCGGAATTGACTGGATGGCAACGGCTTTGGTTTTTTTTTTTTTTTTTTTTTTAACTGCAAGTATAGTAGACACAACTCGATCCATAACAGGCCTGTTAAAAACAATTGTGTGCTGGGTGTTAGAAAGCATGGATCAAACACAAGTTGGGATGTAAAAGGAACAAATATTATGCCTCCACCCAGACACTCCACTGCTGTTCTCCTCTAAGTGTTGGTCCTCAGAGGTAGGAGACTCGGACCACCATCTCATGACCTGAGGGCCACGTCCCTGTCCTGAGAGATGGGAGACAGGGACCATCCTGCATGACCCATGGGCTGCTATTTCCATTGTAGAATTACATGAGCAGAACTCCCTGTTGGAAAAAGCAACATCTGAGGTCTCCTGGGAGAACCTGGGGACGTGTTTCTGCTGGAAGCACCCTGAAACAAGAAGCGAGGTGACAGTGGGTGTCTAATAACCGCATCACAAAAAAGACAGCGCATGAGGGGCACAGTCAAGGGGATAATGTCTGTCGCTAGGCCGATGGGCCAGAAACAGAAGGAGGCCCAGGTTTGTCTGAGGGTGGAGCCATCTCAGAGAACCATATGCAGTAGAAAGAAAACAAACATCAGAAAGAAGGGTGGGGTTTATCCACAAGCAGAGCATCCACAGGAAAACAAACAAACAAACAAAAAAAACAACCTGTTACTGTTGAGTCAGTTCTGACTCATAGTGACCCTACAGAACAGGGCAGAACCGCCTCATAAGGTTTCCAAGGAGCGGCTGACGGACTCGAACTGCCGACCTTTGGTTAGCAGCCGTAGCACTTAACCACTGCACCACCAGGGCAGACCCCTAGAAAAGGCAAGTGGAGGTCAGAGCAGAACGGAGAGCCTCACCTGCAGCCTGAGTGCTTTTCTCATCCCCACAAACCCCCCAAAGGCACCAAGACTTAAACATGAAGAGGGAATAAAGCCATACAGCTCCTAGAAAGAAACAGCGATTCTGGGGCAGAGAGACCTCGTCTGACAAGGTGGGAGTTGTCGGGCACAGAGACAAGACTGGCAGAGCTGACTGTGTGAGGCACGCTAACGTGTCACAAGACACCCAGAGAGTGAGATGCAAAGAACTCAGGAGGAAGAGGAGGAGAGGTGTTACCCTGCATCACAGGGCGGATGCACCTGAATGAGGGCCTGGAAGTCAACAGGACAAGACTAACCGGCAAATAAGCAAGCAAGCAAAGGTTCACAAATGGGTCAGCCCCAAAGAAGAAAAGCAATAGGCCAGTAAACATAGTATCACTAAAACACACCTACATATACATAAACTAAAACAGTAAAACAGCTACTGGGCAAACGTTTTAAAGTGAGTTCATCAGCCACCGGGAAGGACGCGCGCAGCGGCATCCTGCCCCCTGCTGGCAGCCAAGTCCTCAAAGTGCAAACGTTCACCCGCTGACAGAGCAGCTCGGCTGCCCAGGATTCAACCCAGGTAACCAGGCGTTAACTACAGAAGAAGGAGAAATGCACGTGCAAAGGTGTACCACGGAAGCCACCTTCAGAGTGGAATAAGGTGCAGCCACATGCTGTGCAACACCATGTCCGTGCACGTGGGTGTGAGGTCACCTCTGAAGTGGTGCGAGTCCACATGCACGGGCGGGAGGTCACTGCCGTGATGGTATATGCAGCAGCAGTAACAGGAAGCACGCACAGTAAGGTTCTGTTTTCACAGAGCTGCACGTGTGCGCACAGCATATACAGGCCCAAAGCCTAGGAAGCACTTTTATGGAGCGTAACAGGAATGGATCCCTGGGGCCAGGGCCTTCCTCTGTGCAACCCCTGTGCTGTGTGGAACTCCTCAGCGAACATTTCTGTCTTCAGTGCAGAGAACCTGAAGCCAGTTTGAATTTGGGGAAATGTAAGAGGAGAGCGGACAGCAGCTGGAGAGCAGCAGACCAGTGGTAGCCACGCCGTTCCCTGAGGATGCCGTCCTCCCGGCTCCCTCCACCTCCACAGAAGATGGAGGCACGTCTCTCAAAGATTGGGTTGAAGCTCTGGGCTTGGGGACACTGGGCTCACCAGTGGGCGGGGCAATGGCAGGAGTGAAAACTGATACCGTAAGTGAGAATGGTAGATAAAGAGAGCAGAGACCTCCTTCCTCCTCCAGGCCTGGAATCTGCACCAGGCCCATCCCCCTGCCCCGTCCAGCAAAGGTATAGGATCCTCACCAGGAGAAGTGCTGCGCCCCCCTCTTGTCACCACAGGGAGCCTGCCAAGTGACAGGCAGCACACATCTCCACCACCAGGGGTTTGGACCATCCTCTTAAATATGAACCATCAGCCAAAAAGTCAACAGGAATTTGAAGGAGGCCTCCAAAGTAGAAGAGAGATGCCAAAGATAAACATGCAAAAAGAGAAAAAGCAATTTGATGAAATGCAGAGAACTGCTGCATCCCCTGAACAAGAACAGGATGCTTAACAAAAAAGGGAAACCATAAAATAAGGAAAAACTCTTGGAAATTAACCACAGCAAAAATAAGAAAGAATTAAATAAAGAATTAGAAACTAAAGAAAATGTTCATAAAAAAGAACAAAAAGAGAAAGAGATGGATAATATGGAAAAAAAAAAAGAACTAGGGGTTGTCACGGATTGAATTGTGTTCCCCCAAAATATCTGTCAACTTGGCTAGGTCATGATTCCCAGTATTATACGATTGTCTACCATTTTGTCATCTGATGTGATTTCTCTATATGTTACAAATTCTATAACTATGATGGATTAATAGCAGAGTTATATTGATGAGATCTACAAAATTAAATACTGTCTTAAACCACTCTCTTTTGAAATATAAAACAGAAAAGAGAGCAGAGAGACAGGGGGACCTCATACCACCAAGAAAGCAGTGCCCGGAGCAGTGTGTGTCCTTTAGACCTGAGGTTCCTGCGCTGAGATGCTCCCAGGCCAAGGGAAGACTGATGCCTCACAAGGACCTTCCTCCAGAGCCGACAGAGAAAGATTTCCCCTGGAGCCGGCACCCTGAATTCAGACTTCTAGCCCACTGGACCGTGAAAGAATAAACTTCTCTTTGTTAAAGCCATCCACTTGTGGTATTTCTGTTATAGCAGCACTAGGTGACTAAGACGGGCTAATCGTGCAGGTGGTAGGGGAGAGAAGGGGAGGAAGACACAGTAAGTGAGCAAAGGCCTGGATGAGGAGCAACACTACGCAGCTTCAGAACATGAGGGATAAAAAAAAGATCCTAAAAGCAAAGTCTCAAAACTGTCCCTTGATTTCTTGCTTCAGAAACCTATTGAGAGGTGTCTGCCACCAAAACAAGGAAATAAGAAAGGAAAACATAGAACTCAGAACATAGGGAAGCCAAAGCCGAGAGCAAAGCTCAGGATGTTTCCTTGGTGGCAGCCGCTCTGCAGAGGCAAGGCGTGTGGGGCCTACACAGCAGGCAGGCCAAGGGCGGAGAACACGAGAGGATCCACAGGTGGTAAAGAGTACCAAGAGAGTACAAAGAACTGACGGAGTTACAGAAATCTTGCTGGAGAGAAATGTAACTCCAGGAAAAACAAGAAAGCTGCTCAAGAAAGGATACCTCATCACAGCCCACCATGTGCACAACAGAGATAACATGAACTCCATGAGAAGCGAGACTGCCTGTCACAGGAGATGCTGATGAGGAAGAGGGAAACAAGAGCCAAGGGCTACTGTCTACTACAGCAAACAACAGGAGGTAGTGTCTCAAACAGGGCACATATCCCTGTAGTGTCTGCTCCAACAACACTAAATAGGGGCACATGCTGTCCAGGGAGGTTGTAGTGTGTTTTTAGAAGCACCAAATATCACCCAATCAGAACTGGTGACAAGTGGTGACTGAGTGATGAGGCTCTGAGTCGGAAATACGAAGGAAACATGAAGTAACAAGACAGGGTGTCCAAGGCCCTCATCGTCTGACTGACAGGAAATCAAAGAGGAGGCTCAAAAAGCTCTGAAAACACCAGCAGACACACATACCAACCACCCCACATGACCCGGGACACACACACCAACCACCCAGAGTGACCTAGGATGCATGTACCCACTACCTCGAGTGACATGGGACGCACACTCTAACCACCCCAAGTGACCTGGGATGCACGCTCTAACTACCCCATGTGACATGGTACGTATGCTCTAACCACCGCGAGTGACCTGGGACGCACACTCTAACCACCCCGAGTGACCTGGGACACATGCTCTAACCACCCCGTGTGACCTGGAACGTATGCTCTAACCACCGGTGTGACGTGGGATGCATGCACCAACCACCCAGAGCACCTGGGACACTTATTAACAATGTCTGAAGTCACAGCTTAGGCCGTGCCAAGATCCAGCTTCTTCAGACAGCTTTCTTTCTGTAAGAACAACATGCCAAGGGCCCATCCTGAGCTCACACCCGATCCTTACGGCCACCATCGCAGCGGCTCTAATCCGCCACTCGCCGTGTCTCTGGAACATCGCTCCCTTCTGTTTTAGCTGCAGTTTCCTGTCACTTTTATTATCGGTAACGGGCTGTCAGGCTAATGCGTTTATGCTCCTTCCCCCCAGAGGGAAACACCCACCTTCCTCGTCGAGCCCGCCGATGATGTTGTAGACGTAGTAGGGGAAGAAGCGCCTTGAGTAGAGGATGGTGGAGAGCATGGCGGCGATGGCCCCGGTCGTCATGGCCTTGCTGTTGGAGTGCTTGTACATCTGCAGAGGTGGAGAGGGTGCTCGAGCCTCGGCAGACGGGCAGGGAGGCCCCTTCTCCTGTGCTCACACAGCACGGGACTGCTAACTGAGAGAAACCCATCGCTTACTACACCCTACCAGTTTGGGTCCAAAAGAATTTTAAGGGGAAGAAATCTAAATCTGTCCTCAGCTCTCTGGCTTAAAGATCTGAGTTTGCACGCCGACGTATCTCAGGCACAGCTAACTTCAGAGCAGATGTGCACGCACACACACGCACTCACTCAGGTGACCTGGGATAAAATTCACTCTCTCCATCACTACACATCTAGACAGCGGCCAGCAAACTACGGCCTGTGGGCCCAACCAGCCTGCTGTCTGTTTTTGTAAGTAAGGTTTATGGAAAGACAGCCACATTCACTGATCACATACTGTCTGGCGCTGCTCCTGCAGCATCACAACAGCATAGCTGAATACTGCCAGAGACCACACGGCTGCAAAGCTGCCCTAGGCCCAGATGTAAGTCCCTCTTTGCAGATGGTGAGAAGCCTCTGAGGGCAGCAGACACCAGGGCAGTGCCCTTTCTCTGCATGGTTCCAGCACCGGCAGCAGCCCTGCCCTTAAAGCACATCCAGCAAAGAACTAAGTGCTCAGAACGGTCTCAGGACCACAGTGCAGCAGTTGCCGATCCTACATTCGTTACACCCTCGGAATCCTCAGTTACCCAAGAGACCGAGAAAATACAGAAACGCAAACATACAATGAATTCAAGTCCACCAACGTCTCTGTCAGTTGCATGACAAGCACCTCTGAGGAGTCAAACAGCGAAGGCAAAAACCTGAGAGGGTCACTGGTCAGCTACCGTGTGCGGTGAGTAAATCACCTACAGCATCTTATCCAAGAAAAAAGCTACCAAAAAAAAAGATTTGAGTTTCATTTCACTCAGCCATGTTTGTGATAAATTATGAAAGTCAAGGCTGTGCATTAAGGTGAACTCCTTGTTGCTTATTTCATTTTATTAACAAAACACGACTTTGATCCGTGTGCTCCTTTTTGTCCTCTAACTTCTTTTTGAAAAATATGCATTAGGAGTCACCATGTAAATACAAAGGAGCCCTGGTGGCGCAGCGGTTAAGTGTTTGGCTGCTAACCGAGAGGTCGGCGACTGAAACCCACAAGCCCCTCCCCTGGAGAAAGATGTGTCTGCTTCCATAAAGATTCACAGCCTTGGAAACCCCATGGGGCAGTTCTGCTCTGACCTATGGGGTCGCTATGAGTCGGAATCAACTCAGTGGCAGTGGGTTTGGTTTTCGATTTGGTGTGAACACAAACGCCAATAACATAAGTCACTGGAGCTTTCAACGTCACTAAAGGTTTAAGTAAGTTTTACAACCAATAAATACTGAGCGAAATCATTTCGACACATTAAAAAGTAAGCGTCAGTGAAGTCCGTTACATATTCCAATGCTATACCAGTCACATGTGCAAACAACTTCAAGGGTTACTCACAGACAAGCAGAGTAGAATACCATCAACCCCTGCTGATCCTTTCTCATACCAGACGGACTTGGCGAAAAAGTGAAAATTACAGTATGTATCCTACAAACTTAAATAAGGAAAGAGCACGGGATGCTGACGCTGTAAATACCAAGAGTTACGGGAACAATCCTACTAGGCTGTACCTGCTTGCGACAGAGCGACCCCTCTGAACACCGTGCTCAAGTCAACCCCTGCTCCAACCCTGCACTGTTGCCAGGTGAGAAAGGAACGTGCAGTTAGTGGTCACCACTGGGCACGGCCCACTTTCATACACTCTATCTCCTGGAGTCTCCTCTCCCTGAGCCCCAGTCAAGTCCAGAAGTGCCTCTGCTCATCAGGGTCAGATGGCTCTGTACCTCACCTCCCCAACAGACGTCTAGTGGCAGTGACAGTGCCCACCCACACACACGGACACTCAGGTGTGCGTCTGGTCCTCGTCTCTTCCTGATACAGCCCCGTCTTTCATCCGGTCTCCACCGTGTGTAAAGCCTTTTCCTCAGCTGGCTACAGAGTAAAGTCTACCAGGCTGGAAGGGTGGAGTGGCTGCTGTCCAGGGTGCGAGGGGGCAGTGGTGGGCTGTGAGTCCTCCTCCAGGCGCCTGCTCATCCCTCCCCTGCGTCTGGTCAACTAGGGGGAGCATGTCAGCAGGCGGCTCCAAACCAAGCTCTGGTCTAAAAGCTGGTGTGAGCTAACTTCCACCACAGAGGACATGTTTTGTTTCTTCTACAGGGAAGAGCATCTACAGAAGAAACCTCTCCAGCTCCTCTTAAAGGGCAGAGAACCCTGTTCTGCATTGTGCAGAGTCTAACAGGGGACCTGCAGTGGTTTATACTGGACTCCTTGTTTCGTGTCTAGGACACAGAGACGGCCTCACTGTGGATCGGTGACTTGCCCGCTGTTCTCAGCCAGTCATGCTGCAGGCTTCAAGAACCGCACAAACCGTTACTGATTTGTCAACAGCATGGACATACACCACACCACCTACCTTTAGTCTTGCTTCAAGGATCTTAGTGAGCGTGAGACAGTCACCATGGAAACCGCTGCACCCGATCACTGTTTTGTCTGTCCTGCAAAAGCACATTGTAGGACACTAAGCTGACTGACATCAAAGCAGAGCATGTCACAGACAACTTTAAATTTAAAACTACTACTCCTGATAGACTAGCTGTTTCTTGTCCCATGAGGAATACTTGTACAAGTATCACTCCCTACACCTCACTCCTTACACCAAATAAATTATAGGTGGGCCAACACCTAAATGACACAACAAATAAACTAGAGAAAACATGACTGAGTTTTTATAATCTTGGCCTGGGAAGACCTGTTTAAACCCAAGAGCACACAGAAGTTTCATAAATTTGACTACATAAAAAAATTAAAACTTCTGGAGAAAAACACGAACAAAGTTAAGAAAACAACTAAGAAAATACATTGGCAGCACATATGATCAAAATCTAATTTTACTTTCCTTACTCTGTAAAGGGCTCCTACAAATAATAAAAAAAACCACACAATCAAAAGAAAAAAGGGTAAGTTATATAAACAGACAGTTCACAAAGAGAACTAAAAATTACTGTAAACATATGAAAAGACCCTCCATTGCACTTAGAAGTCTAAATCTAAACAAGAAACCATTTCTATTTATGAGACTAACTTACATTTCAAAAACCTACTAATGCCTAATACTGGTGAGGTGGTGAAAAATGGGTGGAAAGCACGTGAGTTTAACTTCTCAGAAGGGCAGTTTGGCAGTACTGAGTAAAAATTAAAAAACGCACCCCTCTGACTCAATCACTCCCTTGCGAGAAGTTCATCCTGTCAACAGTCACACAAGCTTGCATGTGTACATATCGTTTTAAAACCTCCCCAAAACAAAAAACCATCTTAATCAGGGAACTGATTAAATTTTGGTACACCCATGCAAATTCAACCATGTGTCCCAAAAATTAACTCCTAATTCTTGATACTGACCTATGAGGAAACTGAAATCCAGCTTGTCAAGGCAACACTGAGCAGAGGCAACATGATAAAGTTTTCCTTTAGAAACTAATGAAGCACTCACACCTACACAACCAGGCTTGTCCATCAGGGAACCACTGGCACTTTCATAATCCAGTCCCTGGTCAACCTCACTGCACAGTGAGACGCTCCCACATCTCCCCCTAAGACGGGCTCAGAACTCCAACAGGGTCAGACAGAATCTCGGATCTCTTCCAGATGCTGCTGCAAATTCCAGAAGCATTGAAGGAATGGGAGCTTTCACGCAAAGGATAAAGCATCAATGTAGAGTCTGAGACATGGGGAACTGGGGGGGGGCTCCTGGCTCCAAGTCAGCCCAGAGGCAGGACTAACAATGGCACAGGAGAGGGGCCTGAGCAACTTCAACTGCATTTATGGTGCCTGGACTCTGAAGATGGGCGGTGGGCACACAGGTGTCCATTAATGTTGTACTGCCTACATCTCTATGTCAAAAGTATTTCATAAAGAAAAGAGAGTGTTCATGTAAGCACACGTCAAAATGTTACAAAGACGAGTTGAACCTTGCACAAGGACAGTACCTGCATAAAAACTTATGTGTTTTTACCTTTTATTTTTTCATGACACTTATTGCTCTCAACGTGACAGAAGCTACATCTTAAAAGAGGAAAAGTTATGGGCAGGAGACAGGGCATCCAAAGTGGAGGAAGTGGACAGAGGGACTGAGGTGATGAAGACAGACATCCACTGGCTTTCAGGTTACACTGTGGGCCAGCCGAGGACAAGGAAGGAAGACAGACTCTCTTTCCCTCTGTACCTGCTTCCCACTATACCATGAAGCCCTGTCCAAAACCCAAAGCTCTGCTCTGTCCCACCCTACGACAATTCAGACCTAACTGGCTTTTGTGGACTAACCTAAGAATTAACCACCATTCATGAGCATTTCTAAAACTGTTAAATACAAACCACAGCTGATCTGCAAGACGCACTCAGGTGATACATACAGACAATTCTGTCTTTCAATACATATAAGTGTATTATCACGTTTTAGAAAAAATATAGATAGCCCATTAAAACTAGCTAAACAGATTTAAAAAAAAAGCAGATTTTAAAAACATCTAATGGACTAACAAATGGACATCAGGATAGAAAACAGAGAGATACACAGCTAAAGTAATCACGGTGAAACAGTACTGGGTAAAGCTAGGAGATGGGTGTTCACTATTAAAAGTCTTCTGCTTCTGTCATATACTTGAAAACTTTCATGATAAAGGCTAGGGGTAAAGATGGTATTTCATCAGTAAGAATCAGCACAAAGCTGGTTCCTATGAGGCAGAGGTCAAATATGTTCCAGATCTTCAACTTCTCCAAGCTGCTGTGCCACTCCATCATCTCTGCCATCAACCACCTCCCTTCCCTCAGCTCTCTCTACTGGGTTCGGTAATTTGCTACAACATCTCACAGAACTCACTAACTGTACTTACAGTTATACGGCTTATTAGGGAAGTAACAGGCTACAACTTGGGATTAGGATCAACTTGGAATAGGCTACAACTCAGGATCAGTGTCAGGAAGCACATGGGCAAGGTCTGGAAGGCTCTCCCTAAGTGAAGAGCACACCCATCCCTTCCTCAGTGTAGGACAGCTCTCCTCTGGGCTGTGCACACCACTGGGCACGCGCATGCTGTCATCCTCACGTGCTCTCTTTCTCTCTCTCTAGGGCCTCTAGCCGTCTTTGGTGTTACAGCGTTACAGCCCCTGACCCTCTGTATTACAGCACTTTTAGCTCCACTGGCAAGCCTGCCCGAAGGTGTTCAGCTCTCTCTTGATTCTTCTCTCCTTGCCTCTGACCATCTGTCTCTGCAGTGCTGACTCCTTATATGGTCTAGTGGCTCAATCCTATGGGGTGGATTTTCAGGCCACTATTTGCATAACAACTGACCAATCCTCTAGGTGGACTAAACCGACCTATCCCCTTACTGGACCACAAGTGGCTCCATCTATTTGCATAATAACTGTCATTTTCTGCTGGCAGGGACTGGCTTCTTCCCTAGGCAAAAGTAACAAGCTTCTCCAAAGAACTAGGGCAACTGTAACAAACTTCTCAGGGCTTAGGGGAAAAATTTCCCAACCTGTTTCCACCCCCACCACCGCCCACCAACAAAACCAAGGCAAAAGGTCACATAAAGGAACTCATTTCAACACACAGGATAAAAAAAATTTAGGTACCTGGATACGGCAAATATCAGAAGACTGTATGCAGACAAATTATTAGGGGACACTAATTTAGAAGACTGTTTTCTAGAGAAAACTCAAGCTCCCAATAGCAAACCTAAAACTCATGAAACCATTTGTTTAGAAGCATTAAGTCCTCACAAAGGAGTTGGGCAATGTGCCCTGAGACATTTACTTACAGTTTGTAACATTTGGGGCTGTCCCGGGTGTGAATTGAGAACCCTTCACTCAGTCGAGTGTCAGAAGCAACAATTGAAAAGTCTTCTCCAGCAATTGCCAGTATGGTGCTGAGGGAAAACAACAAAAAAAAAATTAATGAATTCTTCAGCATGGCAATAATGTTTCTCCAAGCAGGGAGTGAACAACCAGGGGCCAGGGGGAACACAGAGATCCCAGGCTATAAACCATCTGGAAAACAGCCATGAGCACTACCTAAAAAATGTCAAGCCTACACCAGAGCACAGGTTCTTTAGGGAGGTAACTGAAAAGCCACTGAATCACCATTATCACCAAACAAGCAAATGCCTACTTCACACAGGTCCTAATGCCACAAAACAGCTGGCAGTCACAGCCCTGCCTGGAGGACCAGATGCGACAGTGGTACCAAGATGGCTGTATAATGTATTAAAGAGTAGTTTACAGGGAGGCTAAGGGCCTGAACTCCAGAAATAGCTGCCTGGGTTCTAACCTAGCCTTCCCACTTAGCATATAGCTTAGGTGAGTTACTTACCTTCTCAAGGCCCTCATTTTCTCACATGTACAACAGGGACCATAACAGCAGCTACCTCATTAGGGCGACCCAAGAACTGATTCTCCCCCAAAACATACGAAGTGGCTAAAGCAGGTAAGGAAATGTGGGTTCAAGAAGTTGAGAGTCATTACTGAAACCTGTACCAATGATTGTTAAGAAAGATGATTCAAAACGTAGGATCACAATTTCTAGCCAATCTGTGAAAAGATGAAGCTTTCAATGGTTGTGCCCATTTGTAATGCTAATATATGCTGATGGCTCTGTAACTGTTCCTTGGACTCTGGCAGACATGGCTGTGGAAGCATGGTTGTCCCAATGCCACTAATTGCTCTTTTGAACATATGCCGAATAAAAGTTACTTTTTGCTTCACTTAAAAAAAAAAAAAAAAAAAACAGCTGTTGCCACAGCTGCCCTGTAGGGTCAAAACTAGGGCAAAAATCAGTCTTTCACTGTCCAAGACACTCAAAAATTCCGCATCAATATGTGAAATTCATAAGGAGCTGATTACTATTTTTGGGTTTCTCAAAGAACCATTTGTTGTTCAAATTTTGTTTGTACAAAGTTTGGTTGGTAAACTATAACCATTGCTTCAATTTATAGCTCCACAACCCTGATTCTTTTACTGTAGTGTCAGCGAAAAGTGTTACTTAAATAAGGGTGGTTTAAAAAAAAAACCCTGAATATAACCTATTAGAAAGTCCCTCTTTTGAGTTTTTTTTCTTTTTTCCTGAACTTAAGCTAACCGTTTAAAAAAGAAAAGAACAACAACAAAAAACACTACTTTACAAAACTTATTCTGGTCGATCAATCCCAGTTTCAATTTAAAGTAACAGAAAATGACTAAACCATTTTATAAGGTGTTGCATCTACTCATCCAGCCACCGGAGCAATCAATAACCGCGGTTTTGTTTCGGACGCTAAGCCTGTCCCCTCGGCCTCTGGCAGGAGACCGTGTCCAGACCTGCGAGACGGTAAGGACATTCTGAAGGCCTTCCCAAGGCCGGAGGATGTGTTTCAATTTCTATCCTCCCGACTCACGTGGCGGAGGGCGCTATAAACCGGTCCTGCGTGCGACGACTGGGCTGTTAGGGAAACCAAGGCCGTGCACCCACCCTGAGGCGAGTCCCAGCACCAGCATGAGGGGGACACGGGAGGTTAGCGCCCTCCCACCCGCGACCCTAGAGACGCTTTGGCAGCGAAGGAAGGCAAGGCGGAAGAGAGCGCGGGTTTCCCAGGGCTTTACCCTCCGTTAAAGGCGTAGGGCGAAAAGCGCAGTTGCAAGGGCCCCGCGGCGCCGAAAGAATCCATCCCCAGGTCGCGGCCGGGCGCAGGGAGCGTAGCTGCCGAGGACAACATCGCACGACTCCGGCTACTGCTGTCTCACAGCGAGATGGCGACCCCGACCGGAAGCGGACCTTTCTTCTCTGCTCTCGGCGGGGGCTGGAAGCAGACCCGCTTCCGGTCCCCGGTGCGCCGCGGGCCGCTCTACCCCGCACTCCTCGTTGCTCCCGGAGACCGGCGCCCCCTGGCGTGTTGGTTGTGGCGCCCGCTGTTTCAGAAAGCCCATATAGAAGTCAAGGTTTTCTTTCTTAAGAAAACACTCGAATTCACTCCGGGTGGGCAAAATTTAAAAAGTCTGACCGTACCAAAGAATTAGCAAAAAAGTGGAAAGAAAGAAACTCGAATACACTCTTGGTTTTTGTTAGGTGCAATCGAGTCGGTTCCGACTCATAGCGACAGCATGTACAACAGAAGGAAGCACTGGCCGGTCACGCGCCATCCTCATGATCATTGTTATGCTCGAGCCCATTGTTGCAGACAATGTGTCAATCCATCTCATTGAGGGTCTTCCTCTTTTTGGATGACCCTCTACCTTACCGAGCATGGCGTCCTTCTCCAGGAACTGGTCCCTCCCGATAACATGTTCAAAGTGTGTGAGATGAAGTCTCGCCATCCTCGCTTCTAGAGGAGCACGCTCACTGTACTTGAAGACAGATTTGAGCATTTTTCTGTCTGGAAGAAATCCATATGTTTCCATTTCAAAGAAAAGTGATCCAACAGAACGCAGAAATCATCAAACAATATCATTGATATCAGGAGGCCTGGTGGCACAGTGGTTAAAGCGCTGGACTGCTAAACAAAAGCTCAGCAGTTGGAAACTACCAGCTGCTCCTTGGAGGAAAGATGTGGCAGTTAGCTTTCCATGAAGATTACAATCTTGGAAACTCTATGGGGCAGTTCTACGTACAGGATCACTATCTACTTGACAACATGTTTTGTTTATCATCAATATCACATGCGAGTAAAATTATGCTGAAGATCATTCAAAAACGGTTGTAGCAGTCCGTTGACAGGGAACGGCCAGAAATTCAAGCTGGATTCAGAAGAGGACATGGAGTAAAGGATGTCATTGCTGATGTCAGATGGATCTTGGCTGAAAGCAGAGGACACCAGAAAGATGTTTACCTGTGTTTTATTGACTGTGTAAAGGCATTCGATTGTGTGGATCATAACAAATTATGGATAACACTGCCAAGAATAGTAATTCCAGAACACATAATTGTGCTCATGCAGAACCTGTACATTCCCGAACCCTATTGGCTCAAACATAGCAATGATTGTGAGGATGGCGTAGGACTGGGCAGTGTTTTGTTCTCTTGCACATAGGGTCACTATGAGTCAGAACCAACTTGACAGAACCCAACAACAATTGGTGGGAGTATAAATTAGTACCAAAACAACAACCACAAAAAACCCCATTGCCATCGAGTCAATTCCGACTCATAGCGACCCTATAAGGCAGAGTAGAACTGCCCCATAGGGTTTCCAAGGAGCGCCTACTGAATTCAAACAGCCGACCTTTTGGTTAGCGGCTAAACGCCTAACCATTACACCACCAGGGCTTCCATAAATTAGTACAGCCACTTTGAAAATAGATTGGTGTCACCTAGAATGGTTGAAGATGCGCAACCTTTATGACCTAGCGCATCTGATCCTGTGTGCATTCCCTAACCAGAAGACATGCACAAGAACGTTCACATTAGCAGTATTTCTTAATGGCCTCAAACTGAGCCAAATGTCCATGCGCAGAAGCATGAATACATTAATCAAGGTGTAGTCATGCAGTCTGGTCGCTAGGTGGCGCAAACGGTTTGTGCTTGACTACTAATTCAAAAGATTGTTGGTTGGAACCCACCCAGCGGTACCACGGAAGAAAGGCAATCTGTTTCCATTAAGATTACCCCTTGCCATCAAGTTGATTCCGACTCATTAGGTCAGAGGAGAATTATCCTATAAGGTTCCCAAGGAGCAGCTGGTGGATTCAAACTGTCGACCTTTTGGTTAGCAGCCAAGCTCTTAACCACTGCACTGCCAGGGCTCCCCATTAGGGTTACAGCTTAGAAAACGCTATGGAGCAGTTCTTCTCTGTAACACATGGGATCACCATGACTCAGAATCGACTCCACAGCAACCAACAACAACATAGTCATACTATGGGATAGGTCACAGCAAAGAAAGGGAACAAATTCCAGCTGGATAGGAAACACGAGGAAGATATGTCAATGGTGGATGAGTCTTATAATGTTGAGCAAAAGAATACAAACGATTCAACTTAGCGATACATAGTGAGTAGGAAAAGTTTGTTTGGCTGTGGTATCAGAGCAGTGATCTGGTGCTGGCAATATCCTGTTCCTTCCCTTGGTTTATAACTATTTGTTAATCTGTATGTATGTTTTTATGCACTTTCTTATGTGAAAATTATCTTTTATAATTTTTAAAATGTTATTATAAAAAAGCAAGCAAGCAATTGGCTAATATAGGAGGACTGCCTGGGCTTGGCTGCTAACTGAAGATTGGAGAGTCTAGTCCACCCAGAGGCACTTCAGAAGAAAGGCCTGATGATTTACTTCTGAAAAATGAGCCATTGAAAACCCTATGGAGCACAATTCTACTCCCACACACATGGGGTCAACATGAGTCAGAATTAATTGGATGGGAACTGGTTTGGAGTTGCGTAGGAGCTAGATCATTAATATCGAGTATATACAGTCATGCATCACTTAACCTACACTAAACGTTCTGTGAAATAGGATGTTATGGGTCCGAGTTGCCTCGGTGGCAACTGGTCTACTAGATATGTTGTTGTTAGGTGTCATCACCATGCTTGTGAACAGGCATAAATATAGATCTCTTCCAGTCAGTTGGCCAGGTAGCTGTCTTCCAAATTTCTTGGTATAGATGAGTGAGCACTTCCAGCACTGCATCTGTTTGCTGAAAAATCTCAATCAATATTCCATCTGTTCCTGGAGCCTTGTTTTTCAACAACGCCTTCATTGCAGCTTGGACCTCTTCTTTCAGTACCATCAATCCTGATTATATGCTACTTCCTGAAATGGTTGAATACCAACCAATTCTTTTTGGTATAGTGACTCTGTGTATTCTTTCCATCTTCTTTTGATGCTTCCTTTAATGTTTTTTTCCTGTAGAATCCTTCAATATTGTAGCTCGAGGCTGGAATTTTTCTTCAGATCTTTCAGCTTGAGAAATGCCAAGCTTGTTCTTCCCTTTTAGTTTTCTAACTCCAGCTCTTTGCACATGTCATTATAATACTTTACCTTCTCCAACTGCCCTTTGAAATCTTCTGTTCAGCTCTTTTACTTCTTCATTTCTTCCATTTGCTTTAGCTACTCGATGTTCAAAAGCAAGTTTCAGAGTCTCTTCTGACATCCATTTGGTCTTTTTCTTCTTTTCCGTCTTTTTAATGACCTCTTGCTTTCTTCATGTATGATGTCCTTGATGTCATTCCACAACCCATCTGGTCTTTGGTCATTAGTGTTCAAAGTGTCAAATATACTCTTTTGAGATAGTCTCTAAATTCAGGTAGGATATACTCAAGGTCCTACTTTCGCTCTTGTGGACTTGTTCTAGTTTTCTTCAGCTTCAGCTTGAACTTGCATAGGAGCAAGTGATGGTGTGTTCCGCACTCGGCCCCTGACCTTGTTCTGACTGATGATATTGAGCTTTTCCATCATCTCTTTCCACAGATGTAGAGGATTTGATTCCTGTGCATTCCATCTGGTGAGGTCCACTCGTAGAGTTGCCGTTTATGTTGTTGAAAAAAGGTATTTGCAATGAAGAAGTCGTTAGTCTTGCAAAATTCTATCGTGCGATCTCCTGAGTCGTTTCTATCATCAAGGCCACATTTTCCAACTATCAATTCCTTCTTCTTTGATTCCAACTTTCACATTCCAATCACCAGTAATTATCAATGAATCCTGACTGCATGTTTGATCTATTTCAGACTGCACTAGTTAGTAAAAGTCTTCAATTTCTTCATCTTTGGCCTTAGTGGTTGGTGCATAAATTTGAACAACAGTTGTATTAACTGGTCTTCCTTGTAGGCGTATGGATATTATCCTATCACTGACGGTGTTGTACTTCCGGATAGATCATGAAATATTCTTTTTGAGGATGAATGCAACACCATTTCTCTTCAAGTTTTCGTTCCCGGTATAGTAGACTGCATGATTGTCTGATTTCAGATGGCCAATACCAGTCCGTTACAACTCAGTCATGCATAGGATATCGACGTTCATGCATTCCATTTCATTTCTGACCGCTTCCAATTTTCCTAGATTCATACTTCATATATACCACGTTCCGATTATTTATGAATGTTTGCAGCTGTTTCTTCTAATTTTGAGTCGTGCCACATCAGCAAATGAAGGTCCTGAAAGCTTGACTCCATCCATGTCATTAAGATCAACCCTACTTTGAGGAGGCAGCTCTTCCCCACTCATCTTTTGAGTACCTTCCAACCTGAGGGGCTCATTTTCCTACGCTGTATCAGACAATGTTCCACTGCTCTTCATAAGGTTTTCACTGGCTAATTTTTTTAAGAAGTAGACCACCAGGTCCTTCTTCCTAGTCCTAGTCTATAAGCTCAGCTGAAACCTGTCTGCCATGGGTGACCCTGCTGGTATTTGAATACTGGTGACATGGCTTCCAGCATCACAGCAAAACACAAGCCCCCAAAGTACGACAAACTGACAGACCCATGGGGGCTACTAGATATAGATACAGGTAATTTTGGAATCAGAAAAGGCTTTTAGAAAGTACTTATTTAATTAAAACCTTCCTGTATTTTACTATAAACAAAGGATAAAAAACCCATTGCTGTCGAGTCGATTGTGACTCATGAGCAACCCTATACGACAGAGTGAACCGCCCCAGAGAGTTTCCAAGGAACAGTTGGTGGCTTTGAACTGCCTACATTTTGGTTGCTAGTGGTAGCTGTCAACCATCGTGCCAGCAGGGCTTCATAACAAAGGATAAATCAAAGGATCTTATTGGCGGTTCTGGACAGAGAAGTATTGTAATTAGGTCTCTCCAAATGCTAACGCACACCGGGTACTGCCCTGGATTTAAAAAAAAAAAAAAAAAAAAAAAAAAAAGCATTTCCTATCCTTAAGGACCTCACATCCTTATAATAATATAAAATATAAACGAAGCACATAAGCAAGACCAAGCAGCACAAGATATGACTGTGACTAAATGAACCACAGAAAGGAAAAAGCAAGGTAAGCTGGAGTCTGACCAAGCACCAGGAAGTAAACAGACTAAGAAACAACTACCAATAGTCTCTTATTGACAAACATGAAAAGATTGCATAAGATGACAGTAAAAACCCATTGCCATCAAGTTGATTCTGACTCATAGTGACCCTATATGACAGATTAGAACTGCCCCGTAGGGTTTCCTAGGTTGTTAATCTTTATGGGAGCAAGACTGCCACACTTTTCTCCTGTGGCTGGTGCGTTTGAACCGCCGACCTTTTGGCTAGCTGCCGAGCGCTTAACCACTGTGTCCCTAGAGCTCCTAAGATGACAGTATCAGAACTAAAATTACAGTTGAATTGGTAAATAAGGGCTATCTGTTTTTTCCTGTCATTCTACGTGTTTAAGGAGGATCCGTTAACAACGAGTGCTTGCCACGCGCCAGGTACTGTTCATGCATTAACTTAACCCACCTCATAACATCCCCAATAGGTAAGTGCTAGTAGCATCCGACTTTACAGAAGAAGAAACCGAGGCAGAGAGGTCAGGTAACTTGCTGAAGGTCACACAGCTAGCTGGTTGAAGAAAAAAATCAACATTTAAAAATCAATGGTTTTCCCACATCCGGCAACAACCAATCAGGAAATGCTCAGGCAAAGCGGCCCCGCCCCGGAATCCCCAAGGCAACAAAGGGAAGTGACGTAAAGCCCACAATCCCCATGGCCGCCGCCCCAGCCTGGGTAGTCCGCTGAAGCCGAGCGCGCAGCTGGCGGAAGTGACATCATCGGCGCGCGCGGAGTTCGGTAGGATCCGGCAGGGTCGCCGTGGCGGGCGCTTGGGCCGCCTGCTGCTGAGGTTGTTTCCACCGGCAGATGGTGGTCACTACAGGGACTCCAGGTAGCAGCCTTTAACACTTCCCCACATTTTCTGTTCTTTGGTAGTCGTGGGTGCAGGAGGCTGGGGCTCGCGCAGAGGAGGCGGCTGCAGCGAGTTGTCGGGCGATGGCGGGTCCGGCGCGGAGGGACGCAGGCCCCGCGGGGATGCTGCCCCGGCTCCTATCGCTCCAGCAGGCGTGACTGAAGGCGGTTCCTTGTTGTGCGGGCACCGGGCGCCTGGAGGGTCCCGAGGCGGAGGCCGAAGACCCATAGTTTCCCTGCCTGCTTCTGGCGCCCTCGGGGGTACATTACCAGGCCCCGACGTGTTTGGCTACCGGTAGGGGTGGTTCTGTTAGGCAGTTGTGCTTGGGACATTCTAACGTTTGTCAGAGGCCCGAGACTTGTGATATAAACACACACCACTTTATTCACAAGGCCGACATCCCTGGGCTCAGGCCAGTGGTGGTTTTCCAGTTTGAGACTCCAGGTAGGCTTCTCTGTGAAAAGAAGTCTCTTAACACGTTATGCTTGATTGAGTTATGCAGACACTAGTAGGCTCCGCATAATAATAATCAGTCTCTTCCCTCATCAGTGATTGCCTTCGAAAGCTGTCGAATTTGATGCTTTCATTTCGAAAAGATTAAGACGCTTTGCGAGCAGCGTTCTTCTCTAAGGATAAGATAGTGCAGAGATAACCGTGGCGTCATGATGATCGGCTGGGGAAGTGCCATCATGGGAGTGAGGTTTGCTCTGACGTTATGACATGAGGCCCCCAACCTAGCTCCTTAGGTTTCTTTCTTCTTCAGACTTACTTCGCCGAGACTGGCCTGGAGCCACCAAAGTTCTGGACAAATCTCTAGGGGGTCATATTTGTGAGTGCTTTAAATCCTACTACTCCCTTTACCTCTTGCCTCAACTGCAGCAATGACCCTTAAACTGAACTTCATCCTCCAGTTTTGGTCCCAGGATTTATCCACACTTACCAAGGAGCCCTTCTAAACAGATTTGCTCGGGCGCACTTCAGAATCCTGTAACTGCTTTTACTTCCTGTATGGTAGTGCCCAGAACTCTTGGCAGTGTGGCCCCAACTGTATTTGCTGTCATATCTCCTGCAGCTGCCTTTCAGAGAACCATACTAAGCTCTTGTTGCTGCACATTGCATGCTCTTTCCTCGTTTCTTTGTGCTTGACCTTTTTGCCTAAAATGCTAACTCGTAAATTCCTATTCACCTTGCTAGACCCAAATCCGATGGTCCCTGCTTTGTGAAAACACTGTTCTTTCCAGAGTGCCTGGCAGTTAGCCTGTCTTTTTTTCTCTTCCACAGCGTGTGTGCATCCCCTAGTTCACCTGCGGTTGCGCATTGAGTGTACAGCGTGCGCGTCCCTGCATTCACCTGCGGTTGCGCGCTGAGCATATAGCACCTGCGTCCCCTCGTTCACGTGCGATTGCGCAGTGTGTAGCGTGTGCTTCCCTTTGTTCACTCGTGATTGCGTATCGTGCACAGCATGTGTGCGTCCCTTTGTTTACCTGCGATCACATACGTATACCAGACGCTGTGCTATGTGCAAGATTGCAAAGACAAGGATGCTCCTCTCTGCACTCCCGGAACTTGGCTGGTGTGTGCCTTCTACCAGAGCACTTAAGGCATTTTGCAGTGATCGCGTGTATGCCCTTCCAGTTGAACTCTTTTATGCCGAGGACTATATCCTCTTCATCTTTGTATCTGCAGCCCTTGTCTTATTGCTATTATAGAATAACAATGTCAAGAAAATTCTGATTTTTTTCTGTCTCTGCTATATTCATTTTCTGAAGCAGGGTTTTTGAATTCTAACTTTATTAAGGTTTTGTTTGTTCTGTTTTTTTAAGTGATGAGCTTGTAGGATATGAGATCTTTTTTCTTCTCAGAGGGATTGTTAGGTTCTTTCCTTTGCTCAACAGACAGCCGAGTGCCTGCTCCCTGCCAGGCTCAGGCTTGGAGTGCAGTTCGTCGTGGGGTGTCTTATTAGATGGTGACGAGTGTCTGAACTGAACTCTCACAGTAACTGCTAGCACTCATCTCTCAGTTCTGAAAAACAACTGGCCACTGCTCTGGATGTGCTGACTCAGCCCAGCAGTCCTGCGTTAATTTGCTCAGCTCCCACAGCAGCCCTGAGCAAGCCTCAGGTCCCTCTGAGCTGAACGGAACAAAGGGGCTCTCAGCAGTCTCGGTTCTTTCCTCCAAAAGTGTCGCACGTGTGTAACCAGTAAAGAGATGATGCTTTTTTAATGGCCCGAGGTAGGTTCAGGTTATAGTCTGCGCTTACGTGTTCTCAAGGGGCAAGGTTACTACATTGCCAAGAAGACCGTGCTTTAGGTATCTTTGTACAGCTTCTGTCACAGGCCTTATTAAAGTAGGGGCTCGATGGTCACACTGAAACGTGTTTGATCAGACTCAGTGTTTATTGGACTTTGCGCCCAGGGCATTTGGGAAGCTATAAAACTGAGTGGAATACTTAAAAACCTGAATTTGGCCTAACAATGCTGTGTGTACCATACTTAGTCAATGATTTTGGACCGATATTACACCTTGCTTAGGAATTCTTTTTTTGTTTTTTTCCCCAGAAGTTTTTAATGCTTGTTATGACCCCTTAATTTTGAACAATATCAGAGTATTAAACACGTAACAAACCAGTTCAATAAAGATTGATATAAAGCCCTTGTTTTGTTGGTAATTTTGCAGTCATAGGAAATATGGAAGGATTAGGTTCCAGGATTATAAGACGAAAAGAAATGTATTGCAAAATCACTTGGTTGGTTGGTTGGTTTTTCTGTTATTTGCTTTTTTATAACCATGAACCTGTTTGTAGGACTGTACAGCTTACCTGTGTTCTCACTCCAAACTTCACACTTTTTTCAGAGTAGCATCACCTTCTTGGTGTGTGTGAAGATATAACCCAGAGCGTGAAGGAAGTCGCTAGGAAGTCTGCTGGTGATGCTCTTGGGAGAAGACTGAGTGCCGAGGGCGGGTCCACACAGGTGCGCCTGGTACACCAAGGAGAAGTGAGCACCATGGATCAGAACAACAGCCTCCCGCCGTATGCCCAGGGCCTGGCCTCCCCGCAGGTAACCCACCGAAGAGAGGGTGCAGGGAGAGGGCAGATTGTGAGTCCAGAGGCCCCTCCTTCACCCTCCTCGCATACTAAGAGCCTGTTTGTACTGGAAGGGTCTCTCCGCACATCCTCACCTGCAGTTCCACCCAGGGGAGCCCCACAGACACCAAACACCAGCTGGCCTGACCCCGTTTTCTCCCCTTTCTGTAGAGTGCCATGACCCCTGGGATCCCAATCTTCAGCCCTATGATGCCGTACGGCACGGGCCTGACGCCGCAGCCCATTCAGAGCGCCAACAGCCTGTCCCTCTTGGAAGAGCAGCGGCAGCAGCAGCAACAACAGCAGCAACAGCAACAGCAGCAGCAGCAGCAGGCGGCAGCGGCGGCCCAGCAGTCCACGTCCCAGCAGGCACCCCCGGGGGCCACAGGGCAGACGCCACAGCTCTTCCACTCACAGACTCTCACAACTGCACCTCTGCCAGGCACCACCCCGCTGTACCCATCGCCCATGACGCCCATGACCCCCATTACTCCCGCCACGCCGGCTTCCGAGAGCTCTGGGATCGTGCCCCAGCTGCAGTGAGTACTTGGTGTCTCTCCATGTCCTCAAAGCCCCTGGCTGATGTGTCCGAGGTGTGGCGCCCGTGTGTGATGGGCTGATGTGTTTGAGGCATGGTGCCTGCACGTGATGGCTGACGTGTTTGAGGTGTGGCCCTTGTGTGTGATGGGCTGATGTGTTTGAGGCATGGCCCTTGTGTGTGATGGGTTGATGTCTTTGAGGTGTGGCCCTTGTGTGGGATGGGTTGACGTGTTTGAGGTGTGGTGCCTGCACGTGATGGCTGATGTGTTTGAGATGTGGCCCTTGTGTGTGGTGGGCTGACATATTTGAGGCATAGCCCATGTGTATGATGGACTAACAAGTTTGAGACATGGTGCCCGCATGATGGCTGACATATTTGAAACTTGGTCCGTGTGTGAGCCGATGTGTTTGAGACATGGCCCTCGTGTGACGGGCTGACGTGTTTGAGCCATGGCCCTTGTGTGATGGGCTGACGTGTTTGAGGCATGGCCCACGTATGTGATGGGCTAACATGTTTGAGGCGTGGTGCCTGTGTGTGATGGCTGATATATTTGAGGCGTGGCTCTTGGGTGCCGATGTGTGGAAGTTTGCTCCCCTCCCCTGAGGAAGGTGGGCAGGCGTCTCTGAGCCGCATCCTAAGTGAGAGGTCCGTAATCACGTTCTCAGAGCACTGGAGGCTTGTGCTCATGTGACTGGGCAGTGAGGTCTGCAGCCAGATACCAGTGAGGGTTTCATGTTGTTACAGACATTTCCTGGAGCTGTCGTGGTGTCTTAGGTCTTTGGGGAGATAAATTGTTTGTCACAACATCAGTGTTGTTCACGATGCTCCTTGTTCGTTCCTCTTGTGAGGGCTGAACACCCACCTGGGAAGGAGGCGTGTCCTCCTACGGGCTTGGGTGGGTTTTTCTGTCTGAGTCAAGTATGTCCTGTACATGACAGAGGAGGGCAGGAAAAATCTCTTCTTCCTGAAAAACAGGCAGATGAAGGAAGCAGCAGCCCAGCTCAGGTGAAGAAGGTTTCCTGGTATCCAAAGGAAAACACCTGAGGGTTTTGGGTTGGAAACCAGACAGGTGCACTTGAAAAGCCACCTGATAGGACTCTGTCCCGCTGTCCATGTTGCTCTGTGGGCAGTGTCCTCGCATGGATGTAGGTAGGTGCTCTGTCCAGTGACAGACACTGGGTGGACAGATGTCCTGCCCACGGACACGGATGATACAGCCTGAGGAAGTTCTCCCGTTAGGAGAGTTCACACAGGTAGAGAATTTACCTATTTAAGAAACGAGAATGAAACCCTGTTGTGCAGTTACTGTAGGGGTCCACTGGATGTTCTAAACCTAAGACATGTTGTTGCGAGGTCTTCACAGCCTTGTTTCCTGCATCGTGAAACATTTGTTCTATGAACCTTGTAGGAATTCTTGTATTGTTACTCATCCTTTATTGCTGACTGTGTTTTTAAAAAAGTCTACAGCAGTAAGAAGACAGCCCAGTGGACTCTCTGGGAAGGGTGAGGTGACGGGGAGAGACCACCCTGAGGGTCTGCGTCGCCCTCAGCTTCTCACCATGTTGCCCAGAGCATCGCGCGGTCTCAGGAAGGCGTAAAAGATGTCTGGAGACATTTGTAATCTTTTAAGCTTCCACAGAACACAGTAGGAATTTGGGATTTTTAGTTTCCCGCCTATGATGGCAACGAGAGGACGGTGTTTGACGATTCTTAGATGCACCAGAAAGGGGGGCACAGAGACAGACTCTAGTGACAAGGGGGAGATCAGTCATAGTGACCTCAGGCTGCCATGTTTAGATTCAGTACGTGAACGGAAGAGGTTTGTGATATGTATGCCCCAGAATTCATGTGATACAGTTCATAAGTGGACAAACGCTGAAGGCAGCAGGTGTGGACGCAAAAGTGAATGGAAGGGATAGATGATGTAGAGATGAACACATTGATTGGATTGATCACCCTAATTTATTTTACAATTGCGGAGCAAAGAAGACGCCATTCTCTCTCCAGGAAGCTGAGCCATCAGCATTTTCAGGGTGTCGCATCCCAACAGTGCAGGAGCTGCGATAAGCCAGCATCTCTGGAGGCTGGTGCGGGAGATGTGGTGTCGGTGCATGGCGGCCGCCTGTGTCCGGTGTATGCCTTCAGCACCAGGAAAACAGCATAAACTGGGGTCTGCTGTGCTTAAGTTCCTGTTAAAATTTCTAATGAAGTGTGTTTCACACTGTCTTTATTCTTTTGTGAAGTATTCATAAAGTGACTTAAGAACGTAAAAAAGTGAAAGGGTTTGTTGGACCCAGATGGTCAATGGTGAGGTCTCTTTCCTGATTGGCTGAGGGTTAATAAGTGGTGTAGGAGGCGGTCGGGGTGGGGGGGTAGGGTTTAGGGCCAGGGTTGGTCCAATTAGTGGCTTGGGTCCTCGTTGCCTGAACGAGTCAGCATCCTGAGCCCACGTGATGCATAAACCTCAGTTTCTCCATCTGAGAGGTGGGAGCAGAAATAGTCACTACTTCACAGCCATTGCAAGCAGCGAGTGAGGTGGTCTGTGTGAAGTGCATCTGCAGACGTGACATACGGGACGCTGGACAGATGCCAGCTGCCCCATGATAAAGCCGAGGGAAGGAGTCAGGCCCCGGATAATTGACTGGCATGCATACTGGGAAGCTTAATGATTCAACTGATCACGTTTCCTTTTACATTTTTTGCAGAAATATTGTTTCCACAGTGAATCTTGGCTGTAAACTTGACCTAAAGACCATTGCACTTCGTGCCCGGAATGCTGAGTATAACCCCAAGGTGAGCGCTCTCGTAACGTGTTTCAAACAGCATGACAGAGCAGGAATCTATGTCTAAAGGGCCTAGAGCTTGCTGAGGTTCTTGACATCAGCAGAGTAAGGATCTAAAGCAAGAGGCCTGTCGCTTTTATCTGTGATGCTTAGCGAGTTGGAGTCGCTCGCCTCATGTTTACTGAGTGTCCACCATGTGAGAGGCCAGGAGACACGCCATGACTCTGTCCTCAAGAGCTTGCCTTGTGAGAGCAGGATGTAAATACTGAGACCACATGGGTGTCTGAAGACTGTGTAGGATAGATGGTATAGTGTTGGGGTTCCTCCAGAGTAACCCAGCAGGAGCCAGGGAAAGAGACAAGATGAGCCTGGAGTTGATGGTTGTTGGAGAGTAAGCCCAAGGAGGCTGATTGTGATACTTTGGTAACAAAGAGGTTAGGAAAAACCGCCCTGCAGGAGAGGTGTGTCTCACAATACAGTACAGTGAGCACTGCTGCCTCAGAACAAGAGGACATCCCTGGGGGCCTTGACAAACAGGGCTGCTGGGGGTGAAGGAGACGAGTGAGGGGGGGCTGCTCCCTGGGGAGGGGGCATGGGCAGAGGCCAGTGCCGACACACACGATTACCAGCACGCTGTTTACCTGCTGCCACAGAAACCGTGTGAAAAGCTTCCTCTAGCACAGGGCAAGGAAGACTCACAGACACGCAGCTGTATCACGTTGTAATCTTTAATGACGTGATAGTAGTTATTTGACTAATAAAACCAGTAGAGGAAGTTCAGGAAATTCCAAATGATTAAGCTTCACCTGCTGTCTGCATAAACTAGAATATCGTGCGAACATTTTTATGTGGTAGTGAAATTGGAGAAAAGATACAGACCAGTTTTTAAAGTAAAATTGTTAATTTCTCAGTCGTCTTTATTAGGAATAGCACGTGAATTTTTTTTTTCATGTAATTAAATATCAGGTACGAAAATTTGGAAGTTATTTTTAAGTACTTTGTCACTTTTTATGTAACCTAGAAACTGAGGCCATTAATTCAATCCACAGTTAAAATATTTTCTCCTCAAGGCACAATTTTAGCAAGAAAAACAGTTTCTTAAAGAGCCAACATGTTTAAAACAAAGTAGAAACTAAAAATAAAGATATCGAGTCTGTCTTTGCATTTATGTAAGTGCTTAACCCATGGATGTTGGTTCTAAGTCAGGACAGAGGAGCTCGCTCCATTGGACATCCAGACACTTGTAATCTGACTTAATTTCCTCTAGAGGAAGAAAAAGTTTATTCGCTCAAAAGTTCACATTTATAAACCAGAATGTTATCAGTTATTTTACAGTTTAGAGAACAGCAGAAGGTAAGGTGGGGAGAGGCTGCAGAGCAGATTGGGCGTCGCCTGTGCCTCCCTGCTGCGGCGTGTGAGGCACGTGGGTCTCCCAGGTGTGGCCACCTGGTGGCACGGGTGCTCTGTGTACCGGCCTTGTTCACCGGTTGTGACATTCTTTCATTGTCCAGTTCTCCAGACAGACCTCGCTAATTATGTCCTCTGACCGTTGTAGCGGTTTGCTGCTGTGATCATGAGAATAAGAGAGCCCCGGACCACGGCACTGATCTTCAGCTCTGGGAAGATGGTGTGCACCGGCGCCAAGAGGTAGGCGCGAGGGGCTCGCTTTGTTGGGGGCTATCTCATGGCTCCAGGTTAGTGGGCCAACACATTCAAGTGTTAAGTGCTGCTTTCTTGTTAGAACAGACAGCTGTTATCGCTTTAGAGAACAGTGATTGAGTTTTCTTAAAGTCGGGCATGTGTTTAGGCACTGCGCAATGTGTGTTTATCCACTTGGGTTGCATTCTATGTGTGTTTGATAAAATGTACCTATTAAAAATATGAATAAAGATCCCTTTATGGGAAAAACTTTACATAACACAAGTTCATCCTCAGTTGGAAAGAAACTGATCACAGGATGTCGGAGCTGTCGGGGGCCCAGTCAGAAGTGGCTCTCGGTCATGTGTTGGTGTCACAGGGTTGGGGCCACGCAGGGTTGAGGCCTGTCCCCAGCAAGCATACCCAACAGGGCCATGAGTTTGGTAGATGGCAGAAGCAGGGATCAGTAATAGCATCATAAAGCCTGAGGCCAAATGAACTGAGTTAAACTTGCTAATAAAAGATGGTTATGATGTGCGTGGAGGTGCTGGCGTGTCACGGAGCATGGGTGACTGTGCACTCATGTCTGAAGTTGTCTTTTAATGGAGAAGGCTTGGGTGCCCAGACCGTCTCTGACCATTTTCAGAAGGTGGGGAGGAGGCCAGGTCTGGTCTCCACTTTGGCCTGAGCGCACAGTGACCTGTCTGCTCGTTTCCCCAGAGGGGGACAGAACCAGCTGGTGTGTCGACTGGTGTCCGGGCTTCTGTGTGGTGTCTAGCCCTCTGTTCCAGAGTATCTGCAGCGTATCTGGTAGGATGGTTATTTTACAAGGCAAGAAACCACAATGGATTTATTTTCCCTAAAGAGAAGAGGAGCACCGTCCACTGCGTGCACCTGTCATCCCTGATGTTGGGGCCATGTTCACAGCAGCGGCACTGCTGCCGTTCTGTTTCTCTCTCATAAGCTCCACGTTGCCACGTCATTGTCTTACCAACCGACGAGGGCAGAGAATATATGAACAGCCTCGACGTGAGAGAGCTCGTGTTATGCCTTCATTAAGAACGAGTCTCACCATCCCTCCCTACCAAACGGAGCTGCTAGTTTTCATCTCAGTTGAGACGTGTAGCCTAAACGTAATGGTGATGGTGATGCCACATCCGTAAAACCCAGGCCTTCAGGAACTTAGGGAGCAGAAAGGGGATCGTTTTGAGGCCTGCTGTTTCTGTCAGGGACACGGGAATACTTTTAATAAGATTGTTCGGATAATATCTGCCGACCTTTTCTTCTATTGGAAGAGGAGTGACTACGCTTTTTTTCCTTAATGACTTTCTTTATCTGGAATTTTTATAAGTTACCTATCTAAATACTTAACCTGGTTTTTGAATATAAACGCCTCATGTGTTTCCTCTCCTCAGTGAAGAGCAGTCCAGGCTAGCAGCAAGAAAGTACGCCAGGGTTGTGCAGAAGCTGGGCTTCCCAGCCAAGTTCTTGGACTTCAAGATCCAGAACATGGTGGGTAGCTGCGACGTCAAGTTCCCCATCCGCCTGGAGGGTCTTGTGCTCACCCACCAGCAGTTCAGCAGGTGAGTGTCCTGTGGTGGGCGCTCAGGACGAACCCTGCACTCGGCGCAGGCAAAGAACACAGCTGGTTAGTTCAGTTCCTTACCGAGGTTCTCGGCCACAGTTATCCTCGCCTGCCTCCTGCTTCCCCCTCAGATCGTGACATTCAGAACTCCCCTTCACTGGAATGAATCTGATGCCCCTTCTGTATTTTTCATCATCTTATTGCTCAATAAATAGATTTTAAATGAATGAACCAAATCCACAACCTCTGGTAGCTATTTTTCTGGTTGTCTGAATCTTTTTCTTAGTCTACATCACATCAGATCCACCAGCAGAGTGTGAACACAGTGATAGGAATATTCTCTCTGCCTATTTTTCCTTCTGCTTCTTGGTGAGGATTTGAAAGGCAAAGGCCCTGCTGGCCTCCCCACCCCTCTCGCCACCCTTATCCTTGTGCCAGCTATGCTGGTTCTCAGACGTGCCCTGCGGCACCAGGTCTGTGCCACTGTGTTCTGCACGCCTAGAAGGCCCCACTCCAGCCCCAGGTGTCCACCCAGCATCTGGTCCTTGGAGAAGTACCTGAACCCTGAATCCCCACTGGCTCAGACATAACCACACCAACCAACGGAGACCACTAGGGTCAGGATTTGGTGGGGGCCTCACGCTCAATCCACTGTCTGCATTCCCCTCTGGCTAATCACCAGTGGTAACAGATGGAGCCATCTTGTTGAAGGAGGGGCAGGAATGAGGGGCAGACAGACTTACTATCTTAGTCTTAGGGATCCATGGCACGGTTCTCGTTCCTGCATCAGACGTGGATTCAGCAGAAATGGGGACGGGCACAGGAGGGGGTGGTGACAAGCAGGTCTTGCCCAGAGCTGGCCCTGTCACGTGGCTGCTCAGCTGTGTGATCTGTGGGTCTGCCGGGGCTGACAGTGCTCCACCCAAAAACTTTTAGTTCCTAAACCGCCCTTGCCATTGCCTTGCAGCTACGAGCCAGAATTGTTCCCGGGTTTAATCTACAGAATGATCAAGCCCAGGATTGTTCTCCTTATTTTCGTCTCTGGAAAAGTTGTGTTAACAGGTAAGTTGGTGACAAGACACTGCATCTGAATGGGCTTTGGGGCTAGTGTTTTTCTCGGTGGTTTGTGTTTACTGAAAAGGAACTTCACAGTGTGGGCTACGCTGGCTGATGACTTGTACAAAGGCATCTGCCACTCATTCCTGTTGCTCCCACTTTCATACTCTGAAGAGACACAAACCCACAAGGGGGGTGGGAGGAGGAAAGTCAGCCCCCAGCACACAGTCCTCGAGGGAGAGGGGGCCAGTCTTAAACACTCAGGGAGCGGGTGGTTACCGCTGGGATGGTCCTCGCAGCCGAGGTTGTCCTACTCACCTGGGGTCAGCCCTCTCAGCTGGGGTCGGCCCTCTCAGCCAGGGTCGTCCTCCTCAGCCGGGGTCGCCCTCCTCGGCTGGGACCCACCAGAGCATCATCACGAGGCCAGAGGGTGGCTTTGGTGGCCGGGCGGAGGTCGTCTGGCTGCTGCCCTGCTGGCTCCCTCAGTGTGTGGTGCCACAGGAGACAAGCTGCCAAATGCCTGCTCTGTAATTTAAAAGTTACTTTAGGAAAATTTAATTTTAAAAGTGAGAATAGGGTTGTTACCAGGGATGCCACCCTTCATCTTAAATGCCTGCGTCTGCTCATCTAACAGTGTAGGAAGAAGCGTGTTTCTGGTTTGCTGTTAAGTAAGTTTTACCCTCTTGGCACGTTCAGAAATGCAACTTCACATTGGTCTCCACTCCACTTTGTCTCCTCAGGTGCTAAAGTCAGAGCAGAGATTTATGAGGCGTTTGAGAACATCTACCCTATTCTGAAAGGGTTCCGGAAGACCACGTAATGGTTCTGGGCATGCCTGCACCCGCCCGCTCACCCCTAAGCAAGGCCATCTGGTCCCCCAGCGTATTGCTGTGGTGGCTTAGGCTCCTGGTCAATTGACTGCAGATACAGGTGATCCCGATGCCACCTGGACACTGGGTGGCACCTCTGTGAGCCACTGCCACCGGGTGGCCATCTGCTGAGGTTTAGTTAAACCCTCACTGCTGTTGACAAGCCAGCTTAAGGGACAAGCGTCCAGTGTTAGCCACCTCTACAATGGATTGGACTTCCATTTTTTCCCGTGAACCAGTTTTTATATTTCTACCAGAAAAGTAAAGATCTTTTTTAAAAGTGTTGTTTCTCTAGTTTGTAACTCCCAGGGTTGTTTTGTGCCAGACACATTCCGCCTCTCAGTGTTGGAGGACAGACAGCTGCACCCGACAGCATGTGGTGCACACTTTCTTCAGAGTGCTCTGTACAATAAACGCTGTTCATAATTGTATCAGATATTGTGTGATAAATGACAGCCGCTGACTCGTGTACCATACTGACAAGAAAAGTTGTATCCTAGACATCATGCCTGAAACCACTCGTGTTTCGTGTGCTTGTTTTAATCCACATTTCATGGTGGTCACAGTGGGGAAGGTGGAACTGCCCAGAAACTAGTGACCTGGCATGTCATGGGTGACTCACTGACGACACCACTCCCTCCCTCCGACAAAGCGCTATTTAAAAGTAAGGCCAGTAACGTCTCCACGTGGGAATTCCACGCTGCCATTTCCTATGCAGTGCCTTGTGTAAGTAACGTTTTCTGTGCATGTCACAGCATCTGTATAAACTTCATACATGTACATGGACACGCACATGCACACATACACAATCAATCAGGCCAGCATCGGATGCAGGCACAACAGTGTCCCCCCACAACCCCAGGAAGGCGTGAGGCTTTGTGTGGAGAAGAACTTCAGGGTTCATGGGGACAAGTTACTGGGGATAAACCAGAGTGCGTGTCAGAGCTGCCCCTCACTTTTCAAGCACCGTCAACAGCAACATCTCAGATGTGCCTGGTACTGGGTGGGCATCACTGGTGCTGAGAAAAATGACTGTTTTAAGACCTTAGGGGCTGGAAGATCCCTTAGCATGGTTCAAAGCATGGACTTTGGAACCATGAGCTTAAAGCAGAATGTTGAGTGGAGCAGATCCTGCCCTGAAAGCCAACCCCCACCACCGCCCCGGCCAGCAGCTCTTGGGCCAACAGCTCCTTGGCCAAGCGGTTCCTGGGCAAATGTCTCCTTGGCCAAGCTGTGTGCTGGGGACAGGGGCTGCGAGCAGGATGGCACTCCTCTCCTGCCCTCCAACTTCTCACCTGTAAGTGCGCGAGTGCTGACCTAGATCAGCTGAAGTGGAGCCTTTTCGAATGAAGGTTTTGTGGCCTCAAATCAGGGTTTTTTTCGATCCTGTGAGGCTGGTTCTGCTCCTTCAGGACCGCAACTCTGTTGGCCACATCTTCACAGCCCACGTCCCTATCCCCTCTCATCTCTGCAGCCCATATCCCCAGCCTCTACCCCCTCTCACCTCCCCACCCCACAACCCAGGCCCCCCATCTCCTCTCACCTCTGTACCCCATGTCCCTGGGCTCTGTCCCTTCTCACCTCTGCAGTCCACCTCCCCGTCCCCATGCCCTCTCACCTCTGCAGCCCATGTCCGCTCTCACTTGCTCAGCCCACAATACAGACCCCCGTGGCCTCTCACTGCAGCCCACGTCCCTGGATCCCCATCCCGTCTGACTAGACGGGTGGACTCAGCACCACTTATGTTCTGGGCTCCATGTACACCACCAGGCTGGGATATCAGCTGGCATCAGGGACTAGTCTGGGTGTGTCTGTCTAAAAACTTTTCTTTAACTTTGCAAACTTTAGGGGGGAAAATGCTCTGAGTGGTTTGACCAAATTATGCATATAATTCACTTTTATTATAAATATACACAGAAGACCATTTAATCCCACATTCATACATAACAAGTGTATCTTCCCAGGTTCATTTCTGCACATATACACATATAAAGACTTTTTCAAAAACATGGCCACAATGTAAATACCATCTATAACTCAGGCCTGCATCTGAGACGGTGCAGGTCTGCCTGGTTGAGAGACCGCGTGGCATCCTGCGTATGGACAGGCCAAGGTTTGCTTCATCCCTGGCACTGGGCATTTCTATTATACTGCAAACAGTGCCTCAGGCAACCTGTGCCCCTCTCTCTGGCAGAGCCACCTCCTCGGAACAGTCCCTGAAGTGAACTGCAAGTGTGAGTGGTTCTCACCACTCTTGGGACGAGACAGTGTCCTAGACTGTGTCTGTCACGTCCTGCTTCCACACAAACTCCTCCACGTAGCCAGTGCCCAGCACACAGCTGTCTGCGCAGGTGAAGATGGCCAGGACGCCCCAGTCGACGCTCGTGCCCAGGCTGTCGGCCTTGAGGAGGTTGAGTAGCTGTGGCATGACCTGAGAAGAGGATGCCGTGAGGGTTGGGCCGGGCGCGGCTGCCCCGGGGCCCAGGCACCCCCACACCCTGCGGGCACATCGTGACCATCCAGAACCCCCTGCGCTCCACGTCCAGGCCCCGCCTTCCTGCCTCACTGGCCACCTGTCTGGCATCTCCCTTTTCCATCTGAAAAAGACACTCCTGAGGACAAGCAGCCAGTTACGCTCATTGCTAACCTGCACAGAAGAGCTGCGGCTTCTATGTGGGCATGTTTATCTTGTGTCACTTAAGATCTGAATAGCAGACGCTGTGACTCTACCTGAAGAAATGCTAGCTGGGGGGAGACCACCATGTTTGCAGACTGGAAGGGACCTCAGAGGTCAGCAGTCCAGTCTGAACGAGGAAAAAGTGCTTCATAGACGCTTTGCCCACTTGTCTTTGACAACAGCTTTAACAGTAAGTACTGAACTGAGTTTTGCAGATAGTCTTCTAATTCCTTTTTCACACAGAAACAAACAAGCATCACTTACTATTCTGTAATCCCATGAATCAAGAATATTTCCACCTAACCCAGGTGGACTTTGATGCTAACAATCCCTCTGCACAAAAACCATTTATCTTAATGCTTATACCCATCTGTTCTGCTAACAAACCCATTAGCCAATATTAACGAGAGTGCGTTCTAAGACACTGATCTCAGAAAGTACAAAGCACGTGTTAGGGAAATTGAACTGTGTTCTCCAAAAATGCGTTGGAATCTTAATCCCTCTATCTGAAGATGTAACCCCATTTGGGAACAGGGTTTCCTTTGTTATGTTAATGGGGTCATATCAGCATAGGATGTGTCTTAACCCCATCACTTTTGAGATATAAAGGAGCAGATCAGGCACAGAAGCAAAGAAACACAGAGGGGACGGTGGAGGAACAAGAACACTAAAGACACTGAGACAAGGATTTTCCTCCAGAGCAGACAGACAGCATTCTCCTGGAGCCGGCGTCCTGAGTTTGGACTTCTAGTCTCCTGAACTGTGATAAATAAATTTCTGTTCGCTAAAGCCACCCACTTGTGGTATTTCTGTTACAGCAGCACTAAGAGACTAAGACAGAACTAATATTATTTACAATGACAAGGTGACAACAGAAGCACTAAAAATAATGGCAAAACCACAGCAGAGGTGGAGAGATGGGGATGGTGTAGATGGTCCTCATTATCACAGAGATGATGCAATAAATGGACAAATGTCAGGACAGAAGCATTCACAGGCAGAAACACCTGCCAGAAAAGCAGACTTCTTCGGGAACAGGCTCGAGGTGCAGGGAACCCCACCTTCACCACAGGGCACCCCCACACACCCCAACTTCACCACAGGGCACCTCCACACACCCTGACTTCACTGTGTGTATGTATACTTCGACAAAAGTTTAAATGTCTAGAAAGGTAACCAGGCTGATTGTATACTTTTAAGGTCATACCTGAAATACTTTGTTTATTTATTTATATTGTACTTCAAGTGAAGGCTTACAGAACAAATAGTTTCTCATGAAACAGAAGTACACATGTTGTCTTATAACATTGGTTAACAACCCCACAACATATCAACCCTCTAACTTCTCAGCCTGTTTTTTTTTTTTTGGTGAAAATACACGTAGCCAAAGATACACCATTTCAAAAATTTCTACATGCACAGTTCAGTGACACTGACTACGCTCTTCCAATTGTGCTGTTATTCTCACTTAAGATGAAGGCTTACAGAACAAAATAGTTTCTCATTTAACAGTTACTACAAATGTTGCCCTATGACAATGGTTAACAATCTCACAACACATCGACAATATCCTTACTCAACCTTGGGTTCCCTATCACCAGCTTCCTCGTCCCCTTATGCTTTCTGACCCTTGTCACTGGACTTCTGTACCTCGTTAGTCTCATTTGGTTTTATGGGGCTGTCCACTCCTAAGCTGAACAGTGAACCTCGGAAGTAACTTCACCACTGAGCTAAAAGGGTGTCTGGGGGCCACTGGAATACTTTTAACGTCATACCTGGAATTCGAATATTCTCTTGGCACCACAAGGACAATTCGGAATATCCTTCTCTTGAGGGACATTTTCACCAGAAATCCAGATGGGGGCAGCCCCACGGCCATACCTGAGAATCTGAAACCAACCAGGATCATCAAATGTCAGTGCCTCATCTGGAGGCTGCTGACGCATAGGAATGGCGGCCTGCTTGCACCCCCACAGCACACTGCTTGTCACCAGAAGCACCATCCTCTCAGCGGACATCACGGATTCCTCAGAATGGTTCCCCTGATGTGGCTCCCACTGCCAACTGAAGCAGAGGACCCCGAAAACCTATGTTCTAGCCAACACTGCTCACACTACTCGATGTGGTCAGCTTCCACCACGAGTCACGGGGAGGGACCTGATTCATCTGCTTCCCCACAACCAGTTCTGCCCCCACGGGGCAACCTTCACACAAACACAGAAGCCTTGGATAGAAATTTAAAGGGACAAGCACCCAGGGAGACATGAGTGTCTGGGTAGAAATTACAACCACAGGTAGACTCTGTGATGAAAAGCTACTGTTTGTCACACATGCAGTGTGGAAAACCGCCTCAGTGTGCAGGACTAGACCTGTTCCTGCTCTAGGCCCTGGTATATACCAGACTCAGTGGCTGTTCGTGGGAATTCAGCTGTGCCCTCTCTGTCTTTAGTGATGCATAAATTTATGATGAGGGCAGTGAAGGGGAATAATCCTGATGGAAAAAAAGAGAAAGAAGTCACACACGTGCTGAATGCTCACCATGCACCTGGACCCTGTGTTTCCACGCCTAGTGGATAAGGTGATGTTAGAGGCTAAGAACTGATGAGTGGGAGGTCACCTGGTCCCTCCAACTCCAAAACCCGTATTCTATTCACAAAACCAATGTCTTTGTGTTAACATGTTGACATGCTGGTCATATAAGCCAAAGGTCACTGTTGGAAACTAGGCAAAAATACCTTTTTTCCCTTGCCCTCTGTCCCTGAACTCCATTTACCCCAAGCCCCTGGGTCTTAGCACGTAGCAAGCCTCAATATACTGAATCTAGATGGCAAACAGCATAACCTTTAGTCTTGCAATGGCTGTCAATGGACTGGCACTGCCAACAAGTTTCTACACAGACTACCTGTAACAGGACAGCCAGCAAGGCTTTCGTGGCTCTGGAAAACAGAACAGCTTTACACCCATAAAACATGGCCTGGCCAGGAACACGGTAAGCACAAGGGAGTTCTAGCTTACCTGCTCAGGTTCAAGGGCTATTTGCTTTTTAAACTTCTGGAAAATTTTATCTTCCCTGGACTCGTGCTTTGCCATGGATTCCAATTCGTCTCCAAATGCTTCACCTGAAAGATCCCCAATACCATTATGGAAGGCAGGACTAGTGCCCACAACTTACCATACACACACGTGAGGGACCCGTTTAAATGGCCAGGCTTATGTTGGCAGAATCAGCAAGCAGTGAGATGAGCACATACTTTCATGCTTGGCCTGTCCTGCTCGAAGAACCATCTTGACCCCCAGGGACCCCAGGGCCTATTCATGACCCGGCTCCTCTGGGTTCTTCCCTGGAAGCTTCAAACAAGCAGCGCCAGTCCAGGGGGGAGTGGCTGTGCTGGCTGCAAACACAGCCTTGTGGCTAAACTGCCACCAGACTTCAGTCCCTTACACCCAGGGGGACCTTCAGTGTAAGTATCTTTGGGCCACGGACACCCCTTCCCATCTCGTACATTCATTTACTCAGGGCCTGAGACCTCCCTCCAGCCAACCAAACCTCTGCGGGCCCCACACTCTCCTCCCAGCCTCTCCCCCAGGACCCAGATGGCCTGAGCTCCGGCCACTAACTCCAGGAAGCATTTTCCTTTTTGTTTTTACTTTCTATTTTGGAGAATTCTGAACACATACAACTGCAGAAAGAATACTCAGATGACTGCCATGTGCCCAGCCAGCTCCCACACTGTCGCCTCAGGTCAATACGCTTCCTCTCTGTCCCTCCTACCCAACTCGGTGACTTTGAAGTAAATCCCAGACATATCACATACGTGGATAATCCAACGGACTGCAAAAAGCCACAAACTCACTAAATGCTAACCCTTGATTTACCAGTGGTCACAATCATGAGTTTGCCTCCAGAATCCTACAAAAACCACCACGGAGGTGTTTTGTCCCTATCATTTTGAACTCAAATTTAAATATACTCCGTGTGTTGTAATCCACATGTCTGTCAGTTTGTCATACTGTGGTGGCTTAGGTGTTGCTGTGATACTGGAAGCTCTGCCACCGGTATTTCAAATTCCAGCAGGGTCACCCCCGGTGGACAGGTTTCAGCTGCGCTTCCAGACTAACACAGACTAAGAAGTAGACCTGATGGTCTATTTCTGAAAAAATTGGCCACTGAAAACTTTATGAATAGCAGTGGAACACTGATTTAGTGCCGGAAAAAGAGCCCTTCAGGCTGTAAGGCACTCAAAATACAACGGGGGAAGAGGTGCCTCCTCGAAGTAAAGTCAACCTTAATGACGTCGACGATGTCAAGCTTGAGTTGTATGTGGCCACTGAAACAAACTACTGAACTCAGCACAGAAGTAGAGAGTGCTGTGAGCGGGACAGTTGGTGTCAGAATTGGTAAAGATGGTGGAGAGAGGAGGCGTGTCTGGTCTCCATCTCATAAGAATCAGCCTTGGGCTGTTGATCTAGATTCTCCTCCCCACTTGTGAAGTTAAAGGAGGTCAGATGACCCTGCCATGCCATTTTTACACACCTCCACAGTGTGAAGGTGGGAGAGAAACTCCCCCTCAGGGTCCCTGTCACAGGCCAGCAATGTGCCGGGTGCCCATGGGGTCCTCTTCCATCTGAGACGAACTTCAGGCCAGGCAGATGCGCCTAGTGTCTGCTGTCCTGTACAGCCTGCCCATCTAGACACCCCCTTTTGACGTGTCTCCACAGACAGCCAGAATGCCTGACCCGTGCCAGGAAGGCAGGCAGGGAAGGAGGTCCACACCTGAGGCAGTATTTGAAATCACAGGCTGTGGCCTCCCGCCCGTCTCGTCAGTACCTTGAGAGCTTCCTTTCGGACGTTATGTTGAACTACTTGAGTGAAGTTCTGAGACTGACTCCTTACCCATGCTCCCAGTGGGCTCCACATCATCCTCCTCTTCAAGAACTTCAAGAGGGGCCTCGTCTTCTGCTCCTATCACAATCTCATACTCTGGAAAAAGGAAGTTGTGGTCTGGAACTGTATCCTCCAAATCACCTAAAACAAAAGTTGTCAGCATCATTTATAATCATTTAGTTTTGAAGATGACCGAAAAATTTTCTATTCCTAACATGTCATATTCCCTACCTTAACAGTTTTTCTTAACAAGTTAACATGTTGTTTCTGCATTTTAGATTAAGGATCCTAAGTTAAACACCTATGATGAGGCAAACCTGGGAGCATGAACAAGTGAAATAAACCAGGTCTTAAAAACTATCAGTTCCTACCTCTATCTTTGTCTTCACATCTTTCATAGAGACGTGGGCACTGAGAAGTATTTCTCCACCCTAAGAACAAAACACCAGCAGGACAGGAAAGGGTGACTGCCGCAGGCAGGCCAGGAGCCATTCCTAGTCGTCACTCCCCTTCTTTCTCCGTAACAAAAGACTCTCTGCTGTTCAGTGGGGCACATGGCCTCCCAAAACACAGACAGCCCCCAGCCACCAGGCACTGACCAATGGCATGAAAGCACAAGTCGCTGAGACTTCCAGAAAGTGTCCTCAGAGGAAGAGGGTCTTGCCCCTTTTCCTACTGCCTGGAGTGTGAACCTAATAGCCAGAGCTCCAGTAGCCATCTTGGGCCACGAGCAACCTTAAAAATGAAGACATGCAGGTGGAAGGAGCGTGAGTCCTCCACACTGAGAAGCACCGTGCCACCCAGTATCACCGCCATCGGACTCTCGTGTGAGAGAACTACACTTGATCTTATTTAAATCACTGGTACTTTGGGTTTTCTGTCGTCACTGATAACATAAGGAACATCGGGAAACTAGAGGGTGACTGGAGAGGATGGGCCTGTGCTTGGGGACAGCTGGTTTTCAACTCTGAATGAGTGCGGCCAAGTGGGAGGCGAGCCCAGCACTGTCTTTCTATCTTTGAAAGAAGCCGAGAGTCCTGATTCCTTAAAGCATCCCACGGATCAACAAACACCCACAACTCAAGTCTGGCTGCTTGGCCACACATTTATAAGCCATTCTAGAGAAAATGTAAACAGGCAAAGAACTGAAGGGCAGAACCCAAGTCCATTAAACATCTCTCTTTAAACTGCTTAGCACAAAGACGGCACTCCCAGAAACTGTGAATAACCATTAAATCAGCACAACCTCTTTGCAAGTCCATTTAGACCTTCCCATTGAATGCAACCTAAGATTTTCACAAAACTACAAATAAAAAGTTTGGCAAGGTACACGGCAACTTGGTTTAACAACGGCAAAGATGCTAATGGAAGGACGCTATCCTGGAAGATCACGAAGATGAGACTGGTCTCATGACTGCAGTCGGCATGCTCAGAATCACAATGTCCCCACAATCCATGTTACCTCACAGCTCCTTAACCAGTAACCAGCTGCCACGGAGCCAATTTCAACTCAGGGTGATCCCACGTGTTTCAGAGTAGAACTGCTCTCCATAGGGTTTTCAGTGGCTGTGATCTTTCAGTAGTTTGCCAGGCCTTTCTTCTGAGGCACCTCTGGGTGGACTCAAACCTCCAACCTTTCCGTTAGCAGCTGAGTGTATTAATCATTTGTACCACACAGGGACTCCGACGGCTGGTTTACTGTAATTTACGAGTTACTGCACCAAGAATCTGTCGCACTGTTTCTCTCTTCTCTCCTGTCATAAACTGTTTCTGACTGTCCTGTGAGAATCTAATGACTCTCCCTAATGTCTGCGTTACTCTTTGACATGAAGAACGACTATAACAAAGTGAAGCCGGGAATTTATAAAATGTATGAAGCATAATTAATTTTTAATAAAACATATTTTTGTGTATACACTCAAAAATATCTGGAAGGAAATAATGAACCCAGCAGATAGCCAGACACAGAACTGAGGACAGACTTTTCCCTTAAATACACTTTTGCATTTTCTGAATTTCTTTACAATCAGCAACTTCTGCTACATAAAAATACAAACTATAAAAACTCTCCTCACTCTACCTTGTTCATGTAGCACAAAATTAGTGACCACATTAAAGTCAACACAGCAGTTTATTATTCCACATATGATGATCAGACATCCCCCATCCTCTCTGAGGCTGGTACTTGGTCTACATCAGCCCCTGAGGGTGGTGAGTTAAGGTTAGAAATGTGCACAGTTTTAAATCCAAAAAGAAATATAAAAGAAAATCATAATTTTTTATGGACTGTTTTATCTCAAGGACAAGGAGACCCGAAAATAAACTGATGGCTTCTATGTTTGGAGTGTTTGAGCTGCCACAGCAGCCAGACCCTCCTCTGAGCCTGCAGAGGTCAGGACAGCTGCAGCTATGCACCCCCAGGGCGCTTACATGGCCGGCAACGGAAATCTTGGAAGTTCTACATCTTTTCTCATGTTAACTCTTACACTCGTCCTCGAAGTGACAGAAGCTGTGGAGGAGCTGAGAGTGAGCACAATGAGCCTCACCTGCCTGCGCGCAGGCCTGCCTGTGCCACCTCCAGTCCAGGGTCTGGTGCTCCTTGCTGCAGTAATGTGCCCTGTGGCACCTGGAGCATGTCTTGGGGGCTAAGCAGCCACATACCCGGCAGAGATGAGCACCAGACTTGAGCTGGAGACACACAGATTCTCCTGTCTCTGGGGGAGGCTCTTCAGAAGGCGGCTCATAGGAGTAAAAGTCGTTTTTCCTGGGTAGCTGATTCCTAAAAACTAAGAATGAGAACAAAAATTATATTTTCAATAAAACAATGCAGCAATTCAATAAAAAGTTGAACCTCCACTCATGCACAGGACTGAAAAGAAGCTCACTTAAAAAAGTAGTGAAATAAGAGGAAGATTTTCCTCTCAGGGAGCTAGTTTTCTGGAATAGAATGGCAAAAACATAAACAGAAAAGAACAAGAAACTTCTAACATTCAGAAACTCAGTCTGCGTGGATGGGGATTGGCTCCTGTGAGTGTGTCAAGTGAAGACTAATCGTTAATTAGATAGCCGGAATGTGAAAAAGCTATTGGATTCCCCTTTCCTGGGGAAAAAAAAATAACGATTTTATTACCTGAACATAACGACCCTTATCTAGTACTTATTAAACGAGGCTTTGTAAATGCATGGTATTTCCCTAAACGCACAGGGCGCCTCTGGAAGGACGCCTGAGAAAGTGCGAACAGCGGGGGCCTCCAGAAGGGAAGCTGGTGCGTGGGACAGCGACCCGGGGAAGAAGTACTGTCCATCGTTCACCCGAGTGCAGTTTCACTGTTAACGTGTGCACCTAGTAGCTATTCCAAAATATAAATAACACCGAAACGCAAAAAGAAAACCTGGAACTGTAAGGCCGACCGGGGAAACTTCCCTCGCCGCGCCTCCCCATCCGGCACTGCCCCTCCGACCCCTAAGTGCGGCCCGGGCACCCTCACCGCGCAGGCCGGCACAGCAGGACGGGTCGCGGCAGCAGAAGAGGAAGAGGCCGCGGTGGAAGGCGTCGGCGCGGCCCGGCAGCGGCGCGTACAGCTGCAGCAGAAAGGCGGGCGGACGGCCGCAGCGCGGGCAGGAAAGCGCCGCGGGCCCAGGCAGCCCCGCTTCGCCCAGCCACGCCGGCCGCCCTCCCACCTTGCTGGGAAAGAGCGCGCTGCGCAGGCGCCACACCGGCGCCCCCTCCGCGAAGCCCAGCTCCACGAGCGCGGCCATGGGCGCGGCCATGGGGCTGGCGGGCGCCGACACGTGGGGTCGAAGACGCGGAGCCTGTACGCCAGCTCGAAGTCGGTCCGCCGCTCGGCCGGGGCGCACAGACCAGAAATCGGCCACCGGGGAAGACCGGAAACCGGCAGAGCAGTCCACGGGAAAGTGACTGGAAGATAGAGGCGAGGAGGCGGGACAAAGGAAGAACACTAGCGGAGGCCCACCCCTCGCGCCCTAACTTCCGGCCCGTGCTGTCGGGGCGGAGAGTGTGCTTGGACGACTCCACGAACGCACGTGCGCAGTTAAGATCGGGAGGGGGGGATGGGGAGGAGAAAGTCAGCGGGAAACATGGCCGTTACGTACTAAGAAAATGGGCTCTCCACATCCTGGTGACTTTCCTGACATAAAAACAGTGAACGTGCTTCCTTACTCTATACTATGAGGACTGCTTAGAGTATGTTCTTAACCTACGGGGCGGAATGACCTGAGGACCCCATTGTGTCTGCCAGGGTTCAACATACTGCCGTCCAGTCTATTCTGACTCATAGCGACCCTATAAGACAGAGTAGAATAGCCCGATAAGGTTTCCAAGGAGCTGCTGGTAGATTCGAACTGCTGACCTTTTAGTAAGCAGCCGAACTCTTAACCACTACGCCACCATGGTTTCCGGGTTCAATTTAGGGGGACGCAAATTACCATTTGTCTTGTAGGATCGAGACCAGCTAGGGGCTAGATAGGCCTCAGGCAACAAGCTATGTCAGTAGAAAATTTCCGAGCAACTACAAACAGCATCTTGCGACCCCACCCTGTTCCCTTTTTATCTTCCAGCTTAGAGTTGTTTTTCAGGCAATCTGGCTAAAACCAGACATCACCCATGTGCCATGAAACAGTAGGTGACTTGAAGGTGAACCCGGTCGCCATGATTTTAGTATACGCTGCCATTTTCTTGGGAACACACATGTCACGAGTACACCAGGAGCCATCTTGAGGGAACGCTGGCAGCCTCTACGCCTACGCCACACCCCTTTTTGAATATGCATATAATTTCCCAGACAATTAATGAATATGTATGACTTCCCCTTTCCAAGGTAGTATAAAATTTCTTCCAGTCGTTGGTAAGGAGAGACAGTTCTCTGAGAAGTATCTCCCTGTCTCCTTGCTCTCTGCGAGCAATAAACCATGCCTTGCCTCAAATTCGCATGCCTCTTATTCTTTAACAAGCCTACAGGCAGCAAACTCATTGCATTAGGTAACAAACGTTATTTTAAAATAAGTTGAGAAATGCTCAGGTTTGATGTGCATAAACTCGTTTAGTTTATTGCAAGGTAGTTGTTATAAGGCGTGAAAGTAATACCTCTCAACAGTCGCTTAGAACTTGAGAAAGAATGAGCAATTACAATCACTATGCTTACTCAGTGGGTAGAGTCCAAGTCTTTCAGACTTCAGGCATTTACCTTTTACCAG